>JASEVX010000001.1:168721374-168946374 GCA_031761405.1 Serripes groenlandicus | reverse complement strand
TATGTCTATATAAATGTATGTCTATCTGAGTTTATGTCTATCTTAGTGTATGTCTCTCTAATTGGATATGTATGTCTATGTATATCTGTCTATATATGTCTATGTTTGTCACTGTATATGTGTATCTGTATGTATTCATGTTTCTCTGAAGGTATGCCTATCTGAATTTCTGTCTATCCGAAGGTATGTCTTTATGTATTACCATATTTCTGTAAACTAAGCCGGTCTCTTAAGTCATGGATGTAGTATGTGAATATCGTAAATCGTGTAGATCAGCCAGTGTAGTTACAATATTGCAATAATTTAACTTCTAAGTATATATTACATATAAGACAAGTAGACGTTACGGGAGAGGAGGGGGGGGGGGGGGTCTGTCTGTCTGTCTGTCTGTCTGTCTGTCTGTCTGTCTATATGTGTGTTTGGGTGAGTGTGTGTGTGTGTGTGTGTGTGTGTGTGTGTGTGTGTGTGTGTGTGTGTGTGTGTGTGTGTGTGTGTGTGTGTGTGTGTGCGTGTGTGTGTGTGTGTGTGTGTGTGCGTGAGTGTGCGTGTGTGTGTGTGCTTGACTTGCTTGACAAATGTATGAAAACAACTTTCACCCCCAATCCGCCAAATCTATTATTCAATCCGTTCCTGTAAAGCAGACATTTATTTTTAAAATAATGTTACTGTTCAGGCTCTTATTATCAATAATAACCATCAATAACTCGGCCGAAAATATATGATAAAACACACGATCAAGTTAACCCTTTCCCACTTACAACAAATCTAAAGAAGACGACTTCGTAAATATATATACACTCAAAAAAAGAAAAACATTTTAAATCTGTATTAAAAGAAGGTTTATTAAATAGATGAATAGAGTTGAAAACATTGATGCAAGTGGAGAAATTGATCATGATCAATTCCTTCTTTTTGCATTAATGCTTTTCAAAAGTCGTCCTCTTAAGAAGCGCGTGTTTGTGCGAAAGTGCTAAGTCAACGAGGGCAAACAAATCGTTCATACCGTTAAAACCGATGTCACAACATTACTAAACGAAAACAAAACGGGCACTTAGGCGGTGTTGTTCGATATCATTTTATCGACTTTGGATCATATTTTCATTATTTCTTCTTCAAACCATGTTTGTGGTTAATTGGAAGAAAAGGTTGACCGTTTTTAGAAAGAAATAGATTCTCGAACAAGGTTTAGTTGATCAAATTGTGGTACTAATTTGGAAATAGA
Source organism: Serripes groenlandicus (assembly GCA_031761405.1). Classification (NCBI taxonomy): domain Eukaryota; kingdom Metazoa; phylum Mollusca; class Bivalvia; order Cardiida; family Cardiidae; genus Serripes; species Serripes groenlandicus. The sequence goes on along the minus strand of JASEVX010000001.1, from coordinate 168,945,152 downwards.
CCATTCAGCCTGTCGTTCAGCTTTCATTCAGCCGTCTACTCGGATTTAGAAAATATTTAGAATCTTAAGTTTCATCACGATTTAGTTTTCTTCCGCTTCTTAATCGTCTGTTATTATCTTGTTAACGAAATCAATAAAATTAAGAGACGCGGAAAATTGATAACGGCCATGCAAAATTTCGAAATTCTAGGGAAACTTATTCACTATTTTGTTCAATCTCAAAGCGAGATAACCACTAGAGTCTTGACATTTTCCGCTATAGTTATGTCACTTCCACTATTTGTCGTCCTAAGCAGCTACCGCACTTCTTTCAGAATCCGCTGTGGTCGAGTGGTTAGCGTCGGGGATTTGAAATCGGGTGTCCCGGGTTCGATCCCAAGTCGCGGCACTACGGTCATTTTTTAGTGCCCTTGGGCAATGCACATTTTCTAGGCTAGTACTGGTTAGTTTACCCGGGGATCATGAATAAGTGAACTGTCGCCGTGATATAACTGAAATAATGTTGAAAGCGGCGTAAAACCCCAATAAAACAAACTCTTTGAGGGACATGCTGATGATTTCTAGCTATTTGTTGATGCTTCTTCGCCATGTGTGAATGGGCATTCCTCATTTTCTCTTTCTCTCCTTATAAGATAACTAGCTGAAAAACTTTTAGAAAATAATTCAGAAGAGTGTGTCCGATCCAGCGCCACTTTGTTTGATTGATGTTTGTGGGGATCGGTTAATATTGATTCTTCCCCATAGGTCCTTGTTTGAGATTGTCTCTAACCAGCAGATCAGTAGAATAGATTGGAGACAGGTATGCACAAGGCTTGCTCATTGTTCTCGAGTACTTTGGTGTGTCTCCATGCTTCATAGCCATAGAGAAGAACAGAGAATATATTTGACATGAACAGCAAGCGGCAGATGAAAGTCAAAGTGCCTCCCTCTTTGCCATTTACAGGCTGTGGTACAACTTCCAGTTAACTTGGTCATGTAAAAAGAGCAACATTGAAAATATGTGTGAGTTTTCCTGTAGTTTTAAAGATAGCTTTTAACAACTGGGCACAGGCAAATATCATCCACATGAAGGATGTCTGAATGCAATAGAGAGGTTTACAATATGACTATATGACAGTACAAGCACATGCACAAACATGGAACTCGCCAGAAAGTTTCCGTTTACGTGAAAAGGTCGGCCAACTTTGCACCAGGACACCCTGCTGGCAGCGTATCCAGGAGGACACGTTTCGGGCATATAGTTTGAACGTGTGCAAGCGTTACCGAATTGAGACGGCGGAGGTTGGACCCGGACATATGCAGGAATGTGTGTACCTCTTTGGACAACTATTACTCAAGCAGTGATATCTTCTCTTGAACTAGTGCGATGCAACCTCAGGGATGCACAGCTAGACGATGCAAGTGTTTTAAAGCAGCATTTCAATGTACAGTATTGTGCATGTGATGGTAATTACGAGCAGTAAATGACATTTTTTTCTTTTTTACAAATCCTATTCCTCGTTATTTGTCATCAAACATACACATAGGCGTCTTCAACTCAAGATGTATTTACACTTTTTATAACGGAAATGTAGAGTCTTCGAGCGCAAATGTTTAGTTAAGGATGTATTCTTTATGTTAAAGCAATGTTAGATGTAATATACCAGAAGGAGTGATTCAGATCTTAGCTTGATTTAATGTAACTCAAAACTGAACGAAAAAGCTTATTTTCTCAAGCGCACACAATCCGCATAAACTGAAATTCCCCCAATTTCAAATTGAAATCAAATTGTAACATAAGCAAATTATTGCGTCATGATGAGCATTGTTGCACCTAAACGTTGTATTTTCGAAAAAGTGGACCTGCTATGAGATTCAGATCGCATCGTGACCCTTCGCTCAATTACTACCTAACTTATTTGAATCCCTGCTGACATCACTTTCAATGTTTCTTTCTTTTTTAAACACAATCTCAATCAATTACGTTTATTTTTCTAAATGCTAATTTATTTCATATTTGACCTAAATCAGTAAACAGTTTGGTTCTGAACAGACACACTCGCTTCTTTTCTAGGACGTTATCGTGTTTGTGTGGAATTAAGTCATTGCCTTACTGAAAATAATTGTCTTCCAAAACCACTTTCTTTTCGTATCTTTTAATATTGCAACTGAATACATGATATTTATCGAATTGCATGGACCAAAGGGAAGGAGCCCCTCCTTCTAAGCTGAAAGAACTTGTTGTCAGATCCGCTTGTATGTACAAATAATTATTGAGTTTGTAATGTGTTATACATGTTTTTGGCAATATGTTTAACGTACAAGCTATACAAAAGTACATACCCAAATCATATTTAATGCGAACTCTCCAGAAGCTCGGGGAATCCGCCGTATGTACAAATAATTATTGAGTTTGTAATGTGTTATACATGTTTTTGGCAATATGTTTAACGTACAAGCTATACAAAAGTACATACCCAAATCATATTTAATGCGAACTCTCCAGAAGCTCGGGGAATCCGCCGTGGTCGTATGGTTAGCGCCGGGGATTTGGTCCCGGATTCTAACCCCAGTCCCGGCGGTCATGGAGGAGTGTCATTGGGCAATGTATATTTTCTAGGCTAGTACTGGTTTGTTTACCAAGGGATCATTCATTAGTGAACTGTCGCCGTGATATAACTGAAATAATGTTGAAAGTGGCGTAAAACCCCAATCAAACAAACAAACAAATCCAGAGGATCAGTTTCCCCCGGCCTGAAGCTGTAAACGTTGTGACACGAGTAGAAATTGATCATAATGAACAATTTCTCCCTTTTCAATAATGATTTCAACTTTATTCAATAAGAGTTATTTTATTCATAGAAATTGTCCATACTTCTGCCAAGATGTTTTCGAAGTCGTCGAACCAGAATTGTAGTATGTGGGAAAGAGAAACTAAAGTTTACGTGTCAAAAGCGTCCTAATTGTTGAAGTAGTCTCAATAGTTCGACGTTACTAATTGCATTGTAGGATGCGAAATATAAACTCGCATTCAGAGTACAGAAACCCGGACAAATAGTTAACCCTTAACCTCATATAGAAGCATAATGATGCCCCTACAGCAGACGACTTTTTGAAAACATTGTGGCAAAAGGAGAAATTGCTCTAACCAAGCAAATTTTCCTTTTACCACTATGTTTTTAATTCTTTTTAATAATTAAACTCTCATTTATAGAGATTTTTCACATTTTTGCCTGGATGTTTTCGAAGTCGTTTGCTGCAGATTTGTTGTATGTGGGGAGGATGAAGAAACACGAATTTACCGATAATGTTTTTGTTTTAGCCCCTTGCTAAAATGGCGTTAACCCCAATACATTAATCAACCAATTTTTCCCACGAATCTTACGTGAATGGAACAACCAGCTACCGGATATTGTATCTGTGGGGACCTAAGATATTTTTAAGTCTCAGGAGTCAAATTTTGTTTTCTAACTCTGTTAGTATCTCTTGCCTTTTTAAAGCTGTTTCATTGGGGTTTTTCTCTTAAACTTTCACCTGTGCAACCCTCAATATCGCAATATAATGAAACCTGTGCTAAAGACCACATTGGAATATCAATTCACTGTCTATAGTTACCATAACTTTAGTTTCCCAATAACTTATTTTTTGTATAAATGACACTGCAATAAAAGACCACCTGTGAACAAAGACCATATTGTTGCCTTCCCATTGGTGGTCTTTATACAACGTGTTGATGGTGGCCCTTTCCTATGGATTGATTGGTTGATTGGAGTTAAGCACCGTTTTCAACAGTCTCTATTAAAAAGTATGATTACTAAAAGTAGTTGAAAAGATTGTTGAAAAAGGAATTTTTTTTTTACTATATGTTAACTCCTTCTAGTAGTAATAGGGTCTCTTTGGGTGTAAACAAAAAGGACCGCCATTTTGTTGACCTAGTTACTATTTATAGTATCTCATTTGCATATAAGAATTGACACAAGAGAGGGCGCCATTTTGTTGACCTAGTCATTTTCATATAAGGAATGCGCATGCGTGGCGGCCATATTTTGAATGACATCATATATTTTAAACAACTATTATATTTTTAGAAAGCTTTAACAGTGGAGCAAGTGTTCAGCAGCACCCTTCAGGCGAGACCACCAACGATTTGTCTCTAGCCTTCTACCAACATATTCTAGCGGGTATGTTGTTGGAACCCTCGAAAATAATGGCGGGGAAATTCGACCGAACCTTTGCTACATTGTTTCGGGAATACCTCTCATGTAACATCCATACAACACGATATATCCCTTTCGTATGTCGTATAGTTGAGCCGAAGCACACAGTCAAACACGTTTGGCAAAGCAATACATTTAAATACGTTTAACATGTACGTCTTACCTCTAGGAAGTTAAGAGACAAAATGAGAAATGCGCACGTCCTATCACGTGATGTTTTGTAAACGCCGCCATTATTTATTTCACAAACATCGAAGGCTGTTTCATCAGAAACATACAAGGTGCGCGAACAAAAGCCCATTGAAATTGTCTGCGTCTGTTAATTGAAGGACGCAAACGTGAACAATACCCCCAATGCCATCGACAGCTGACGAAACTATTTCAAACAAATGGACTTGTAACCTAGATTGAAGGACGCAAACGTGAACAATACCCCCAATGCCATCGACAGCTGACGAAATTATTTCAAACAAATGGCTTTGTTTGTAACCAAGAACAGCTGTATACGCCTCGAAGTGGCGCTATTATCGACAGTTGACGAAACTATTTCAAGCAAATGCCTTTGTTAGCAGCTGTATATGTCTCAAAGTTGCGCTAATATCGACAGCTGATTGTGAAACAAAGCATGATGGAACAATACCACCGCGGTCTGAATACGTATATAAATACGGCACCCTCGTTATGTTAAATAAAACATCAACCAAGATTGTGCTGAACGTAACTAAACGTACATAAGAAAACAAGTAAGTCATTTTAGTTTGTTTTATACATATATAATTTAAAAAGAATAACAAATAATAAAGAAAATAATAACATGAACAAAAACATTTTGAATATGAGAGCAGTCGGCTTATTATCTGTAAACGAAGATAATCGCCCCAGCAGATACAATGAGTCTCAATTTGGCCAAATTCTGTCCAAATACTGATTAATCAGAGGTTTCTGAAACAACCAATGGTTCTAAATTCGGCAAAATCCTGCCTAAATGCTGCTTATGTGTTTCATGTAGAATCGCAGCAAGGTAGCATGTATTAGTATACCATTCATCATCTTGTTGGGCTTAAATACTCGAAAAGAAATGCCCTAATTCATGTAGTAAAATACAGATTAAATTATGTTCAGATTTGATCTTCTTTCGATATATTTCAATACAAGCCGTGTTAGTTTCTGTCGGCATAAAGGAATAGGCATTACAATCTAAACTTTCCTTTTCATTTAAGGGGATTGGAATTAGATGTGTGATCATCTGCGTCAACATCATCACAATTGCCTCATAAGGCGCCAGCATTCGTGTGTAAGGTATTGTGTCTCACACTTTCTACATTTTAACGCTATATATTTATATATTGCTGCCGAGCCCCCGGTAGCTCAGTCGGTAGCGACGCGGGCTGTCAATCCAGGGGTTGTGAGTTCGAATCCCGGCTCGGCCAACATTCTTTCCGACGATTGACAAAAGTCAATGCGACATGCGTCATTCGTCTTCCACCAATGGGCTAAGTCTATGTTGAAAAGCAGCCAGTTGCTTGGGAAGATTGCTGTGTGGAGTACTGGTGTGAGAAAACCAGGAAATGCATGAGTAGGTGAACTGGCCGCCGTGATATAACTGAGAAATTGTTAAAAACGGCGTTAAACCCCAGTCAATCAATCAATCAATTATATATTGCTACTTTAGACTAATGATTGATTAGGGTTTAACGCCGTTTTCAACATGTTGTCATTTATTTCACCGACATCAGATCACACATTTAATTTAAACAAACTTAGAGAGGGAAATATGAATCAGTGAACTGTCCCCGTGATATAAATGACTTATTGTTGAAAGCGGTTAAAACCCCAATAAACAAACGAGCATTCCCTTTTGCCACAATGTTTTCCACTTTTATTTACAGGTTATCCATTCATTTATAGAGACTTTATATCGAAAAGCTGTCTGCTGCAGAGGCGTCAGAAAACGTCTATAAGAGGGAAAGGGCTAAAGGGTGTATGCATACCTCACGTTTAACCCTTGTCAAATTGAGCCTGTTAAATCAAATATTCACACTTTCTACATTTTAACGCTATATATTTATATATTGCTGCCGAGCCCCCGGTAGCTCAGCCGGTAGCGACGCGGGCTGTCAATCCAGGGGTTGTGAGTTCGAATCATGGCTCGGCCAACTTTCTTTCCGACGATTGACAAAAGTCAATGCGACATGCGTCATTCGTCTTCCACCAATGGGCTAAGTCTATATGGAAAAGCAGTCAGTTGCTTGGGAAGATTGTTGTGTGGAGTACTTGTGTGAGAAAACCAGGAAATGCATCAGTAGGTGAACTGGCCGCCGTGATTTAACTGAGAAATTGTTAAAAATGGCGTTAAACCCCAATCAATCAATCAATTATATATTGCTACTATATATTAAGGATTAATTAGGGTTTAACGCCGTTTTCAACATTTTGTCATTTATTTCACGACGTCAGTTCACACATTTAATTTAAACAAACTTAGAGAGGGAAATATGAATCAGTGAACTTGTCTCCGTGATATAAATGACTTATTGTTGAAAGCGGTTAAAACCCCAATAAACAAACGAGCACTTCCCTTTTGCCACAATGTTTTCCACTTTTGGTTATAGGTTATCCATTCATTTATAGAGACTTTATATCGAAAATCTGTCTGCTGCAGAGGCGTCAGAAAACGTCTATATGAGGGAAAGGGTTAAAGTGTGTATACATGCATACCTCAAGTTTAACGGACAATGTAATTGTCGATTGTAAAGTTGTAGTAAATTTTAACCCTTGTCAAATTGAGCCTGTTAAATCAAATATTCACACTTCCTTCATTTTAACGCTATATATTTATATATTGCTACTAAAGACTAAGGATTGATTAGGGTTTAACACCGTTTTTCAACATTTTGTCATTTATATCACGACGTCAGTTCACACACTTAATTTAAACAAACTTAGAGGGTGTTTTAAAGCAATCGACACCATTTCGTTTTGAATCCGTCGTAGTAAAATGGTTAGCGCTACGGGTTTTAAACAGAGGAGCTGTCCAATGATAGACCCCTAGTCGCGACACGGAGGTCATGGCAGAGTACCCTTAGACAAGGCACATGTTCTATCTTAGTATTGGTTTGTTTAAATTAAATCAGTGAACTGGCACCGTGATATAAATGACATAATGTTGAAAGCGGTATAAACAACTCATAAACAAACTAGCATTTCGTTTTACTTTATACCACACTAATAGATTACCTGATTTTATCATGTACAACTCTCGTCATGTCACTATGTTTTCATAAAGCTGGCTGCAGCAGACGCGTTTGAAAGCGTCTATATGAGGGACGGTTCACTAATTCATATTTCCCTGGTTTTCTCACACCAGTACTGAACTCAACAATCTTACCAAGCAACTGGCTGTTTTTCCACATAGACCTCGTTACTACCCAAACCTATAAAGTCAGAAATAAAATAAAAATAAATGCAAAACTTACCATTATCTAAATTAACTACGTAGTCTCTTTGACAATTTCAATATATTTCAATCCTTATTGTAAATCGAAAACAATGATGCTTTTCCAGTAGGTGAAATTACATTTTAACGCGGGGGAAAAACATAAAGAAAGAAAAAACCTGTCTCTGAAAGATTCAATTTTTTCCAGCAGATGATCCACTGGTCGGCAGTGCAGATGAACAATGGTTTAAAGTGAATACATGAGCACTTTTAAACCCTTTTACTTCATACAGACGCTTTCTCTGATTCCCTTACCGCAGCCGTCTTTTAAAACATGGTGATAACAGAAAACATTTTTCAATGGCCCTATTACTCCGAATACATGAAACTTTTAAAACCCTTTTCCTTCCTATAGACGTTTTCTCTGACTCCTCTTTGCAGCAGACGACTTTTAAAACATTTCTCATTAGCTCAATGTTTTCAACTCTGTTCAATTAGTATTGCAACCAGTGGTTTTAAAAAAAAAATACTTTTCTTCATATAGACGCTTTGCAGCAGACGATATACACACAATTACCTTTCTTTCTCTTTTTCCCCCCAGAACAGTCAGTATGGAACTGGAACGCAAGGCAAAACAAGTTAGAATAGATAAAGGGATGAAACATACTAGTTTTTTCTTAAGTTTTGATATTGCAAGCAGTACTTTCTTGACAACTGATCGAAACATCACGAATGAGCAAATGATTAAAGACATTGTCGCTTACAAACAACAGTATGATGGAGTTCAGTTATCAGATCGTATAATTAAAAAATTCAGGGATGATTTTATCTTCCAAATGAGTATTGATGAAGGTGTTGGTTTTCAAGATAGATCCAGCATGGAAGATGCAACACAGGAATATGAAACATACATGTATGAAATTAAAAGAAAACCATTACCAATCATCAACAGCATTGTCAAACAAAACCCCATAAAACAGAAGGAGAAAAGTGATTATGAAAAGCCTCAATTGGAACATGAAAATATGTTGAAAGCGTGGGCATTTTTTTACCGTCAAAGGAAGAAAACGCAAGGTATATTAAGTAGTGACTTAGTTTCAGAAGCTCACAGGAAATGAATGAAAGCCTTGATAAGGAATGCTGGTCAATTGTCTGAATGTGTCCGTTCAACTGTCTGTCCAATAACAAAGGAGCCAGTAAATTATCCAAACCCAGAATTCCTTGGTACAGTTTATCCCACGTTGATGGACTATGCAAATTTTATGGCCGAGTATCTGAAAGAAAAGATAAACAGGAAAGTAACAGAAGAGAGCGTTCTTAAAATGATTAAGTTTTTTGCTTGTTTTTTTTTCTTCTTTTGTTCAGCTCCATCCCTATGGTGATGGAAACGGCAGGCTTTCAAGGCTACTGTATTGTACCTTCAAACTATTTTGACACCCTTTGCTGTTGGTATCTACAATATCCATACCCCAACAAAGCAAAGTGATTATTTTCTTATAATAGTCCAAGTTCGGGAGGACACACGCGCAGCTCTGGCTAATAAGTGTAATGAATTTAAGGAAAATAATTGGCGATTTGACAACAAGCCAGTTCTGCTGGCCCGTATGATCTTGGAATGTCAGTGGTTTGCATGGATAGAATTTGACTCGATCATGAAGACAGACTGTTTACACAAGACAGATCTCTAAAGATGAGTCCCCTTCAAACTCCATGGAAAATTAACTTTTGAGAAATATGAATGTGCGTGAAGTTAGCCGGAGTAGCCGGAACAGCCGGAATAGCCGGAACTCCGGCTACTCCGGCTGTATCAACCAGCCGGAACAGCCGGAGTTCCGGCTACTCCGGCTGCATTAACCAGCCGGAATAGCCGGAGTTCCGGCTACTCCGGCTGTATAAACCGGCCGGATAAGCTGTATTTCCTATTACTTCGACTGTACTTACCAGTCGAATATCATCATTCCGGCTACTCCGGCTGTATTAACCAGCCGGAACTCAGGCTTCTCCGGCTGTATAAACCAGGCGGAACAGCTGGAACTCCGTCTACACTGACTGAATTTACCAGCCGAAACAGTCGAACTCTAGCTACGTCGGCTGTATTAACCAGTCGGAACAGCTGGCTGTATTAACCATCCGGAACAGCCGGAACTCCGACAAAATTCGACTGTATATACCAGCCGGAACTCCGTCTATACCGGAACAGTCGGACCTCCACATGTGGAAGAATTATTTCACCGGCAATTGCTATCAGGTATAATTTACCATATGGAAATAAAGAGTAGCTGTAACTTTAACGCGCTATGACTCTTTAATTAATTAATTCATCGCTTAGGTGCAAACGGCTCCACAAAATATAATTATCTATCTTTAATATGTGGCATTTATTTTTCGAGAAAAATATGATTTAAATGTTCTTTTTTTTTGTTAAATAAACGTTGTCAATATCGAATACAGGACAACAGATCACATGGACAAAAGCTCCCATGCTATTTTTGACAGAAGGTCCCATATCATTTTAATAGGGTGGACAAAAGATCCCATGTTATTTTAACAGGGTGGAGAAAAGTTCCCACACCATTTTGACAGGATGGACAAAAGATCCCATATTGATGAGCCATCCTGGTTTTTGTCTTAAGGTGACAGACAGTAAAGGTGTTGAGTATATTTTCTTCTTATTAAATGATATCATAGAAAAATAAACCAGAAAAAACCGAAAAGATTAATAAAGTCAAATTTACTCCCTGTTAATACAAAATTATGAGTAAATATATAGCAAACAAAATATAGCATATGGTAACTACTAGTGTTGTTGTTAATTTACTGCTCTAAAACATTCCTGCCGTAAATGATATAATGCGTTTTTTTTCTGTTCTGGTCCTCTGGTGTATGTGGGAAAAGGTTACGATAAAATCCACCTTACTATGTTGTGAATTAAAAACTAAAATTCAATCAACTCTGTTGACCTAAATTTACAAATATCAGACTTTACCCATAAATACGCATTTGGACGCATCAATAGTTCACGGGTTTTAGAAACAGTGTATAAATTGGAGACATTGATCATTAATAATTAGAAAATGATTGAATTTTTTCTATTCTATTCAATTGTTATTTAATTAAGTTCAACATCCATGATTTTCCATGATCGTGCATACTTATATGTGTATCGTTCGTCTATTTGTTAGTTTTCATCATGGATATGCTTATGTATATAACATGGAACGTGTTTCAATAAATACTATTAATTTACAGATGTTTTGGTTTTATCCATATTAAGCTATAAACCAGTGTATTTGGCTAATTGCCCGCCACGACTATCCCCGAGGCGTTAATTGTTTTATTACCCCGGTCACAGCGTGTGATCAATGTGTATTGGTAAATAACGGAACCTAACGGAGATTAACGAATGAATTGTTTCAGAGCGCAGCTAGGCTTATCGATATTTGATATTTATCTGATGATCAAAATTCTTCAGTATGGCTGCGTCGGCTGTATTAACCAGCCGGAACAGGCGGAACTCCCTATACACCAACCGTATTAACCAGCCGGAACAGCTGGAACTTCGTCTTCACCGACTACATTAACAAACCGGAACAGTCGGACCTCCAGCTACGTCGGCTGTATTAACCAGCCGGAACAGAGGGAATTCCAGTTACACAAGCTATATTAATCAGCCGAAACAAGCGGAACTCCGGCAACTCCGACTGTATTAACCATGCATGCTTCAATCCACCGTCCAATCCATCTATCTGGAACAATAGGCACGCGAAAACGAGGGTGAGACCACTCTGTCGGCCCAACTCTGGCTGTGTTTTGCAGCCGGCTGCGATACATCCGGATGGAATCCGGCTAGCGTTTCTGGGAGCAAGAGTGTTTCACTTTCACCTGACATATATGTCAGGATGCCAGTTTAACTCTCTAATATCCAGCAATTTCCAGCCGGAGTTAGCCGGAGTTGGGCTGCCAAAACGCCAACTTCATGTGATCATTGCAGCCAGCTGCGATAAATCCGTGCGGAATCCAGCTAGTGCAACTCGGAGCCAGAGTGAGGCACTTTCACGTGACACATGTCACGATGCCAGTTAAGCTCTCTAACTCGAACAGGACGGGTGCAAAGTCGTGAATATGTCGGGAAATCCCAACTCCGGCTGTGCATGGCAGCCGGCTGACGGAATTTGGCGAAACCGGATGTCATGCAACAGGAAGTCAGTTTGCGGCGCTTTTACCTGGCATGCTTCAATCCGCCGTCCAAGCCATCTATCTCGAGCAATAGGCATGCCAAAACGAGGGTGGGAGCCACTCTGTCGGCCCAACTCCGGCTGGGTTTTACAGCCGGCTGCGATAAATCCGGTTGGAATCCGCCTAGCGTGTCTGGGAGCCAGAGTGTGTCACTTTCACCTGGCATATGCCAGGATGCCAGTTAAAATCTCTAATATCGAGCAATATACAACCGGAGTTGGGCTGTAGACTTGGCCAAACTGCCAACTTCATCTGAACATGGCAGCCAGCTGCGATAAATCCGGGTGGAATCCGGCTAGTGCGACTCGGAGCCGGACTGAGGTGCTTTCACCTGGCATGCTTCAATCCACCGTCCAATGCATCTATCTCAAACAATAGGCACGCCAAAACGGGGGTGAGACCACTCTGTCGGCCCAACTCCGGCTGGGTTTTGCAGGCGGCTGCGATACATCCGGGTGGAATCCGGCTAGCGTGTCTGGGAGCCAGAGTGTGTCATTTTCATTTGTCATATATGTCAGGATGCCAGTTAAACTCTATAATTTCCAGCCGGAGTTGGCCGGAGTTGGCCGGAGTTGGGCTGCCAGAACGCCAACTTCATGTGAACATTGCAGCCAGCTGCGATAAATCCGTGCGGAATCCGGCTAGTGCAACTCGGAGCCAGAGTGAGGCACGTTCATCTGACACACGTCACGATGCCAGTTAAGCTTTTTAATTCGAACAGGACGGGTGCAAATTCGGGAATATGTCGGTAAATCCCAACTCCGGCTGGGTTTTGCAGCCGGCTGCGATACATCCGGGTGGAATCCGGCTAGCGTTTCTGGGAGCCAGAGTGTGTCACTTTCACCTGACATATATGTCAGGATGCCAGTTAGACTCTCGAATATCCAGCAATTTCCAGCCGGAGTTAGCCGTAGTTGGGCTGCCAAAACGCCAACTTCATGTGAACATTGCAGCCAGCTGCGACAAATCCGGGCGGAATCCGGCTAGTGCAACTCGGAGCCAGAGTGAGGCACTTTCACGTGACACATGTCACGATGCCAGTTAAGCTCTCTAATTCGAACAGGACGGGTGCAAAGTCGGGAATATGTCGGGAAATCCCAACTCCGGTTGTGCATGGCAGCCGGCTGACGGAATTTGGTGAAACCGGATGTCATGCAACAGGAAGTCTGTTTGCGGCGCTTTCACCTGGCATGCTTCAATCCGCCATCCAAGCCATCTATCTCGAGCAATAGGCACGCCAAAACGAGGGTGGGAGCCACTCTGTCGGCCCAACTCCGGCTGGGTTTTACAGCCGGCTGCGATAAATCCGGGTGGAATCCGCCTAGCGTGTCTGGGAGCCAGAGTGTGTCACTTTCACCTGGCATATGCCAGGATGCCAGTTAAACTCTCTAATATCGAGCAATATACAGCCGGAGTTGGGCTGTAGACCTGGCCAAACTGCCAATTTCATCTGAACATGGCAGCCAGCTGCGATAAATCCGGGTGGAATCCGGCTAGAGTGACTCGGAGCCAGACTGAGGCGCTTTCACCTGGCATGCTTCAATCTACCATCCAATCCATCTATCTCGAACAATAGGCACGCCAAAATGGGGGTGAGACCACTCTGTCGGCCCAACTCCGGCTGTGTTTTGCAGCCGGCTGCGATACATCCGGGTGGAATCCGGCTTACGTGTTTGGGAGCCAGAGTGTGTCACTTTCATTTGACATATATGTCAGGATGCCAGTTAAACTCTCTAATTTCCAGCCGGAGTTGGCCGGAGTTGGCCGGAGTTGGGCTGCCAGAACGCCAACTTCATGTGAACATTGCAGCCAGCTGCGATAAATCCGGGCGGAATCCGGCTAGTGCAACTCGGAGCCAGAGTGAGGCACTTTCACCTGACACATGTCACGATGCCAGTTAAGCTTTTTAATTCAAACAGGACGGGTGCAAATTCGGGAATATGTCGGGAAATCCAAACTCCGGCTGGGTTTTGCAGCCGGCTGCGATACATCCGGGTGGAATCCGGCTAGCGTTTCTGGGAGCCAGAGTTTGTCACTTTCACCTGACATATATGTCAGGATGCCAGTTAGACTCTCGAATATCCAGCAATTTCCAGCCGGAGTTAGCCGGATTTGGGCTGCCAAAACGCCAACTTCATATGAAGATTGCAGCCAGCTGCGATAAATCCGGACGGAATCCGGCTAGTGCAACTCGGAGCCAGAGTGAGGCACTTTCATCTGACACATGTCACGATGCCAGTTAAGCTCTCTAATTCGAACAGGACGGGTGCAAAGTCGGGAATATGTCGGGAAATGCCAAATCCGGCTGTGCATGGCAGCCGGCTGACGGAATTTGGCGAAACTGGATGTCATGCAACAGGAAGTCAGTTTGCGGCGCTTTCACCTGGCATGCTTCAATCTGCCGTCCAAGCCATCTATCTCGAGCAATAGGCACGCCAAAACGAGGGTGGGAGCCACTCTGTCGGCCCAACTCCGGCTGGGTTTTACAGCCGGCTGCGATAAATCCGGGTGGAATCCGCCTAGTGTGTCTGGGAGCCAGAGTGTGTCACTTTCACCTGGCATATGCCAGGATGCCAGTTAAACACTCTAATATCGAGCAATATACAGTCGGAGTTGGGCTGTAGACTTGACCAAACTACCAACTTCATCTGAACATGGCAGCCAGCTGCGATAAATCCGGGTGGAATCCGGCTAGTGCGACTCGGAGCCAGACTGAGGTGATTTCACCTGGCATGCTTCAATCCACCGTCTAGTCCATCTATCTCGAACAATGGGCACGCCAAAACGGGGGTGAGACCACTCTGTCGGCCCAACTCCGGCTGGGTTTTGCAGCCGGCTGCGATACATCCGGGTGGAATCCGGCTAGCGTGTCTTGGAGCCAGAGTGTGTCACTTTCATTTGACATATATGTCAGGATGCCAGTTAAACTCTCTAATTTCCAGCCGGAGTTGGCCGGAGTTGGCCGGAGTTGGGCTGCCAGAACGCCAATTTCATGTGAACATTGCAGCCAGCTGCGATAAATCCGGGCGGAATCCGGCTAGTGCAACTCGGAGCCAGAGTGAGGCACTTTCACCTGACACATGTCACGATGCCAGTTAAGCTTTTTAATTCGAACAGGACGGGTGCAAAGTCGGGAATATGTCGGGAAATCCCAACTCCGGCTGGGTTTTGCAGCCGGCTGCGATACATCCGGGTGGAATCCGGCTAGCGTTTCTGGGAGCCAGAGTGTGTCACTTTCACCTGACATATATGTCAGGATGCCAGTTAGACTCTCGAATATCAAGCAATTTCCAGCCGGAGTTAGCCGGAGTTGGGCTGCCAAAACGCCAACTTCATGTGAACATTGCAGCCAGCTGCGACAAATCCGGGCGGAATCCGGCTAGTGCAACTCGGAGCCAGAGTGAGGCACTTTCACGTGACACATGTCACGATGCCAGTTAAGCTCTCTAATTCGAACAGGACGGGTGCAAATTCGGGAATATGTCGGGAAATGCCAACTCCGGCTGTGCATGGCAGCCGGCTGACGGAATTTGGTGAAACCGGATGTCATGCAACAGGAAGTCTGTTTGCGGCGCTTTCACCTGGCATGCTTCAATCCGCCGTCCAAGCCATCTATCTCGAGCAATAGGCACGCCAAAACGAGGGTGGGAGCCACTCTGTCGGCCCAACTCCGGCTGTGTTTTACAGCCGGCTGCGATAAATCCGGGTGGAATCCGCCTAGCGTGTCTGGGAGCCAGAGTGTGTCACTTTCACCTGGCATATGCCAGGATGCCAGTTAAACTCTCTAATATCGAGCAATATACAGCCGGAGTTGGGCTGTAGACCTGGCCAAACTGCCAACTTCATCTGAACATGGCAGCCAGCTGCGATAAATCCGGGTGGAATCCGGCTAGTGTGACTCGGAGCCAGACTGAGGCGCTTTCACCTGGCATGCTTCAATCTACCATCCAATCCATCTATCTCGAACAATAGGCACGCCAAAATGGGGGTGAGACCACTCTGTCGGCCCAACTCCGGCTGTGTTTTGCAGCCGGCTGCGATACATCCGGGTGGAATCCGGCTAGCGTGTTTGGGAGCCAGAGTGTGTCACTTTCATCTGACATATATGTCAGGATGCCAGTTAAACTCTCTAATTTCCAGCCGGAGTTGGCCAGAGTTGGGCTGCCAGAACGCCAACTTCATGTGAACATTGCAGCCAGCTGCGATAAATCCGGGCGGAATCCGGCTAGTGCAACTCGGAGCCAGAGTGAGGCACTTTCACCTGACACATGTCACGATGCCAGTTAAGCTTTTTAATTCAAACAGGACGGGTGCAAAGTCGGGAATATGTCGGGAAATCCCAACTCCGGCTGGGTTTAGCAGCCGGCTGCGATACATCCGGGTGGAATCCGGCTAGCGTTTCTGGGAGCCAGAGTGTGTCACTTTCACCTGACATGTCAGGATGCCAGTTAGACTCTCGAATATCCAGCAATTTCCAGCCGGAGTTAGCCGGATTTGGGCTGCCAAAACGCCAACTTCATATGAAGATTGCAGCCAGCTGGGATAAATCCGGACGGGATCCGGCTAGTGCAACTCGGAGCCAGAGTGAGGCACTTTCATCTGACACATGTCACGATGCCAGTTAAGCTCTCTAATTCGAACAGGACGGGTGCAAAGTCGGGAATATGTCGGGAAATGCCAAATCCGGCTGTGCATGGCAGCCGGCTGACGGAATTTGGCGAAACTGGATGTCATGCAACAGGAAGTCAGTTTGCGGCGCTTTCACCTGGTATGCTTCAATATGCCGTCCAAGCCATCTATCTCGAGCAATAGGCACGCCAGAACGAGGGTGGGAGCCACTCTGTCGGCCCAACTCCGGCTGGGTTTTACAGCCGGCTGCGATAAATCCGGGTGGAATCCGCCTAGCGTGTCTGGGAGCCAGAGTGTGTCACTTTCACCTGGCATATGCCAGGATGCCAGTTAAACTCTAATATCGAGCAATATACAGCCGGAGTTGGGCTGTAGACTTGACCAAACTGCCAACTTCATCTGAACATGGCAGCCAGCTGCGATAAATCCGGGTGGAATCCGGCTAGTGCGACTCGGAGCCAGACTGAGGTGATTTCACCTGGCATGCTTCAATCCACCGTCCAATCCATCTATCTCGAACAATGGGCACGCCAAAACGGGGGTGAGACCACTCTGTCGGCCCAACTCCGGCTGGGTTTTGCAGCCGGCTGCGATACATCCGGGTGGAATCCGGCTAGCGTGTCTTGGAGCCAGAGTGTGTCACTTTCATTTGACATATATGTCAGGATGCCAGTTAAACTCTCTAATTTCCAGCCGGAGTTGGCCGGAGTTGGCCGGAGTTGGCCGGAGTTGGGCTGCCAGAACGCCAACTTCATGTGAACATTGCAGCCAGCTGCGATAAATCCGGGCGGAATCTGGCTAGTGCAACTCGGAGCCAGAGTAAGGCACTTTCACCTGACACATGTCACGATGCCAATTTAGCTTTTTAATTCGAACAGGACGGGTGCAAAGTCGGGAATATGTCGGGAAATCCCAACTCCGGCTGGGTTTTGCAGCCGGCTGCGATACATCCGGGTGGAATCCGGCTAGCGTTTCTGGGAGCCAGAGTGTGTCACTTTCATTTGACATATATGTCAGGATGCCAGTTAAACTCTCTAATTTCCAGCCGGAGTTGGCCGGAGTTGGCCGGAGTTGACCGGAGTTGGGCTGCCAGAACGCCAACTTCATGTGAACATTGCAGCCAGCTGCGATAAATCCGGGCGGAATCCGGCTTGTGCAACTCGGAGCCAGAGTGAGGCACTTTCACCTGACACATGTCACGATGCCAGTTAAGATTTTTAATTCGAACAGGACGGTTGCAAATTCGGGAATATGTCGGGAAATCCCAACTCCGGCTGGGTTTTGCAGCCGGCTGCGATACATCCGGCAGGAATCCGGCTAGCGTTTCTGGGAGCCAGAGTGTGTCACTTTCACCTGACATATATGTCAGGATGCCAGTTAGACTCTCGAATATCCAGCAATTTCCAACCGGAGTTAGCCGGAGTTGGGCTGCCAAAACGCCAACTTCATGTGAACATTGCAGCCAGCTGCGATAAATCCGGGCGGAATCCGGCTACTGCAACTCGGAGCCAGAGTGAGGCACTTTCACCTGACACATGTCACGATGCCAGTTAAGCTCTCTAATTCGAACAGGACGGGTGCAAATTCGGGAATATGTCGGGAAATCCCAACTCCGGCTGTGCATGGCAGCCGGCTGACGGAATTTGGCGAAACCGGATGTCATGCAACAGGAAGTCAGTTTGCGGCGCTTTCACCTGGTATGCTTCAATCCGCCGTCCAAGCCATCTATCTCGAGCAATAGGCACGCCAAAACGAGGGTGGGAGCCACTCTGACGGCCCAACTCCGGCTGGGTTTTACAGCCGGCTGCGATAAATCTGGGTGGAATCCGCCTAGCGTGTCTGGGAGCTAGAGTGTGTCACTTTAGCCTGGCATATGCCAGGATGCCAGTTAAACTCTCTAATATCGAGCAATATACAGCCGGAGTTGGGCTGTAGACTTGGCCAAACTGCCAACTTCATCTGAACATGGCAGCCAGCTGCGATAAATCCGGGTAGAATCCGGCTAGTGCGACTCGGAGCCAGACTGAGGTGATTTCACCTGGCATGCTTCAATCCACCGTCCAATCCATCTATCTCGAACAATAGGCACGCCAAAACGGGGGTGAGACCACTCTGTCGGCCCAACTCCGGCTGGGTTTTGCAGCCGGCTGCGATACATCCGGGTGGAATCCGGCTAGCGTGTCTTGGAGCCAGAGTGTGCCACTTTCTTTTGACATATATGTCAGGATGCCAGTTAAACTCTCTAATTTCCAGCCGGAGTTGGCCGGAGTTGGGCTGCCAGAACGCCAACTTCATGTGAACATTGCAGCCAGCTGCGATAAATCCGGGCGGAATCCGGCTAGTGCAACTCGGAGCCAGAGTGAGGCACTTTCACCTGACACATGTCACGATGCCAGTTAAGCTCTCTAATTCGAACAGGACGGGTGCAAAGTCGGGAATATTTCGGGAAATCCCAACTCCGGCTGGGTTTTGCAGCCGGCTGACGGAATTTGGCGAAACCGGATGTCATGCAACAAGAAGTCAGTTTGCGGCGCTTTCAACTGGCATGCTTCAATCCGCCGTCCAAGCCATCTATCTCGAGCAATAGGCACGCCAAAACGAGGGTGGGAGCCACTCTGTCGGCCCAAATCCGGCTGGGTTTTACAGCCGGCTGCGATAAATCCGGGTGGAATCCGCCTAGCGTGTCTGGGAGCCAGAGTGTGTCACTTTCACCTGGCATATGCCCCAAAAAGCCCGCATTGAAGCCATAATTTAGCTTTATTCATAATGAATGAGACGACTACACATCGTTGCAGAACGCAACACAGTTATTGAAATGATTTTGTATAAGTTCAATTTATGTCAAAGAAGTGTCTGTGTGTTCCCAGCTCAAGGATGTTAGAATGAAATTAATAGACTTCTATGGAATAAATATATCCTCTCTGCAGTAGTGAATTTACTATTAATCAAAGTATATGTAGCAACTGCATACTTTGAGCAGTATAATGATCCCTGATAAAAGTAAATATATAATGCCAGATGATGGTAACTTGGTCAAAATATGAGAAGCAGATAATCAAAAGTGATTGTATCTTAAAGTTTTAAATTTTGAAATAAAAACAATAACTGATAAAAACAAATATTTTGATTGGTAACGGAATAGTTGGTTATTGAAAACATGGGATTATCTCTTGATTGAAGTGTCCCAAACAATGAAATATATGCAATTCTAAAGAGGCCTACCATATCACAATATACCAGAAGTCAGGGTGACTTATATTATGTAACATTATGCAATCATTTCCGGCCTTGTCACATGTGTGTTGGTTACACACTAATTAACTGGTTTTATAACCCCTTTATTGTGCATACATGTAGGGACTTAAGCTAATTGGCAATTAAAGTCTTCTTATATAACCCTTCTCAACATTCTTAAATTCTGCAGCAGACAAATTCGAAATCATCATTGGCAATAAATTTTGCAAATATATCTATTTATAAGATTGTAAATGTAATTAAATTAAAATAAAAGGCAATTTTTTTTCATAAAAGCAAAAAAATGCTCATGAATCTTGACTGTCAAGCAATTTATTTTTTCTATTTTTTTTTTATCAAAAGAAGTTTATTATTATTTATATGTCACAGTTGAATTGGACGTAGATATTGGCTCATAAGTAGTTAAAAATAAATCTTAAAATAAAATTCCATGTTTAGATATCATGTATCCTCTTATGCTTGAAAAGGATGCATTCATGTATTCACCGCATATTTCATCAATATTCAAATCCAAATCCCTGGTAACAAAATCCTCCTTTCCATATGCTATTTACGATCAACAGCACGTATTTCAAATTGAACAAGTACACGTATATACAAATGAATATTGAACAAGTATATATCACATTCTATATACATATATAGATGGAGACAATTGTAACTATTTGACGGCTCAAACAAGTGTGAAACAGAAAAAACGATCAACACCTTCACAAAATATTGAAGTAAATATAAATTGTAGTTATAATTACCCTAAAGAGCTTTCATATATATATGTAACATACCGTGCTCGAACTTAATAACCATCGGTTCAAAACAGTTTATTAACTCAATGGTTACATGACAATATGAGCAATAACAAAATACAAACAATATACATTTGAGGCTTATAACATATTATTTAAATAATAAATATTGCAGAACTTTGGCAGTGATATATTCTAAGAATTTGTATCAGAGGGAGAGTACCCTACACATAATGAAGAATCAAAATTCATAAAAATGACTTATGATATATGATACTGCGAGCGTATTTGATATTTCTGCATTATTTTCCATTTTTGTTATTAATCACAACTCTGTATTTGCATGCTCACACATGATAATATTATTTGTATGACGATTAGCTATGTTATGCTAAAGTCTAATAAACTATTCTGTATTCTGTATTCTGTATTAAACAAAAATGATTTTCAAATTTAGTTTACAATGAGAATTCTCTGTAAATATTACTCAAACGTCAGTTAAATTTTACAAGAATTTCTTTTATAAATATACATATTTTCTGTATTCTATCGTATTGGTTGTTTTGATATTCATTAATTCATTAAAACTATGGATATTGTGTCTGTTATAGTATTTGCCGTTAAGTAAACGTTTTCTATTTGAGCAAAAATATTGACATTCTAATAAGTAATGATATTCATCACCTACAGCTGAATCGCACAATTGACATTTACGCATATTTAAATCGACCGGTGCCATTCAAACAACCGGTTTCAACAGGAAGTCTGTGGTTACGTGTTCTAAACCGTATTACATATTTTAACATTTTTGTTGGTGTATGTATCAAATAGTTTTCAAATTCGAAATGAATTTTCAACAATTGAATACCAGTCATTGACAAACATGTCTGACAGTAATATAGTGTTCCTGGTGTTAGGAATGACGTTTTTAATTGATGAAAGGAAAACGTGCGTAAAGTGTTTAATTAGTGCACAGGACAGTTATATACTCTATGTTTATGTTCGTAAAATAAAATACATGATTTTGTATTACTGTGTACATTTTTTCATTTCATTCATTTATGTTGGTATGATTACAAAAGGAAATAAAATGGAAACCCGTTGATCTATCCTAAAAAGGGTTCATTTTCCCGACGTTAATTACGTCACATATAAACCCAAGATAAGCCATAATGCACCACAGACGTTCCCAAATTCATTGTTGGTGTGGTAATTTCGTCGGAGGTCACCACAAACTATCACATGTATGCTGGTAACCTCTGGCGCGGTCTAACAGCTCGATCGTAATGTAGAACCAGGACGACTAAAACACTTTTCTGTTTCATTTTTTGCAACAGTCTGGTAACCTCTGGCGCGTTGTAACAGCCCGTAAATTGATTCCTAGACATTTCAACAAATAATCGTTATAACAAGACAAGCATGTTTAAAGACTGGTTACCTCTGGCACGGCTTAAAAACGTGAAAGTTAATTTTTTAAATACGCAAGAGAGACTCGCCTTGACGTGAATCTTGGGCTTCAACCCTACGTTGTGCAAAGGGTATGGAGAAAAAAGGAGACATGAATACAAATAAATAATTTATTACAAATTCGTAGATGTACAAAACTATTTAATATAAACATGAAATGAAGCAATATTTTTCCTCAAAAAATATTTGACGATCAGACATGTTCATTATCATGGTCTTGTTTTTGGCTGAATGATTGTTCGGTGTTTTACGCCGCTTTCAACTAACATGCCATCACGGAGTTTCCGGGTCTAAATTACCAGTACTACTGGTCCATTTATCCTGACACAAGCCAGTCAGTCGTAATAGTAACCCCGCAACCTTGAGCGCCAAGGAGGGCAGCCGTTACGACCATTTTCAAAGGCTTTGGTATGACCAGACCGGGGATTCGGAGGCGGACGCTCTACGGTGTGTTCCCGGAACGCCTACTCGACTTAAGTGTATCGCGGAATTAGGGGGCCTTGTAACGGGTATATTATAGATTTATTTTGTAGATGACTTTGGAACTCTTTTTATAAACTTTTGATAAATGTATTAAATATTTAAATATTAAATTTTGTAAATATAATTATCATGTTTTACGTTCTTACAGTTTGATAGCTATTAATTAATTAATAATTAACTTAAATTTAATCCATTATTAATTTGTATATAATTTGGTTTTAACATGTAGCACAAACAAATTATCATTCAAACACACAAAATATTTGCCCTTTGAATTAAAGCTTTATGTTCTTACAGTTTGATAGCTATTAATGTTGAAGGATGTCACAGTAAACTAAAAACCCAACATGCCCACCCTAATATATTCACGGCCATACAGATATTTAAAGACGTTCAGGACTGCAACGATATCAACATAATTCAGAGAGCTGCAGGTGGAAATACAAGACCACAAACCCAACGGTACCTGAACATTGATCGTCACCTGATAGTTCTCAAAGAGAGATACCAAACTGGAGTGATTGATTTAATGACTGATGTGGACTCAGCATCCCAACTCATCCAGTTGGGAGCTAAACTGTGTGAAAATAGCATCTATCTAGTAATGTATATAATGTGCTATTGTATATATGTATATGTTTTATCTGTGCTATGCATACACAAGAATTTTTACAAATACTCATTTTCTATATTATGTTGATTAATATGATAACAAATAACACTAGTTTAAATTGTATTATTTTGTGTAGTTGTTTATGTAGTTTAAATAATTTTAAACCGATCACAAGTGCAGACGAGAATCAAACTCATGCCAACAGAATAAGCACCCTAACCTGTTGCCTTTTTAGAAAGTGTACCACTTGAAATTGTTGTGGGGAAAGTAGCCTTCGCTTTTAACATGCATTGGCCCATTTTCAACAATACGTTTCAATCACATTTCATCCAAATACCAGTTTTTTTCAACTGTTAAAGTTTTTAAGTGTTTAAATTCAGATTGAAGCGTAATACATACAAAATAATATTTTTTGTTTATAAAAGAAATCAAAGCGCCAATGGCACTGTAGTGGCGATCGTATTCATATATTGCAACAACTACAAAATAAAGCGTTCAAAATATTTATAAAAACCTTTCGGAATTTCCAGATTTGATAAAATTCCAGCTTCCCGTTTTTAGGTCGGTATAGCTAGATACCGAAAACAGAGACATATAAACACAGAGATAAGCAACACGATTGCCAATGCCTTACGAAGAACAAAATACTTCAAACGGCGAGCGGGTCAAGCCACGTGATCAAACCACGTGTTCAAACCACGTGATCATTACAGTGGATTCTGAAAATGAGGTACCATATTTATTTTGTTGTGAAAGGAAGCGAGCGGTGGAAAATTGTTTTTACACATCCAGGAAACTAAATAAGGTAAATTGTTTGATAATTATTTATGTTTTTGATATTTATGAATGCATATGTATAGTACAGGAGAAGTATATGGAAAACCTGTGTTTATATGTCTCTGCCGAAAACAACTTTTTATATGACTCATAAAGGTCTCAACGGGTGTTCTACACACCGGCTATTGTTTGTTGATAGAGTTGGAACATTGTGAGAATATGTATGAGTTGAAAACATTGTGATAAAATGTGAAATTTCTCATTTTATCACAATGTAAGATATAGCATTTGTATGACTTGAAAACATTGTGAGAAAATGTGAAATTTCTCATTTTATCACAATGTAAGATATAGCATTTGTATGAGTTGAAAACATTGTGAGAAAACGAGAATTATCACAATGTAAGATAGAACAGTTGTAAGAGTTAAAAACGTTGTGAGAAAATGATGATAGAATAGTGAAGAGTTGAAAACATTGTGAGTAAATTATGATAGAATAGTGAAGCGTTGAAATCATTGAGAAAATGATGATAGAATAGTGAAGAGTTGAAAACAGTGTGAGAAAATGATGATATAATAGTGAAGAGTTGAAAACATTGTGAGAAGAACAGTTTTAAGAGTTGAAAACATTGTGAGAAAATGATGATAGAATAGTGAAGAGTTGAAAACATTGTGAGAAAATAATGATAAAATAGTGAAGAGTTGAAAACATTGTGAGAAAATGATCGCTAATAGAACACTGTAAGAGTTGAAAACGTTGTGAGAAAATGTCATTTTCGTAGGACAATATCTTTTCTAAAAAAATGTTAATCAATCATTTGTTCCTAATTTAAAAAATTATGAAGACATACAACTATAAAAAGTTGTTTTCGTAACAACCATAATATGGTAATATGGGATTATTGTCGTAAAGAAAGTTGTTTTCGCGGCAGCCGAGTTGTTTTCGTGAGCCGATTTTATTTATTTATATGCGTTTTAGCCTACGCCACTCTCTAAGTTTTCTATTTCGCGTAATTAGTACAAAAAACACTATTACATACTTTTAAAATTATCGTTATATGTTTGTGCACATGCTTTTAAGTAAATAATTAGAAAACTTATGAATACATGTGATTTATTGTCAAATAAAACGTTGTTGTCGTGACAGTCATGTTGTTTTCGTGAGCCGACTTTATTTATTTATTTGCGTTTTAGCCTATGCCACTCTATAATTTTGCAATGTTATTGAAAACGGGACCAGGTACGAAATAAGCACTTTTCACGGACCATGATTGTTAAACTTGTAGGTCTTTTCAGAAATTACAAAAGAAGTTAATTGGCCGTTTTATTTTGGCGAGGTACTTTCAGAGTACAACCAACTCCTGCCGAATCAGGTTAAAGGTCAAAAGGTTACGGTTGACTACAGTAAAAATAAAACGAGGCACAGGAGTATCATGATACTCTGCATAGCGTACCCAAGACGCCCGATGATATTTATTATCTGCCCAAACATGAAGAAAGATAATATGTAAATAGTTTAACTCTATTTAGATATTTTCTCGATAAATCTCAAATATTAGTACCAATCCGGTATCAAAGTAGCACTAACATTATCATTATTAATCGTGTGCCTGCATCACTGATGGAACTATATATATATATGGCGGTTTAACGGAAGTGAGTAAATTGCCTTTGCAGAAATATCCAACCGATTGTTCAAATACGACTATATAATTTTTTTTTCGTTGTTGTTGTTTTGGTAGCACTGTGGCGATTGTCAACCAATCGCCACAAAAATCTGACCATGTTCAATTATCTTATCAATTAAGTCCACATAAATCTATCACTTATAACTTCCTTTAAAAGGCCCCCTAATCCTCAATTTTGACCAGGTAGAGATTAAATCGAGTAGGCGTTCCGGGAACAAACCCGCTCTACCACTGCACCCGACCGACGCGGTTGAATTCTTGTTGAATAGTTTGTTTAATCAATGTGTTTGATCAATAAACCTGTTGCATGCGACAATGTACACCCATCAGTTGATCACACATATTCAACTCCCCTATGGCATACCCATGTCAAATTAACAGGCAATTGATGAAACTTCACGGAGGCGGTTGATTGACGATTGGGAATAAAATATCTATGCTCGAGGAAGCATTAACCGACACTTTCCTGCAGGTTGAGTTTGAGGAAGTGATATGGGCGTGCTTTCAACAGAGTTTAACTGGCATCCTGGCATATATCAGGTGAAAGTGACACACTCTGGCTCCCAGACACGCTAGCCAGATTTATCGCAGCCGGCTGCAAAACCCAGCAATTGGCATCATGAAGTTGGCGTTTTGGCAGCCCAACTCCGGCTAACTCCGGCTGGAAAATGCTGGATATTCGAGTCTAACTGGCATCCTGACATATATGTCAGGTGAAAGTGACACACTCAGGCTCCCAGAAACGCTAGCCGGGTTCCACCCGGATGTATCGCAGCCGGCTGCAAAACCCAGCCGGAGTTGGGATTTACCGACATATTCCCGAATTTGCACCCGTCCTGTTCGAATTAAAAAGCTTAACTGGCATCGTGACGTGTGTCAGGTGAACGTGCCTCACTCTGGCTCCGAGTTGCACTAGCCGGATTCCGCCCGGATTTATCGCAGCTGGCTGCAATGTTCACATGAAGTTGGCGTTCTGGCAGCCCAACTCCGGCCAACTCCGGCTGGAAATTAGAGAGTTTAACTGGCATCCTGACATATATGACAAATGAAAGTGACACACTCTGGCTCCGAGACACGCTAGCCGGATTCCACCCGGATGTATCGCAGCCGGCTGCAAAACCCAGCCGGAGTTGGGATTTCCCGACATATTCCCGACTTTGCACCCGCCCTGTTCGAATTAAAAAGCTTAACTGGCATCGTGACATGTGTCAGGTGAAAGTGCCTCACTCTGGCTCCGAGTTGCACTAGCCGGATTCCGCCCGGATTTATCGCAGCTGGCTGCAATGTTCACATGAAGTTGGCGTTCTGGCAGCCCAACTCCGGCCAACTCCGGCCAACTCCGGCTGGAAATTAGAGAGTTTAACTGGCATCCTGACATATATGTCAAATGAAAGTGACACACTCTGGCTCCAAGACACGCTAGCCGGATTCCACCCGGATGTATCGCAGCCGGCTGCAAAACCCAGCCGGAGTTGGGCCGACAGAGTGGTCTCACCCCCGTTTTGGCGTGCCCATTGTTGGACGGTGGATTGAAGCATGCCAGGTGAAGTCACCTCAGTCTGGCTCCGAGTCGCACTAGCCGGATTCCACCCGGATTTATCGCAGCTGGCTGCCATGTTCAGATGAAGTTGGCAGTTTGGTCATGTCTACAGCCCAACTCCGGCTGTATATTGCTCGATATTAGAGAGTTTAAGTGGCATCCTGGCATATGCCAGGTGAAAGTGACACACTCTGGCTCCCAGACACACTAGGCGGAATCCACCCGGATTTATCGCAGCTGGCTGTAAAACCCAGCCGGAGTTGGGCCGACAGAGTGGCTCCCACCCTCGTTTTGGCGTGCCTATTGCTCGAGATATATGGCTTGGACGGCAGATTGAAACATGCCAGGTGAAAGCACCGCAAACTGACTTCCTGTTGCATGACATCCGGTTTCGCCAAATTCCGTCAGTCGGCTGCCATGCACAGCCGGATTTGGCATTTCCCGACATATTCCCGACTTTGCACCCGTCCTGTTCGAATTAGAGAGCTTAACTGGCATCGTGACATGTGTCAGATGAAAGTGCCTCACTCTGGCTCCGAGTTGCACTAGCCGGATTTCGCCCGGATTTATCGCAGCTGGCTGCAATCTTCATATGAAGCTGGCGTTTTGGCAGCCCAAATCCGGCTAACTCCGGCCGGAAATTGCTGGATATTCGAGAGTCTAACTGGCATCCTCACATATATGTCAGGTGAAAGTGACACACTCTGGCTCCCAAAAACGCTAGCCGGATTCCACCCGGATGTATCGCAGCCGGCTGCAAAACCCAGCCGGAGTTAGGATTTCCCGACATATTCCCGACTTTGCACCCGTCCTGTTTGAATTAAAAAGCTTAACTGGCATCGTGACATGTGTCAGGTGAAAGTGCCTCACTCTGGCTCCGAGTTGCACTAGCCGGATTCCGCCCGGATTTATCGCAGCTGGCTGCAATGTTCACATGAAGTTGGCGTTCTGGCAGCCCAACTCCGGCCAACTCCGGCCAACTCCGGCTGGAAATTAGAGAGTTTAACTGGCATCCTGACATATATGTCAAATGAAAGTGACACACTCTGGCTCCCAAACACGCTAGCCGGATTCCACCCGGATGTATCGCAGCCGGCTGCAAGAGTTGGGACGACAGAGTGGCTCCCACCCTCGTTTTGGCGTGCCTATTGCTCGAGATAGATGGATTGGACGGTAGATTGATGTATGCCAGGTGAAAGGGCCTCAAACTGACTTCCTGTTGCATGACATCCGGTTTCGCCAAGGTCCGTCAGCCGGCAGCCATGCACAGCCGGAGTTGGGATTTCCCGACATATTCCCGACTTTGCACCCGTACTGTTCGAAGTTTAACTGGCATCCTGACATATATGTCAGGTGAAAGTGACACACTCTGGCTTCCAGACACGCTAGCCGAATTCCACCCGGATGTATCGCAGACGGCTGCAAAACCCAGCCGGAGTTGGGCCGACAGAGTGGTCTCACCCCCATTTTGGCGTGCCTATTGTTCGAGATAGATGGATTGGATGGTAGATTGAAGCATGCCAGGTGAAAGCGCCTCAGTCTGGCTCCGAGTCACACTAGCCGGATTCCACCCGGATTTATCGCAGCTGGCTGCCATGTTCAGATGAAGTTGGCAGTTTGGCCAGGTCTACAGCCCAACTCCGGCTGTATATTGCTCGATATTAGAGAGTTTAACTGGCATCCTGGCATATGCCAGGTGAAAGTGACACACTCTGGCTCCCAGACACGTTAGGCGGATTCCACCCGGATTTATCGCAGCCGGCTGTAAAACCGAGCCGGAGTTTGGCCGACAGAGTGGCTCCCACCCTCGTTTTGGCGTGCCTATTGCTCGAGATAGATGGCTTGGACGGCGGATTGAAGCATGCCAGGTGAAAGCGCCGCAAACAGACTTCTTGTTGCATGACATCCGGTTTCACCAAATTCCGTCAGCCGGCTGCCATGCACAGCCGAAGTTGGGATTTCCCGACATATTCCCGACTTTGCACCCGTCCTGTTCGAATTAGAGAGCTTAACTGGCATCGTGACATGTGTCAGGTGAAAGTGCCTCACTCTGGCTCCGAGTTGCACTAGCCGGATTCCGCCCGGATTTGTCGCAGCTGGCTGCAATGTTCACATGAAGTTGGCGTTTTGGCAGCCCAACTCCGGCTAACTCCGGCTGGAAATTGCTGGATATTAGAGAGTTTAACTGGCATCCTGACATATATGTCAGGTGAAAGTGACACACTCTTGCTCCCAGAAACGCTAGCCGGATTCCATCCGGATGTATCGCAGCCGGCTGCAAAACACAGCCAGAGTTGGGCCGACAGAGTGGTTTCACCCTCGTTTTCGCGTGCCTATTGTTCGAGATAGATGGATTGGACGGTGGATTGAAGCATGCATGGTTAATACAGTCGGAGTTGCCGGAGTTCCGCTTGTTTCTGCTGATTAATATAGCTTGTGTAACTGGAATTCCCTCTGTTCCGGCTGGTTAATACAGCCGACGTAGCTGGAGGTCCGACTGTTCCGGTTTGTTAATGTAGTCGGTGAAGACGAAGTTCCAGCTGTTCCGGCTGGTTAATACGGTTGGTGTATAGGGAGTTCCGCCTGTTCCGGCTGGTTAATACAGCCGACGCAGCCATACTGAAGAATTTTGATCATCAGATAAATATCAAATATCGATCAGCCTAGCTGCGCTCTGAAACAATTCATTCGTTAATCTCCGTTAGGTTCCGTTATTTACCAATACACATTGATCACACGCTGTGACCGGGGTAATAAAACAATTAACGCCTCGGGGATAGTCGTGGCGGGCAATTAGCCAAATACACTGGTTTATAGCTTAATATGGATAAAACCAAAACATCTGTAAATTAATAGTATTTATTGAAACACGTTCCATGTTATATACATAAGCATATCCATGATGAAAACTAACAAATAGACGAACGATACACATATAAGTATGCACGATCATGGAAAATCATGGATGTTGAACTTAATTAAATAACAATTGAATAGAATAGAAAACATTCATTCATTTTCTAATTATTAATGATCAATGTCTCCAATTTATACACTGTTTCTAAAACCCGTGAACTATTGATGCGTCCAAATGCGTATTTATGGGTAAAGTCTGATATTTGTAAATTTAGGTCAACAGAGTTGATTGAATTTTAGTTTTTAATTCACAACATAGTAAGGTGGATTTTATCGTAACCTTTTCCCACATACACCAGAGGACCAGAACAGAAAAAAAAATGCATTATATCATTTACGGCAGGAATGTTTTAGAGCAGTAAATTACCAATTTACGTTCTGTTACTAAATGTATAATACCCCCCTCTATTCGCAGTTGTTAAAGATACATCATTTCACATTGAAGATTATAGTATAGATCATGTATATAGTATTAATGATTATGTAATAAGGATACGCGACTCGCTTCAGATCCCCTGGTGATACAAATTTACTTTATAAGGGTCATAAAACTTCGGGTAAATCCGAGACCGTTTGCAACTAAGAAATATATATAATAATATTTGATATACATCGATTATAAGTGAATGGGTACTTTTATTTTGTTCTTTGTCTATATGATATTGGCGGGAGCCGGACAAAAGATCCCATGCTATTTTTGGCAGGGTGGACAAAAGCTCCCACATCATTTTTACAGTGTGGACAAAAGATCCCATGTTATTTTAACAGGGTGGACAAAAGATCCCACTTATAATATATATCAGCCAGTAATAAAGAGATTGAAATGAATAAACTATATGAATATATAATTCCTATCCATTGAGCATATTATGGATGTGAATTTCAAGGTAAACAGCCAATTAATGTAGAGGGTCAAAGTTATCACCTGCTGTTTTAAATTAAAGGCAATCAAAATCTAAATTGTGTTGTTAATTGAACTCTTTACATAAACTGTGAAAAATAAAACATTGAGCATATTATTGGTGTGAACTTTATAAATAGCTGTACTAATGACAATGACCAGACTGTGTGTTGATTGAATATGTCTGCATCAGGGTCTTTCAAATAGTATTTGAAAGACCCTGTCTGCATGAACTACTTTGAAAGCTGTTTTGTTTGTAAATACAGCTGTATCCACTTTTCATTGTTTTATTATCATGATGTGCTAAATTTTCAACACTAGTAGTTACCATATGCTATATTTTGTTTGCTATATATTTACTCATAATTTTTTATTAACAGGGAGTAAATTTGACTTTATTAATCTTTTCGTTTTTTTCTGGTTTATTTTTCTATGAAATCATTTAATAAGAAGAAAATATACTCAACACCTTTACTGTCGGTCACCTTAAGACAAAAACCAGGATGGCTCATCAATATGGGATCTTTTGTCCATCCTGTCAAAATGGTGTGGGAAATTTTGTCCACCCTGTTAAAATAACATGGGATCTTTTGTCCACCCTATTAAAATGATATGGGACCTTCTGTCAAAAATAGCATGGGAGCTTTTGTCCATGTGATCTGTTGTCCTGTATTCGATATTGACAACGTTTATTTAAAAAAAAGACCATTTAAATCATATTTTTCTCGAAAAATAAATGCCACATATTAAAGATAGATAATTATATTTTGTGGAGCCGTTTGCACCTAAGCGATGAATTAATTAATTAAAGAGTCATAGCGCGTTAAATTACAGCTACTCTTTATTTCCATATGGTAAATTATACCTGATAGCAATTGCCGGTGAAATAATTCTTCCACATGTGGAGGTCCGACTGTTCCGGTATAGACGGAGTTCCGGCTGGTATATACAGTCGAAGTTGTCGGAGTTCCGGCTGTTCCGGATGGTTAATACAGCCAGCTGTTCCGACTGGTTAATACAGCCGACGTAGCTGGAGTTCGACTGTTTCGGCTGGTAAATTCAGTCAGTGTAGACGGAGTTCCAGCTGTTCCGCCTGGTTTATACAGCCGGAGAAGCCTGAGTTCCGGCTGGTTAATACAGCCGGAGTAGCCGGAATGATGATATTCGACTGGTAAGTACAGTCGAAGTAATAGGAAATACAGCTTATCCGGCCGGTTTATACAGCCGGAAGTAGCCGGAACTCCGGCTATTCCGGCTGGTTAATGCAGCCGGAGTAGCCGGAACTCCGGCTGTTCCGGCTGGTTGATACAGCCGGAGTAGCCGGAGTTCCGGCTATTCCGGCTGTTCGGCTACTCCGGCTAAACTTCACGCACATGAAATATGATATAAATTTTATTCTAGTTTCAGTTTTAATCCATGGTACTATTGAATATATTTTTCAGGGATATTATTTCTATTGGTTTTATTTGAATAAGTGGCCTTTGGAACAGATGACATTAAAACTATTGCGACAAAAGGGGATATTACTAATAATGATAATGTTTTAAACATTTCATGAATAAAACAATACTTGAATAGTATTTATTATAATTGATTTAGAATATGTAATGGGAGCGGACTATATATCAATTTTATCTAAGGAAAGCTGTAAAACATCTTTGTTACTCAAACCACCAAGGTACTATCCGTGATACACGTTTTACAACATTTTCATCCACTCATCTACGGTGACTAAAAATAATGTCTGCCTTAATGTGTATTTAGATCTTTACCTTCTCCCCATTAACTTTAACAATTAGATCGACTCAACCGCAGACCTATATAACATAACCAAGGTCACCTTGTCCGGGAGTTATTTAAATGACACCTCATATCCCACCTCCGACACAAAATGAAGCGTACACTACGTACACTGTCATGTATATATATATATGCACTAACATCGATGCAAGCTGTTATCTTACTATATTTCAAACGTTTCTAACACAAACATTCTCTCTCTCTATCTCTCCCTCTTTCTCTTTCGCCACACACACACACAAACACACATTCTCTCTTTCTCTCTCTTTCGCCACACACACGCACACACTCTCTCTGTCTCTGTCTCGCTCTCACATTCTCTCTCTCTCTCTCTCTTTCGCCACACACACACACACATTCTCTCACATTCTCTCTCTCACATTCTCTCTCTCTCTCTCTCTCTCTCTCTCTCTCTCTCTCTCTCTCTCTCTCTCTCTCTCTCTCTCTCTCTCTCTCTCTCTCTCTCTCTCTCTCTCTCTCTCTCTCTCTCTCTCTCTCTCTCTCTCTCTCTCTCTCTCTCTCTCTCTCTCTCTCTCTCTCTCTCGCAACACACACACACACACACACACACACACACTCTCTCTCTCGCTGTCACAGAATGATTTGTCTCTAAAATCCGATAAAACCAAGTATTAGCTTTGACATTCCAGTTTAATTAATCTGTCATCAGTAACGCTTGTGGTAGTTCAATGCATCCATTTTATTTAACTTTCGCTTTTCACGCTGATCAAAACAGTACTGTGATCATTCTACATTTTACCTCCATACATTCGTTGCATCTTTTTTTTTTTTCATGTTAAGAGTTACGTTTCTGGAAAGAGTACATTTTTACCCTTTTTTTAAGATAATTAACATGTCGATTTCTTATTTAATAAGAGGAATAGATGAAATTTGGAGAATAAGAGTTAATCACTTGTGCAAGATAAAGCCATTTATAAAATTGCATCCATTTATTACGTTCGTCTAGATTACAGTTATATCTTAATCGTTCTTAATGTCAAAGAGGACCATTTGTTTTATTTCAAAGATACACTATTTCTATTTTATAGAAATGATAGTTATGGGAAATATAGGTGGGAAAAGGCCATATTTGCAAGGTATTTGAAAAATGCAGCAAAGGCCTTATCTAATTGCAACAGTTGATGTTGTTTGTCTTGACTTACACAGACTGCTTTGGGCCTATACATGGAAAAGTTGTGTTTCTCATATGAATAAACAATGTATATGATAACTGGTTGTTATTTCCTTTGCTTGTTATCAATAAAGATGATAATCACAGTTCCTCATACAAATACAGATAATTCGTGGGGGAGTATATGAAAGTGAATGTTGATGAGTGTACGTATCTTAAATCCCATGTGCATTGTCAAATACTTGAAATCTACGGGTTGAAAAAAAAAAAAAAAAAAAAAAAAAAAATATCTGCAATGGAGATATATACACCAAATACTATTTTCCAGGTTTAGATGCATTTCTGGAACGGAAGAGATTGTTCATATACTCCTTTATTTAATTTATTTTCTCAATTACCAAAATAGACAAAGGAGTAACTATGCTTTATGGTTTGGGCATGAACAACTGAACAGTGGACCGTTCTGTTTAAAAATAGACATATTTGACTATGTATGAGAATTAAAGTACATACTAGGTTTGTTCAGAAATGATTGAGACAATGTAAGAAGAAAACAAATATAAACATTATTTTTCGTTTTCCATCTTATAATTTAATTTATCATCGATCAGTGTACCAAACTTGAACACGCAAACACACCTGTGGTGATCGTACAGTGTATTTGTAATAAGCCACTGTGTCAGATCCGACACACATTGACGTTGTTAATGCGATGTCGCATAGACGTTAACGCTGTAAGTTTTCTCTCAGTGATCACCTTTTTGTTTTAGTGACCGATAGTTTATTCGTGGGGATATTCTGAAATGTTAGTTCTGCTGTCATAATCTAGCTCAATGTCAGTCAGGCCGCGTTCCTAATTAAAGGTGTTTACAGTCAAAGCAACCCATTGTTAACAGGTGAACCTTTTTTTCAATGCAATATGCGTTCTGCTACAGTTTTATTAAATGTTGCAATTTATCTGTACACATTTTGAAATTTATCGATAAAGATTACCATGAAAAAAAAGGGAGTGTACCAACCGTTTCCGAAGAAACCTCAAACAATAGAATAAACATATTAGCATTAAAGCGCCCCAAAATCTGCCTACGCATGGATTTTCTTGTATTAAGAACGGAAATGCTTCTGCTTTGTTAAAAATGATTTCAGTATTTCTATACAGTCCTTCAGCGTACCAAATTATGTAATAATGTCAATGTCATTTCTCTAGGAGAGACGTCATGTTGTGTCATAGAATAAATATACATGAACAAATCAATGAAACGTTCAACAACAGCAACAACAACAACACATACACACCACCACTGTCAACGTCACCAAACGTGATCATTGAAGCGTATCCGCCGCCACCGCCGCCGACGCCGCCACCGCAGCCGCCGCCGCTTAACGTGTTCACTGTTTATAGAAATACTGAAAGACGACTTTGAAAATATCCTGGTAACAGATATGGAAATCTCTATAAGTGAAAGTAAACGGATTGATAAGAGTTGGCAAAATATGAAATTGCTCGTTTGATCAAGTATAAGTACGCTAGTCCCCTTTTCTCATATACAGCAAATATGCAACAGACGACATTAAAAACATACCGGCGAAAATAAGAAAAACTCTATAAATGAAAGTATAATTATTTAATGGAGTTGGAAACATTGTGGGAAAAGATGAAATTTCTCGTTTTCTTAAGTATACGTACACTTATCACCTTTCTAACATACAACAAATATGCAACAGAAGACTTTGAAAACATATAGACAAAAAATGCAAACTCTTTATGAATGAAAGTATTATTGTAGAAAATATTGTGATGTCAAAATGCATCTACATGTGCTGAAAGGCTACAAATTTTCTTAGACCCAAGTATAATAATGAAACATCTTGAACATTTGAAGTTTTAATTCTGATACAGAATTGAATACAATATATATAAGATAAATAATTACTGCCTCTCCCAGAATCGACCGTTTAAATATTTTGTATTTGTTCGGTTATGAGGTAGAGTACCTGAATTTAAATATCGTATAGCGACTCATATTTTAACTCTAATTACACGGTGGCTTAAGCTATCGCATTGCATTATGTTCAAGTTTAATCTTCTGTAACATTTGGCGAAACACGCTGTTTTAAACAGAAGAACACACTAGTATAAATGATTATGTGGCGGATTTGTCCAAGACAGAAGGCACATCGTCTGTTACTATTTCTTATATTTTCATCATCTCTATGTGGTATAATTTATCATGGAATATTAAGTGCCACACCTACAGTGTCAACGTATGACAGTCAATTCTTCGCTTTGCCGTGCAGTTTGCCGGTTTTGGATCCACATGATAAGTCCATCCAGGAATACCTTAGGAGTGTGACACGACAGGTATGTCCGAACATTCCTTCTGTTGTTTTTGTGGATGAATTCAACGTCTTACGTGTAAATTCAAGCGCTTTGAAATATTTCGGTTTGAAGGAAACATCTGAACTTCAATGTACAGCAGAAATTGTTTACAGAAGACACAAGGATAAAAAGGTCGAGTTTGCAGAGGCTATTCATCTCATACTACCAACACAGTTAAGGTCGGATTTCACTCGTGTAAGATGTAAGAATGGAACGGATACGGTATTTGATAATATTGTGGCTGGTATTTCTGATGGTTCAAGAGTTGGCGTTAATCCAATTGAATTGGAAAACGATGAACAGCTAAGTGTTCTTATGTTTGAAATGGATTCTTTATCTCGATCTGATGCGATTCGCTATCTACCTAAAACGTTAAAATATCTCAAAGATATCGGAGCGCATGATTTTGAAGGACAAATGACAATCGGAACAAACACATTTCCAAATTTATTCCCACTCTTAACAGGGATAAGAGTGCGTGGTCCTCACGACATTGAACCAACTGGTTATATGGATGAATGGCCATGGCTTTGGAAGAACTTTTCTCAAAAAGGATATGTGACCCTATTTAGTGAAGACTATCCAAGTTTAGCCACGTTTAACACTTATGGCAGGAAAGGTTTCAGGCATCAGCCAACGGATCATTACATGCGACCGTTTTGGCTGGCACGCAAAAAGACGGATCCATTTAGTCACGAAACGGGGAATACTTCAAAGTACGTTTCTTCTTCTTTTTTTTTGGTTTTTCTTCTTCTTTTTTTTCTTCTTCTTTTTTTTCTTCTTCTTCTTCGACATTATCATAATTTCTATTCTTCTTTGTTCTCGTTTTCGGTGCATCCTCACAGTCAAGCAGTATGATTTGGCTCTTATGGTGTTTATAAAAATCAATTGATAAAGTTGGTTAACTTTGTGAACTGCTCCCATTCCCACACTTTATTAATTAAAACATGGAATCTGTTGAACTGTCAACAATCGGTAGTTCAACAAAGAAAATGATATGTAGCGAAACGATAACTTCCTCGTTCATTTCACTTTCAGATTCTACAAAATAAACAACGAACGAATCCATGCACCAAGAATGTGTAATCAGAATACTAAACAGCATTTGGACTTAATTAACTACACCAAACGATTTATGTTACACTACAGAAACAGACGAAAATTTGTATGCATGTGTATATCTGAACTCACTCACCACTCCTCAACCAGCTATTTAAACAGCGCCGATGAAGATATCATGGAGTTTTTCATTTGGTTAAATGATCAAGGCTTTATGAACCGAACTATCGTTTCATTTTTCGGCGACCATGGGTATAGGCAAGGTGCCATACGAGACACATACGTTGGTAGAATAGAATCTACTTTGCCATTGCTACAAATACGGGTTCCTGGGTATATTAAACAGAGGTATCCAGATGTTGAAGTCAGTTTGAAAATGAACACGCATCGTCTGACGACTCAGTTTGACCATCGGCAGACATTACTCGATATTTTAAACACAAATTACAAATATCCATCAACTGGTTCCTTTAACGGTAATGTACGGGGAATCAGTCTCTTCAAGAATATTCCAAAGTCAAGATCATGCGTAGAAGCCGATGTTCCTGCACAATTATGCTCGTGCACAACAACGCATGATACGGTTGTAAGAAATAATAATTTTGTCAAAGATATAGGAAATGGGCTTGTAAATCACATCAATGAAATATTAGGCAATTGGTCAGATTGTAAGACCATACGCCTGCTTCAAATTAGATCAATGGAGAGATTGTACACCCCCCCCAGAAGCAGACCAACGAACGCGACAGACATTCCTTTTTCAGTGCTTTTCAGTCGATGAATACAAAAAAAGTCACGTTGAAGAAGAACATATATATCATTGTAATTGAAACAACGCCAGGCTACGCTCTTTTTGAATCATTCTGTGAGATAGATGACACCAAGGAGGGCTACAACTTTATAGGGGTCGATCGAATCAACACTTATGGGAATCAATCCTTTTGTGTGAAAACACCTGAGCTCAAACCTCTCTGTTATTGCAAAGATTATGATGACTAGATAACTCATCGTAATGCCAATTTATTCTCCCGTATTATGTGTACGATTTATGTCAATTTACACACACATATTAGGTGTAACATAAGTGAGATATTTCAATGGTCACCCATATTTGGTTTGACGTCGCTAGGGAATGTCAATTTGCACAGACTTCTGAGAGACGCCAATTTCCACACACGTAACAATATCATATGAGCACCGCTGAGAGAGACAAAAGTACACACACATATATATGGTTTACCATCGCTGCGTAATGCAAATGTATACGTCATCGCTAGCTGAGAGATGTCAATTTACACACAAGTGCTAGCACGGTGCATCATCATCGAGAGGTGCCGATAAACACACACATATTAGGTGCGTCATAATTGAGACGTTCCGCTATACTCACACATATAAGTTGCAGCATCATTGAGAGGTACCGATAAACACACATATAGTAGATGCATCACCATTGACAGGTGCCGATAGACGCGCACATATAAGGTGCATCATCATTGAGAGGTACCGATAAACACACACATATTAGATGCATCACCATTGAGAGGCACCGATAAACACACATATATTAGATGGATCACCATTGAGAGGTGCCGATAAACGCACACATATTAGTCGTAGCATCATTGAGAGGTACCGATAAACACACATATATTAGATGCATCATGGAATGAAAATTTGCCTAATCAGAAACTAAACTTATAAAGAACTGTTATTTTACGTCTGTGGCGTAGTATAGATTCAGATTACTCTTGGTATCCGCATAATTTGATTAGATTATGTACTGTTCACTCATTAGTATAAGAAACTTTTAAAAGGAAGTATTTATATCATAATAAATCGGATTATATCCTATGAATGCGCATATGTTAACAGTTGACATACACATAGTCTAGAGTTGTTTTTACGAGAGTAAATAGTCTAAACTAACAACAAAACTATAAAAGATAAGTATATTTTTTTTTAAATGTCTATTAGGAGAACAATTAATGTCTGTTATCCTGGGTTTAAATATGTGCGCCATGATACAATATTCTGTCAAAATTCTTCACAATAATCTATACTATCTGCCTATGCGTAAAGGCTGTAATGACGTCACAGTTCGGTTCGCCTTATCGTGATTGTTTGGAAAGATAAGCCTGACATGGTAAATCACACAACTTTGACCATGTATCTCTTCCGTTTTAATTTGATCATTCGAATATGGACATGTTGGGATCTTGCCTCTTTATATAGAAACTTTCTTTTATTTTTTAATTCCTTTTCATATCTCCTTTATTAAAAGTCCTCAACATGCTGACGTTAACTCCATTCTTTGAGAGCCAGGTAACTAGTTTATCGTGAACCACATAATCGATCTATGTCAAGAACGTAACATCTACCACGTGGTTTAGAAATATATATTTTTTTGTACAATATCCATGAATAAAAAACATTGTCGACTAGAAATATTCTGTCCTAAAACCTGTCTATTTCGCCCATTTGCAAAAATCTTTTGCTGATACTACTGGAATTTATCTTGTATATAACGTTTTCAAGTTTTATACATGTACGTTTGAAGTTAAAGGAGTTATGAATACAACTTCTTTATTATTTGCTTTCTACACAAACTATAGACAAATTTCCTATTTGAAAGAAATCATTAAAAAGTAAATAGGCATATCATATCACATGCATTTTCATAATTGTCTGCCTAAATCCCATCAGTACCTGCCGTCTTACCAGACTTAAGATTTCGTATACATTGTAAGATTTCCAGAATCCGAATTCCGAATTAATTCATACTCATCGCTTATGTATGTACATCATTTACACAGTCATGGTGGATGCATCATCGCTGAACGATTCCAATGAACATAACATACACGGATTCAGAAGGGGGAGTTTGGTCTGATTTTCCTTTGTGATATATATATATATATTATAGTAATAAAGAAAAGAGACACACTACAATTTAATAGTGGTTGAAAGAAAAATATTTTTCAACCAAGATTAAATTGTATTTAACCATAATTTATATTGACGTTAGTAACCATTATTGCGTCATAATGATAATTAGCGTTGCGCTTATGAGCCGAAAAAGCGAAACCGGTTGTCACGTTTAAAACCAATGTAGTGTCTTTTTTACTATATTATCTTCGTTTTTTAAAAATTATATTAGTTTCTATAAAATTATTATTATTAAAATTGTGTGATTTTGTTCCTAAATTGTGGATCCAGAGGGGGTATATAATTCAAAATAGTAAACATAGAGGATATGTCATGAGTGTTTAGTTATTATCATGAGTTTACTAAGATGATATGCTGCAAGCCTTGGTCATATTCAGCTTAGTTAACGAGTTTATTAAAAGTGATAATAAAATAAACACGAATGAGATATTCTATTTATCACATAAAGCCCAAGTCATAGTGTCAAGTTTTGGCCTCGCCGTTGTGCCAGGTTTTTGACACCCGCGATTTAGCAAATAAAGGTGACAACGAATATCAAAGTCGGGTTATGTCTCGCTGATGACCAAGACTGTTGAAATTATTACAACCCATTGACGCGACAGAGCGTATCATATATAGCGTACCAAAACGTACCAAACCGTAGCACAACATAGCAGAAACATAGCAAAACGTCGTATAACGTAAAACACCGTAGCATAACGAAGCTAATAACGTAGTACAACGTGTTACAGCGTATCATAGCGTGACACAGCGTGACATAACGCGGAATGAGGAACGTGGTAGCAACGAGGCCACAACGTGTCAGAAAATGCAACAGAACAGATCAACCGTCGGGACACGCTATTTTCACGTTCTATTACGTTTGTGCTACGTTTCTGCTTCATAATACTCCTCTGTACTACGTTCTCGCCACTTTGTAGATCGTTGTGGGGAAACGTGAGCGAATTTTGAACATGTCATAATTTTAAAATTTCTCCTTCACGTTGTGTCACGTTTGATCACGTTTTAACCACGTTGTTCTACGTTTGCTCACGTTGTAGTCACGTTGCCTAACGTAGCTAAACGTGGCGACCGAAACATGACACTATGACTCGGGCATACGAGCTTTCTTTCGAAAAAATGTACATGAAATGTGAGGTCCGTGAAGTTAGGTTGACGAGTGACGAATTGACGAGTGACGAATTGACGAGTGACGAACTGTGACATTTTTTCTAAAGACTTTATTTCTGTCTTTAAGATAATGTATCTGGACGTATTAAATGCAAGTTAGGCCCTATTTCATGTTTCATGGCGACCAATCAAAATAGCTATGTTAAGTTCGTTAATTCGTCAACGCGTCAATTTTGTTGACGAATTGACTACATTTTTCTTTATATAAAAACTTTATTTCTATCTTTTAGATAATGTATCTGGACGTATTTAATGCAAATTATGCCCTATTTGAAATTACATGGCGATCAGTCATTTAGCAGAAGAGCTTTGTCAAGTTCGTCAATTCGTCAACTCGTCAATTTAGTTGACGAAAGTGACGATAAAAAAAAAAAAAAATCTAAAATCTTTATTTCTGTCTTTTAGATAATGTATCTGGACGTGACGTATTTAATGCAAATTAGGCCCTATTTCAAATTTCATTCAGAAGAGCTTTGTCAAGTTTGTCAATTCGTCAACACGTCAGTTTTGTTGACGAATTAACGAAACAAATATTTTTCTACACACTTTATTTCTGTCTGTAAGATAATATATCTGGAAGTATTGAATGCAAATTAAGCCCTTTTTCAACTTCCATGGACATCAGTCATTCAGAAGGGATTCGTCAAGTTCGTCAATACGTACATATCGTTGACGAATTGACGAACACAATATTTTTCTAAATTTTTTATAGATAATACATCTGGACGTATTGAATGCAAATTATGCCCTATTTCATGTTTCATAGCGATCAGTCAATCATAAGAGCTACGTTAAGTTCGTGAATTCGTCAACGCGTCAATTTTGTTGACGAATTGACGAATTTTTTTCTTTTTATAAAAACTTTATTTCTGTCTTTTAGATAATGTATCTTGACGTATTGTTGACGAAGTTCTTCTGATTGACTGATCGCCATGAAACATGAAATAGGGCATAACTTGCATTTAATACGTCCAGATACATTATCTTAAAGAAAAAAATAAAGATTTTAGAAAAATGTCACAGTTCGTCACTCGTCAATTCGTCACTCGTTAACCTAACTTCACGGACCTAAAAAAATGTCACAGTTCGTCGCTCGTCAATTTGTCCGTCGTCAACCTAACTTCACGGATCTAAAAAAATGTCACAGTTCGTCGCTCGTCAATTCGTCACTCGTCAACCTAACTTCACGGACATTGAAATGTGCCGGTTTTCACGCCAAAGAGACTATCGTTATAACTTCAAACCGCTGACGTGACGTCATTTCAATTGTTTGGTTTCCGCGTTGTAACAAAGACTTGAGCGTAAGACTGTAAACCAAATTGGAAGTGTCATAAAATATTATGATATTTATGTAAATGGATTCTGACACTCCCAGAGAGGGCTTTATGTGATAATATTATATAGCGAGGACATTAGTAGCAACTCATATAATAAAAGGGTTGCAATAGCCGAAAGGTTTCTGAAGATGTATGTGTCATATCAAAGACTTAGATGCATCTGCACTAGACGACATTTAAAAACAGTCTGTTAAAGGAGAGATTGCTTTTAATCGTCAATTTCTCCTTTTACCATAATGTTATCAACTTTATTAAAATTGATCTTCCATTTATAGGGAGTTTCCATATTTTTGTCAATATGTGTTCAAAGTCGTCTGCTGCAAGATTTTGAATGTTGGAATGGTTTAACACATCAGTCATGCCTCGATGCAAAGTAATTTTAAACATAATTATACTAAAATTTCGAAATAAAATTTATGTCCTAATGCATAGTACTTTTAACCCTTTCCCTCATATAAACGCTTTCGGACGCCTCTGCAGCAGACGGCTTTTTGAAAACATAGTGACAAAAGAAGAAATTGCACAAAACGTGCAATTTCTCCTTTTGCCACAATGTTTTCCACTTTTATCCATACAATTATGGAGATTTTCTATGTTTT
This sequence comes from Serripes groenlandicus, assembly GCA_031761405.1. Lineage (NCBI taxonomy): Eukaryota > Metazoa > Mollusca > Bivalvia > Cardiida > Cardiidae > Serripes > Serripes groenlandicus. Next base: position 168,901,843 of record JASEVX010000001.1, on the reverse strand, counting down.
GACAAATTACGTTCAAAGTCTTCTGCTGCAGAATTGTCGTATGAGGGAAAGGGTTAAATGGTAACCGCACTTAAGCTTAACTGAAACGAAATGTAAATGCAGCACCTATCTACCGAAACGAAATGTAGACATGTACAGCAATTATTATTACAAATCGTGAAATTCATGCATCCATGCATTCATCGGTGAGTAGGTGAATTAATGGATGTATTCGTGGATGGATGAATGTATGGATTTGTGGATGGGTGAATAGCTGAATGGATGGATGGGTGGGTGGTGAATTGAAGAATGCTTACTCATATGTATACATAAAGACAATTAAATAAGAAAATAGAACATGGCAGGATACATATACATGCGTACAAATATAAATTAGTACATAATTAATGTTCATAGTTCATCGGTTATTGCGATATGAACCCCATATTGAAACCATGGTGAAAAATGGATGACATTTTTGTTGGAAAGATGATAATTAAGAAAAACTTCCATCTTTTCAACAAAACTTTCAAAAAGTCCAATATTACATTTTATAGTCAAGTACATCAGTGAAAGTAAACAAGATGATGGTTTATCAGTACAGCGTCATAAAACACCATACAATTTCTGTTTACCAGTATTGTAAGCAACTCACTTCAAAGGCAAAACGTTGTATCTTGTAATTTTGACAAGATGTTTTTAAAGTTGTGTAAAAACGTGTGTGTCGTGAAAATTGTAAACGCACCAATCCGCCTGATTGATCGTGTTAAATGCTGTATTTTAGTGATGGGAGACATTCCACGAAAAAACTATCATTATGGACTATGCATAATGTATCGACCAGATCAGCCTGCGCAATCCGTGCAGGCTAATCCGATCCGACATATTCCGTCTCAGGGGAATATAGGTATAGATTAATGATTCCTGAAAAAGAACATCCACAGGAGACGAAACGTGTCTTCGCGGCATGCTTATGCTGGTCCGGGTCGATACTTTACGAATAGTCAACAATGTTGGTTTTCTCGCGAAACGGCTCATATCGCGGCGATAAGTTCACCTCTCCATGGGTGCCTTACTTCTTTCGCTCAATGGTATTATACCACACACAGAGGCAGCTGGCTACCTTCCCTACCTTCCTACGCACCAGCAAGGAAAACATGTAGTTCCACTTGTTAACACTTTCCCTTATATAAACATATTTTGAGGCCAAACAATTGTGACAAAAGGAGAACATGTTCATAATGAGCAATTTATCTTTTAGCACTATTGTTTTCAAATTTTTCAATAGTTATACTTTCATTTGTCGAAAGTTTCCATATTTTGGCATGGACATGTTCAAAGTCGTCTGCCTTAGCATTAATATGTGGAGGAAATGGTAAAAGAACAGGCAAACAAGTACCAGTGTGTTGTATGGATAGTTAACAATGTGTCGCGTTAAAATTTAAAGCAGTATAATTGCTCAAATAAATCGTTAAGTCGTAGCAAAGAGAACCGAATAATCCAAAAGTTTACATTAAATAAACAGGTTTGATCCGTATTAAGTATTTTTGAATAATCAAATTGAAAAATACGGAGAGGAATAAATAGATCGTTCTCAATCGGCATAAATTTCTTTCTGTATGTGGTTAGGGCACGTGTAAGTACCGAAGACTTAAAATGGTGTTAAGCACTCACATAAACTGAAGGATACATTTTGTGTTCAGTGTGGCGATAGTTTTTATTACACCTGAACTTTTAAAACCGATCGTATATTGAGATAATAACCCAATACAACATACTGTTCAGGATTGTGTGCGACAAATTATTGTCGATTTATAGGAAAACGATGCGAGACATGAGCAAGATGGCAAGGGGTTCCTTGGAGGTATATTAACGTTATCGTCTGATTGTAGCATCGCTCCTATAATTAGAACATGTCAGTTATTACTAAATGTTACATTAAATTGAATCAATATTAGCCGTACCACAAGAATAACCAACATTGTGCCTAAATTATCGACCCGAATAAGCCTGCGCGGATTCCGTCTCAGGGTAATAACATTATTAGTCGCCGGGCAGAAGCCCGCGACTTCTATTTTTAATAGGTTTTCGGAAATGACATGGGAGGGGGGATTATTATTAGAAAGAAACACATTTAGATGTCTTGAACATATTACAATTGTGTTTGTTTAAAAACATTAAGTAATGACACATCTAAAATGAAATAAATATTCCGATGTTTTAGGTATTTTCAGTTTCTTTATTTTGACTCTCATTTATGTTTTTTTTGTTTTATTTACGAAGACAAAACAGTCCCTATTAGCTAGACTGAAATACTTTATTTTACACTATATACTACATGTAATCAAAAGGCGATAACTACAAACCTTTACGTCGCACAGTCTAATTTGTTTACATACGCGCACCTGCTTGTTATGTGTAAATATCGAGATGAAATTGACGTCAAATATTCTCCTTTAAATGGCAATTTTAACTTTTATGGTATTTTATAATGTTTATTCATGTATATCTAAAATATGAACTGTTTCTAAGCTAAAACTGTTGATCGCGTGACTCGCGAATACCAACTGCGTAGATCAATCTCCTTTGCAGAGAGCCGCTCTTTACACTCACTTAAAAATAGTAAATCATAGGTGATTTAAAATGTTTATTTGGTTCGAAACAAATGAAGAAAAGAACAAACCGAGATAAAACTGGTTTTCATAGAAAAAATACTTTGAACGAACACTCTCTGCCTATAAAGAGAGTTTCAAGAACGACACCTCTGCGAATAAGAAAGAATCGGGTCTTTCCTACAAAATTATTTCGTCCTTGACAATTTTAAATGTGTCATTTAATTCCCTAAAGGCATATTGCTTCCGATCTGCATTGTTATGCATCATTGACACAAGGGCGCTCATCATAATATAATTTTAAAACATGAGTAGTTTGTTTTTTTGCAATATAAAAAAGGAAGGAAAGAATTAAAATAAATTAACATGTTGTAGGGCTCAGTTTATGTTCGAAATTAAGTTTAAATTATACAACAATTTCAATGAGATTTAACTGTTTAGTTGATATTATATTTCGAAGGTGGTCTAATTTATAAATATTGGATTACATTTCAACATTTGTTAAAGTATGATATAATTAGGATGCCAAGCTAATATCATTTTGAGAAAAAGAGAAAACTCATGTCTTCAGCGATTTAACCCTTATCTCATTGTTTTAAAAGTATATTGCTGCAAAGGTGTCCACTGTTGACTTTAATAGAGGAAAGGTAAAATGACGTGCTATTGCATGCAAATCCTAAATTGTCTGTTTTGTGGTTTTATTGAAAAATAATAAAATTCAAATATTCTGACAAACATCTTGAAAAGTGTATGTGGAATTCACAAATCTTATAATTATTCCTTAATGAAAGCACTGTATACATACTAAGACTAATGATTGGCAAGATTACTCATTTCTATTACTGTTTATGATCAATAATTAGTTGGTTGTGTGTATGATCAACCTACTTTGGAATGGAGATTGATCATAAACAATGAAAGGCTTCAATTATCATTCACTTCGTTGACAAAACAATGCAAGTTATGAAACATTTTCACTTGACCCCACCCCTGATGTTCCAATATGCCCCTCAGTTGATAACTGTTTATTCAACTACTATAATGTTAGTGTTATACATAACTGCAGTATGGATTTACGGCGACATTGATGCGTTGCATCAACTTTCTCTTGTAGAGAAATCATAACTGAAACAGAAAATCTACAGGAGGCGAATAGTGTATATCCGGTTTAGTCTGCGCGAGATGCTAATGCTGATTCGGTCGATATTTTAGAGTTTTCTCGTGGAACGGATCATATATATAATGCTGTATGTATTTATCAGCTTACTTTTTAACCAATACCACAGAGACAATATGATTTATATATCGAGCGCGTTGTCCCCTTTCCGTGACTGACACAAATGAATCTGTCACCCCTTCGATTTCAAGATAAATAGCGATTTGATGTTATAATTTGTCTTATCTCCAGTGTGATCTCGTGTGATCTCGTGGCTTTCAATAGCCTTTGATTTTATTTTATATATTCGAGACAAATAGTAACCACTTATAAGTCCTGGGTGTCAACGAATCTCCGTTTATCCAGTTTAATCTTTCTTTTTTTCTGATTGATGCTCTGCCTCTGGATGACTTTCATTACACTTTTTCTTTCTTGTTTATTTTCTTACCTTTGTTGCCATGTTCTATAATCAGAATAATGCACAATAAGTTTGATGATTAGTTGTGACCTGCATATGTCAAATTTAAAAGACCCAGCCATTTAAGATGTGATTTTGTTTCATTAAATGTTACGATTGTAATATTTAGTGCGCATATGTTAGGTCAACTGCATAATATTAACTTTAGCAATCTTTTTACCCCGGAGCAAATAAATAGAAAACTTACTTTTGAACTATAATCACTGTGCACATCGTTTAACGTCAAGAATATGATCAAAATGGATCGGTATTAAGTTGTACTTTCTGTGAAGTTATCTTAAAGCTTTATTTAACTAGAAAAATGTAAATTTGAGTAATTATACTGCTTAACAGTATAGTCACAAGCGTCTGAGTTTATATTTGTTAAAAACTGTTTGAAATAAAAGCGTAATGCCATATTCTAAAAAGATCATGGTTCGTATTTCATATAGAGAGTCTATTTATAGTAACATGGTCTAGGGATAGGTTTTTTTCGCACCTGTCCCATTCATAGCACGCGTTTCGACAAGTCAGCGTTCGACCGCAACCAAGCTTCACTATATTAATAAAGACCGAACAATCGGTTGCCATACGCTTCACACTGATTTGGTTCTTTGACATATTAACTCAAAATACATCAGCTATCTTAATTAAGACAAAAGAGTGTTATACAAGAAAACCGACGCACTATTATTTACCTAATTGCCAGTCTCATTTGTAAACAATCGACCATGCTGTGACACCGACAAGTCTTCAACAGACGACATTGAATACATCTTAAAAAGAATCTGGAATTATCTGTAAATGGAAGAATTAATACTGAAATGAATACTGAAAAGCGTTGTAACCGTTGTGGTAAAAGGATAAATTACTCACGATAAGCATTTCTTCCTTTTGCGACGATTGTTTCAAATGTCAAAATGAGTCAATGTGCGAGTAATGTTAAACCCTTAACGTGATAGCTACTGTAAAAGACGAATTTTGAAAATATTGAGAGAAATGGAGCAATCGCTTACACTGAGCATTTCCACATTTTCGTTCACTGTACGTCTGCATGGTAAAGGTTGCATGTAAACGGTTTACCTCCATAGATTACATCGATATACATAACGAGTATCACTGAAGTCGTTTATTAAGCGCCTCACTGTTATAATTGCCGCAGCTCTCGCATTTGTTGAATATCAAGATATATGGCTTATAGTTTCTCTCGTTCAGTTGGCCTGTCTGTCAATACAACAAGAATCAGTTGCCACTCCATAAACAACGGAAGAGTTTATTTCAACACACGAGTGATAACTACGGCCCAGATATATTTTAGATGAGAGATTTTAAACCTTGGCGTCCCGGGTTTGATCCCCAAACTCTGCAGTCATGGTGAAGTTCCCTTGGTCAAGTCACCTTTACCAGCCTAGTACTGGTTAGTTTACCCAAGGACCACGAATTAATGATCTGTCACCGTGATATAACTGAAATAATGTTGCAAGACGTCGTGAAACTCCAATTTAACAAATCAAAGAACAGGAGACGCATATACATGTAGTTACCTGCAGAGTGAACTGCATCGAATGAATGAATGAATGTATATTGTTTTATGGCGCATCGACAGCTAAGGTCATTTAGCGCACAATTAATTTTAATTATTCATGATCCCTGTGTAAACAAACCAGTACTAGGCTAGAAAGTGTGCCTTGCCCAAGGGCACTCCATTATGACCGTAGTGCCGCGACTGGGGATCGAACCCGGGACACCCGGTTTCGAAATCCCCGACGCTAACCACTCGACCACAGCGGATTCCGAACTGCATCGAGAAAGCATCGTCAGCAAATAAATATTCGTAGAGAAAAGTAGTAAGAGATAAACACAGATGAAATCCTTTTCCAAATGAATAACGTTTGGCCATATGCAAGAATATAGCAGGCTCAAGTCTAACATTCGTTAGGACCGACCAACTCTAATCCTAGACTTACATCACTTTCAGTACTAGTTTACTTATATCGTGCAACGTTTCATGGTTAACACTTTGACTGCTGGAACCGATTTTATGAAGCCAGTGTCGCCAGTATGGAGGCAGGCCAGCCGGCGAAACCGCGTTAACTGAACAAGCTCTATACTGATGGCAGCCAACTGAACATTCTAATCTTATTATTCCTAACATTAGCTATACACGCTTCCGAATGTAGCGGAAGTTTGACAAGTGCATTTTAAGTGGTGCGACAGGTCAGTCATAACACTATTTGAGCGATCCTGGCCGGCGTCAAGAACAAAAGCTCATGTAAGACGGTCATGTTTAAAACCTGACCCGATACGGTGGATCGAACTCGGGTCTCCGGTTCATGAGATGGGCACTCTAACCAGCGCGTGAATATACATACTCTGTATTAATTAAAAGCTATCTTATGGTTACATTTAAACCAATGTGTTTTAGTCACCGTTTATTATTAGCAACGATTACACTTCCTGTTGTTTTTGTCAAAGTCAGTCGAGTCTGGCAATCTGTGGTCTTAATTTGTTGACTCTCCATAGAGGTCAATTGGCGAACAACAACAGGAGTTACAGTTCTAGTCTGTTCTTAACATATGTTTATAGGGCTTAAGTATATGTGGACGGACAATGAATGCTCTGGTGAGAGTATGCGGATTAACAGGCTTCCCCGAGTCTTCACTGTACGCAGATGCATTATACCCGGAATGGATAGGCGCTGCACGAAAATAGACATGTTTTACAAACCATAAAGGATATCTAAACTCTGGTATAGAGTGTTGTTCGTTTGAATGTTGCTTTAATTCGTTTTCATGTCGATTCCTAGGTAAATCACAAGTACTACAGGTATAACTTAACGTGATACCGATAGGCCAGTCTAAAATACAATCCCCGATACGCTGGACGCATACACACTTTTTAGTCATAATTGCAAACCCCGAGAAAAAAAATCACATAGCATTAGCTTACATTTTTCTAGTCACAGACTCACTAAAGCATCCAATTAAACTGCTAATGCATATATGTATACATGTTATGAATTTCGATCCCATGTTTTTGTTTCATGTCTCATCATATGTTTTATTATAGTCTATGTTCCTTGTATGTTGTATATGTATTGTACTCTCTATATGTTGAGGTAACACAGAATTACTCACTCTTATGAAGACTGTTTAATCCGCGCCAAACGATAACAAACCGTAGAGCTTTTTTGACACGTTAAGACAACAGCCAATTTGCACATCCCCGCTATTGGATTTAACGCTTTCGAACATTTAGATGCAATGTTAAGCCTCGGCGTCAGACTACTTTTGAAAACATTGTGGCGAACGGAGATATTGCTCATAAACAAACAAACAAACAGCACTTGCTACGTTTCGAACAACAATCTGTACACGGACGAAGGAACGAAGGAACGAATACATGAATGAATAAATAAACGAATGAGTTAACCAGCCAATTAACCAACTGATCAATTTATTTGTATTTGTCCGTCGTCAGTCGTCCGTCGTCCGTCGTTCTTCCGTCGTTCTTCCGTCGTCAACTTTTGCCTTGAAAACATTCTACAGGCTACATTTTGCCTCCGATATTCATGAAAGTTTATCAGAACCTTTCTCGTCATCAAATCTTGGACACGTTCGAAACTGGGCCATATAAGTTCAAAAGCTAGGTCACTAGGTCAAATTAAAGGGAAATCTTGTAAACACTCTTGAGGCCACATTTCGTAATTGAGCATGTTGAAACTTTATATTTGTCTTGATGATTTGTAGATCAAGTTCGAATAAGGGTCATGTCAGGTCAAAAAGTAGGTCACTTGGTCGAATTGAAGGAAAATCTTGTGAATATCTAGAGGTCGCAATTTATGCTTCAGCAGTTTGAAATTATGTCAAAATGTTTGTCTTAATTAATGATATCTAGGTCAAGTTCGAATATGGGTCATTTTGGGTAATAAACTAGTTCATTATAGGCCAAATAGAATCTTGTTAACACTCTGGAGGCTGCATTTTTAACTTGGACATGTTGCAACTTTATCAGAATGTTTGCCTTCATGATATGTAGGTTAAGTACGAATAAGGGTCATATTCGGTCAACAAATAGGTCACTAGGTCAAATTGAAGGAAAACCTTGTTAACACTCTAGAGGTCACATTCTTTGCTTTAGCAGTTTGAAATTTTATCAAAATGTTGGTCTTGATGACATGTAGTCCATGTTCAAATATGGGTCATATTTGGTCGGCATTTTTAACTTGAGCATGTTGAAACTTATCAGAATGTTTGTCTGGATGATATGTAGGCCAATTGTGAATATTGGTCAGAATGTTTATCTTATTGATATCTAGGCCAACTTCGAATATGGGTCATGCCGGGTCAAAAACTAGTTCACTAGGCCAAATTGAAGGAAAACCTTGTTTGCACTCTGGAGGCCGCATTTTTTGCTTCAGCAGCTGGAAGTTTGTCTGAGTGATATCTAGGTCAACATTTTGGATGCTGCATTTTAAACTCGAGCATGTTGAAATTTATCTGAATGTTTGTCTTGATGATATGTAGGCCAACTTCTAATATTGGTCATGTCTGTTCAAAAACTAGGTCAATAGACCAAATTGAAGCAAACTCTTGTTAAAACTGTAGAAACCGCAATATTTGCTTCTGTATCTTCAAATTCAGAATGTTTTCTCTTAATGATAATTTTGCCAAGTGGTTAGCTAGGGGGATTTCAAACCTTGGCGTCCCGGGTTTGATCCCCACACGCGGCACTCTCTTCGCGACAGACAGCAACCTGCGTATTTAGGATAATAGTAAATTAAACGATACTTTGCTATATTATGCGGTATAATAAAGAAACCCAAAATGAGTTCAAGAAGTGACATACTTACTATAAGCAATACGATACATGGGTAACTATTTCTATACTTTTCGGTAAATAAATAAAACGAATTTTCAGCGAACATATTGAACATTTCAAATAAGATGAACATTACACATTTTGTAAAATAGATTAAACAGGACGATATCTTACATTGGACGCAAATTTTTATTTTTGGTTTACTCTGACGTATGAGAAGATACACAAAGCCAACCATATATAAAAAGAAAATCAGTAAGAAAAAAAGCCAATCACATCGTGTTGTAAACCGCCTCACATCAGAGTCCGTGGAACACCACTTTAAGCTTTTGGTTGTAGCATTGCCAAACCAATGGTTGTAATTTTAGAATTTCTCTGTATACACGGCATACGGATAAAAGTCGAAAATATACGCAACTATCTGAAATCCAGAGAAAATCAAATGTATTAAAATCCAACAAAATATGACAGATTGTAAGCACATTGCTTTACTTTTACAACAGCTGCCCGAGTTATCCTCTCCATTTCTCTGGTTAATGTCACTGCCCGAGCCTCTTGTTAGAAGGGGATGGTCATCACGTTGAATCCAAAACATTCGATTCGTGATGCTTTGGCGTCAAGGTCACATTCCTCAGACAACATAGCAACAGCAAAATGTTCACAGTTGCGTCAGTTACGCATGCAATTATTGTACGTACCACTGGGATGAGGATTCTTGAATTACTTTGGACTCGACACCTGTATTCGACTTTTTTGACGAACTGACGCCTGAGTTCAATGCTGCCTTTGTACTTAATCGTATGAGCAACCACGTTTTCTTTTGTGGCACACCTATAACTGTAAGCATTGCTTTAACATTTGGCATTTATCGTTTGGTAGCCATTCTATTTTCTCAACTATTGCGTGGTGGTTGATCGGTTACCAAATCCTCGGCTTGGTAGGTAAACAACATCAACAGAACATCGGTGTCTCGACTTGATCGCCCGGCTCTAGATCATTCCAACTCTTGATGTTCAGAGATCTGCGGCACACCATGCACGCCTGAATGACAATACATTCGTAAACAGGTGAATCGGCTTTCAACATTATTGTATATCGGCACGCGATTAGTCTTAACCCAATGCAGCAGGAGACGACTTTGAATGCATATGAACACATGAATCGAAACTCTCTATAAATGAAAGTACATTGTGTTCTATAATTATACCTTCATTTACAAATAATTCCTTTCAATAGTTATGCTTTTGTGTTATCGAAGTCGTATGCAGCAGATTTGTTCAAATAAGAAAAGGGTTAAATTACACGAAATGTTATTTTCTAACTAGTGAAAAGTAACAACGCTTCTGAACCTAAAGTTTTATGCATGCATTTTTCTAAATATAGCGTTGGTGTGGTTTTCAACTTGGTTAACCAGAGTCAACTGTTCCAACTTAGGAAGAAACCATAACGGTTCTAGTTTTAAGGTTGGAAAAGTAGACCTTTTACATCAAGTTTCCAGGCAGACTTTTTAACCATTTTAGGTAACCAATATCCTTAACTTTCTATTGCAACCGATAATAACTATGGTCATCCTTAACCTCTCTTTTTTGTACTTTTGCATAGATGTTTCAAAAGTTGGCTGCTGCAGATGTAGTGTATATTGGAAAGGGTTTAACAAAGATGAAACTCATTAAAATTTGAGATAGTCAAACGACTTTATACTGAACATTTTACCAGTGTTGAAAAACACAATAATCAGTTTATTTTCGAATTCCAATTGTTTGACTGGTGTAAACACCGTTCTAAAACTATGAGATCTGTTTCTCGACGTTTCAAGGGTACATTACCACTTATGCTTGTACGTTTATCCTGACAACAGCTCGTCAGTCCTGACCCCTAGTGGCCATGTATTATGATCAATCAATATAGCTTGAAGGAATTCCTACAGGAATTTTTATTTGAAAAAAGGCCTTATAGGTCAAATTACATTAAATGCATCCGCTGACTTGCTGATCTACTTTAGTCACTAAAAAAACCTTTGTTTGCGTAGAAATGAGTGTATACCATCACCAGAAAGTATTGAATATATATGACGTTGAGTTTAAATGCATTGTGAATGTGTATAGGATGCACTGGAAATGATTGATTTAATAACTTTTAGTATTTTGACCTTGTTTGAAAGTGAAAATAGAGAATGCTAAACACCGGTTTTGTCCGGGCCCGATTTGGTCCAAAATAACGGTTACCATTTTCGCCTGGTGAGTTCTTTCTTGTATAATGCATAACCCCACATTTTCTTTGGATTGTTTTAAAGCTAGGAGGTAACTATTTTCAATGATATATGGTGTTCTACATGAGAAACGCTTAGAAAGTGTGACAATTGAGGACTGAAACTGGTCGATTTACATGGAAACAAAGAAGGATTTTCTTTGGTGTATTGTAACCTATACATTTGCAGGAGACGATATTTAAAGCTTTCACTTAAACCATATAAGACAAAAAACAGTGCTGCCCCCAGCGGCCATGTTGTTCGCGCAATCTGATAGAGGGTCACAGAAACGTTTCTATAAAATTAGCTTGAAATCGGCCTGATTCTTTCAGAGAAAATATTTTTAAAGTTTCACTACAGCCATGGTGTGTGTGTGTGTGTGTGTGTGTGTGTGTGTGTGTGTGTGTGTGTGTGTGTGTATGTGTGTGCGCGTGTGTGTGTGTGTGTGTGTGCGTGCGTGTGCGTGTGTGTGTGTGCTTGAATTGCTTGACAAATGTATGAAAACAACTTTCACCCCCAATCAGCCAAATCTATTATTCAATCCGTTCCTGTAAAGCAGACATTTATTTTTAAAATAATGTTACTGTTCAGGCTCTTATTATCAATAATAACCATCAATAACTCGGCCGCAAATATATGATAAAACACACGATCAAGTTAACCCTTTCCCACTTACAACAAATCTAAAGAAGACGACTTCGTAAATATATATACACTCAAAAAAAGAAAAACATTTTAAATCTGTATTAAAAGAAGGTTTATTGAATAGATGAATAGAGTTGAAAACATTGATGCAAGTGGAGAAATTGATCATGATCAATTCCTTCTTTTTGCATTAATGATTTTCAAAAGTCGTCCGCTTAAGAAGCGCGTGTTTGTGCGAAAGTGCTAAGTCAACGAGGGCAAACAAATCGTTCATACCGTTAAAACCGATGTCACAACATAACAAAACGAAAACAAAACGGGCACTTAGGCGGTGTTGTTCGATATCATTTTATCGACTTTGGATCATATTTTCATTATTTCTTCTTCAAACCATGTTTGTGGTTAGTTGGAAAAAAAGGTTGACCGTTTTTAGAAAGAAATAGATTCTCGAACAAGGTTTAGTTGATCAAATTGTGGTACTAATTTGGAAATAGGCCTGTCGTTCAGCTTTCATTCAGCCGTCTACTCGGATTTAGAAAATATTTAGAATCTTAAGTTTCATCACGATTTAGTTTTCTTCTGCTTCTTAATCGTCTGTTATTATCTTGTTAACGAAATCAATAAAATTAAGAGACGCGGAAAATTGATAACGGCCATGCAAAATTTCGAAATTCTAGGGAAACTTATTCACTATTTTGTTCAATCTCAAAGCGAGATAACCACTAGAGTCTTGACATTTTCCGCTATAGTTATGTCACTTTCACTATTTGTCGTCCTAAGCAGCCACCGCGCTTCTTTCAGAATCCGCTGTGGTCGAGTAGTTAGCGTCGGGGATTTGAAATCGAGTGTCCCGGGTTCGATCCCAAGTCGCGGCACTACGGTCATTTTTTAGTGCCCTTGGGCAATGCACATTTTCTAGGCTAGTACTGGTTAGTTTACCCAGGGATCATGAATAAGTGAACTGTCGCCGTGATATAACTGAAATAATGTTGAAAGCGGCGTAAAACCCCAATAAAACAAACTCTTTGAGGGACATGCTGATGATTTCTAGCTCTTTGTTGATGCTTCTTCGCCATGTGTGAATGGGCATTCCTCATTTTCTCTTTCTCTCCTTATTAGATAACTAGCTGAAGAACTTCTAGAAAATAATTCAGAAGAGTGTGTCCGATCCAGCGCCACTTTGTTTGATTGATTTTTGTGGGGATCGGTTAATATTGATTCTTCCCCATAGGTCCTTGTTTGAGATTGTCTCTAACCAGCAGATCAGTAGAATAGATTGGAGACAGGTATGCACAAGGCTTGCTCATTGTTCTCGAGTACTTTGGTGTGTCTCCATGCTTCATAGCCATAGAGAAGAACAGAGAGTATATTTGACATGAACAGCAAGCGGCAGATGAAAGTCAAAGTGCCTCCCTCTTTGCCATTTACAGGCTGTGGTACAACTTCCAGTTAACTTGGTCATGTAAAACGAGCAACATTGAAAATATGTGTGAGTTTTCCTGTAGTTTTAAAGATTGCTTTTAACAACTGGGCACAGGCAAATATCATCCACATGAAGGATGTCTGAATGCAATAGAGAGGTTTACAATATGACTATATGACAGTACAAGCACATGCACAAACATGGAACTCGCCAGAAAGTTTCCGTTTACGTGAAAAGGTCGGCCAACTTTGCACCAGGACACCCTGGTGGCAGCGTATCCAGGAGGACACGTTTCGGGCATATAGTTTGAACGTGTGCAAGCGTTACCGAATTGAGACGGCGGAGGTTGGACCCGGACATATGCAGGAATGTGTGTACCTCTTTGGACAACTATTACTCAAGCAGTGATATCTTCTCTTGAACTAGTGCGATGCAACCTCAGGGATGCACAGCTAGACGATGCAAGTGTTTTAAAGCAGCATTTCAATGTACAGTATTGTGCATGTGATGGTAATTACGAGCAGTAAATTACATTTTTTTCTTTTTTACAAATCCTATTCCTCGTTATTTGTCATCAAACATACACATAGGCGTCTTCAACTCAAGATGTATTTACACTTTTTATAACGGAAATGTAGAGTCTTCGCGCGCAAATGTTTAGTTAAGGATGTATTCTTTATGTTAAAGCAATGTTAGATGTAATATACCAGAAGGAGTGATTCAGATTGGGCAATGTATATTTTCTAGGCTAGTACTGGTTTGTTTACCAAGGGATCATTCATTAGTGAACTGTCGCCGTGATATAACTGAAATAATGTTGGAAGTGGCGTAAAACCCCACTAAAACAAACAAACAAATCCAGAGGATCAGTTTCCCCCGGCCTGAAGCTGTAAACGTTGTGACACGAGTAGAAATTGATCATCGAATGAAGTCGTCGAACCAGAATTGTAGTATGCGGGAAAGAGAAAGTAACGTTTACGTGTCAAAAGCGTCCTAATTGTTAAAGTGGTCTCAATATTTCGACGTTACTTATTGCATTGTAGGATGCGAAATATAAACTCATTGAATATGAGTCATATTGGGTCGGAAACTAGGCCAATTGTCCAAATTAAAGGGAAATCTTGTTAACACTCTGGCGACTGCTTCTTTGACTTGAGGATGTTGAAACTGTATCTGAATGATATGTAGGCCAAGTTTGAATATAGGTCATGTCTGTTCAAAAACTAGGTCAAAATCTTGTCAACACTGTAGAAGCCACATTTTTTTGAATTTGGTCAGAATGTTTATCTTTATGTTATCTAGACCAAGTTCGAATATGGGTCATGCCGGGTTAAAAACAAGGTCACTAGGCCAAATTGAAGGAACATCTTGATAACACTCTGGAGGTTGCATTTTGAATCTTTGTCAGAAAAATTGTCTTGATGAGTTTTGCATTGTTCAAAAACACTTTCTCCCAGTCTTGTACATGGTTTATTGACATATTTCTCAATATAATACGGCAGAAACTTCAACATATTCTGCCTAAACCTGCTGTCAAATTTTCCTATGATTCTCAATGTCTTAAATGTGTATACTTGTGTGCTCTTGCACTCAGGTGGGCAATATAGTTAGTGCCAACAAGTTCCTCCTGTTTTCAAAGGGGCGTTTCATAATATTTACTATTTTTGATATGATCTTTCAACTTCTTAACTATAAATACATAAACATAAGCTGCAATTGTTATTTCCTTTCACATTTTCGCTACTTCTCCAACCTTCCAGCAGCTCACACGGCGTCAGCACTGCAGTGCTTTGATTTAATCATGTAATTAATATATTTTAACATTACATTTCTTTCGAGTTCTTTCTTTTGGTTAAGTGATGTCGAATCAAATCCGTTTTCCGGCTGATATGCAAACAAGTTACTGCATTTTGATTTTTAGACAACAATTATTTGGTGGTTTGAAAGGTACAACATGTGTATAAGCCGGCCACAGTCAATTCATTTTCAAAAAAAAAGATAATACACTTTCAACTACCAAGATATCTCTTTGAACCCGAGATGGTATTGTGTTCAGAAACGGAGACCTGATAAAGAAAGACAGATGTGAAGTAATTCAATGCCGATATTGTAAAAACACTCGTCTAGATTCCAGTCTCAAAACGACGAGTGTCTTCAGATTGGTCTACTCTAGCATTTGACCCTAACGAGCCCCTTGCTAAAAATGGCGTTAAACCCCAATCAACCAATTAAATATCCCTTGCCTTTTTAAAGCTGTTCTCTTAAACTTTCACCTGTGCAACCCTCAATATCGCAATATAATCAAACTTGTGCTAAAGACCAACTTGGTATATCGATTCACTGTCTATAGTAACCAGACCTTTAGTTTCCCAATTACTTATTTTCTGCATATATGACACTGCTATAAAAGACCACCTTTGAACAAAAACCATATTATTGTGTTCCCATAGGTGGTCTTTATACAACGTATTGATGGTGGCCTTTTCCTTTGGATTGATTGGTTGATTGGAGTTAAGCACCGTTTTCAACAGTCTCTATTAAAAAGTATGATTACTAAAAGAAGTTGAAAAGATTGTAGAAAAAGGAGATTTTTTTTTTTACTACAAACTTTACACGAATTATTTTTTTTTTTGCTAAATGTTGGTTTTCATGAAGCGCAGCTCAAGTATATGTTAATTCCTTTCCCATAAATAAAAAATCTGCAACAGTCCGCTCTGATACATTTAGCCAAACATGTGGAAAATCACTAAAAAGGAAAGTTTGATCTTTGAAAAAGGTTGAACAATTGTAGCAAAAGAGAAATTGCTCGATTTTAGCAATTTCTCGTTTTGTCACAATATTTTCAAGAGTCGTATGCTTCATATGTGCAAAAATGCGGTTTCATATGTGGGTTAAACAGTTTCTTGAATCATGATCGATAATTGAAATCCAAGTAGGATAGGATTCTAACATTGATTTTCATCAACACTGGTCGCACGTGCTTTGTGTGCAGGTTTATTTGTCTTAACAATGTTAACACTGCAAGAAAGTTACTGCAAGAAAATTACTAATGGTTTGTTATAATGAATCGCAATCAGGCGTTCGTAAAACTCGTTCCCACATACAACAAGAATACAACAGACGACTTTGAAAACATCTGGGACAAAGGTATGGAAATCTCTAAAAGAGAAAGTGAACGTATTGAAAAGAGTTGGAAACATTGTGGCAAAAGTTGAAATTGCTCGTTTGATCTAGTATAAGTACGCTAGTCCCCTTTCCCACATACAACACATAGCCGCAGACTTTTTTATACGTACGCTTACCCCTTTTCTCACATACAACAAATATGCCACAGACGACATTGAAAACATATCGGCGAAAATAAGAAAAACGCCATAAATGAAAGTATAATCATTTACTAGAGTTGGAAACATTGTGCCAAAAGATGAAATTACTCGTTTGATCTAGTATAAGTACGCTAGTCCCCTTTCCCACATACAACAAATATGCCGCAGACTTTTTTATACGTACGCTTACCCCTTTTCTCACATACAACAAATATGCCACAGACGACATTGAAAACATATCGGCGAAAATAAGAAAAACGCTATAAATGAAAGTATAATTATTTAATAGAGTTGAAAACATTGTAGCAAGAGATGAAATTTCTCGTTTTCTTTTGTAAACGTTCGCTTACCCCTTTTCTCATATATAACAGCGGAGTTTGAAAACATATAGAAAAAAGTATGCAAACTCTTTATAAATTAAAGTGTTATTGCAGAAAGAAAGTAGAAATCATTGTGATGTCAAAATGCATCTACATGTGCTGAAAGGCTACTCATTTTCTTAGACCCCAGGATAATAATGAAACAATTTGAAGTTTTGATTCTGATACAGAATTGAATATAATAGATAAGATAAATCATTGCTGCTTCTCTCAGAATCGACCGTTTACGTATGTTGTATTGGTTCGGTTATGAGGTAAATTACCTGAATTTAAATAGTGTATATCTATTTATAAGTACACGGTGGCTTAAGCTATCGCATTATGTTCAAGTTTAATCTTCTGTAACATTTGGCGAAACATGCTGTTTTAAACAGAAGAACAAACTTTAAATGATTATAATGCGGATTTATCAAAGACAGAAGGCACATCGTGTGTTAATATTTCTTATATTTTCATCAGCTCTATGTGGTATAATACATTTGGCGAAACATGCTGTTTTAAACAGAAGAACAAACTTTAAATGATTATAATGCGGATTTATCCAAGACAGAAGGCACATCGTGTGTTAATATTTCTTATATTTTCATCAGCTCTATGTGGTATAATTTATCATGGAATATTCAGTACCACACCTACAGTGTCAATGTATGACAGTCGATTCTTCGGTTTGCCGTGTAGTTTGCCGGTTTTGGATCCACATGATAAGTCCATCCAGGAATACCTAAGGACTGTGACACGACAGGTATGTCCGAAAATTCCTTCTGTTGTTTTTGTGGATGAGTTCAACGTCTTACGTGTAAATTCAAGCGCTTTGAAATATTTCGGTTTGAAGGAAACATCTGAACTTTAATGTACAGCCGAAATTGTTTACAGAAGACACAAGGATAAAAAGGTCGGGTTTGCAGAGGCTATTCATCTCATACTACCAACACAGTTAAGGTCGGATTTCACTCGTGTAAGATGTAAGAATGGAACGGATACGGTATTTGATAATATTCTGGCTGGTATTTCTGATTGTTCAAGAGTAGGCGTTAATCCAATTGAATTGGAAAACGATGAACAGCTAAGTGTTCTTATGTTTGAAATTGATTCTGTATCTCGATCTGATGCGATTCGCTATTTACCTAAAACGTTAAAATATCTCAAAGATATCGGACGCATGATTTTGAAGGACAAATGACGATCGGAAAAAAACAGTTTTTTCCAAATGTATTCCCACTCTTAACAGGGATTAGGATGAGTGGTCCTAACGACACTGATCCAACTGGTTATATGGACGAATGGCCATTGCTTTGGAAGAACTTCTCTCAAAAAGGATACGTGACCCTATTTGGTGAAGACTATCTAAGCAAGAAAGGGTTTAGGCATCAGCCAACGGATCATTACATGCGTCCGTTTTGGCTGGCTCGCAAAAAGACGGATCCATTTAGTCACGAAACGGGGAATACTTCAAGGTACGTTTCTTCTTCTTCTATTTCTTTTCCTGCTTCTTCTTCTTCTTCTTCTTCTTCTTCTTCTTCTTCTTCTTCTTCTTCTTCTTCTTCTTCTTCTTCTTCTTCTTCTTCTTCTTCTTCTTCTTCTTCTTCTTCTTCTTCTTCTTCTTCTTCTTCTTCTTCTTCTTCTTCTTCTTCTTCTTCTTCTTCTTCTTCTTCTTCTTTTCATTCTTCATCCTATTCTTCTTCTATTTCCTCTTCTTCTTCATCTTCTTCTTCTTCTACTTATTTTTCTTCTTCTTCTTCTTCTTCTTCTTCTTCTTCTTCTTCTTCTTCTTCTTCTTCTTCTTCTTCTTCTTCTTCTTCTTCTTCTTCTTCTTCTAATTCTTCTTTGTATTTTATGATTTCCTTCTTCTTCACCATTATCATATTTTTTATACTTCTTTGTCCTGGTTTCCGGTGGATTCTCACAGTCACGCAGTATAATTAGGCTTTTATGATGTTTATAAAAAAAAAAAATTGATAACGTTGATGAACTGTGTGAGCTGTCCCCTTTCCCACACATTGTTTACCAAAAATTGGTATCTGTTTAACTGTCACCAATCGGTATTTCAACGAAGAAAATAATATGCAATGATAACTACCTCGTTCATCATTTTCAGATTCTACAAACTAAACAACGAACGAATCCATGCACCAAGCATGTGTAATCAGAATACTAGACAACACGTGGACTTCATTAACTACATCAAACGATTCATGTTACACTACAGAAACAGAAGGAAATTTGTATGCATGTTAATAACTGAACTCAATCACCACTCCTCAACCAGCCATTTAAACAGCGCCGATGAAGATATAATGGAGTTTTTCATTTGGTTAAATGATCAAGGCTTTATGAACCGAACTATCGTATCATTTTTCGGCGACCATTGGTTTAGGCATGGTGCCATACGCGACACATACGTTGGTAAAATAGAAGCTAATATGCCATTGCTACAAATACGGGTTCCTGGGTATATTAAACAGAGGTATCCAGATGTTGAAGTCAGTTTGAAAATGAACACGCATCGTCTGACGACTCAGTTTGACCATCGGCAGACATTACTCGATATTTTAAACACAAATTACAAATATCCATCAACTAGTTCCTTTAACGGTAATGTACGGGTTATCAGTCTCTTCAAGAATATTCC
This sequence comes from Serripes groenlandicus, assembly GCA_031761405.1. NCBI lineage: Eukaryota > Metazoa > Mollusca > Bivalvia > Cardiida > Cardiidae > Serripes > Serripes groenlandicus. The sequence continues at coordinate 168,882,167 of JASEVX010000001.1, read as the reverse complement.
AATATCAAGATCATGCGTAGAAGCCGATGTTCCTGCACAATTCTGCACGTGTACATCATCGTATGATACGATTGTAAGAAATGATTCTTTTGTCAAAGATATAGCAAATGGGCTTGTAAATCACATCAATGAAATATTAGGCAATTGGTCAGATTGTAAGACCATACGTCTGTATCAAATTATATCAATAGAAAGATTGTACACCCCCCAGAAGCAGGCCAACGAACGCGACGGACATCCCTTTTTCAGTGCTTTTCAGTCGATAAATACAAAAAAAGTCACTTTGAAAAAGAACATATACATCATTGTAATTGAAACAACGCCGGGCTACGCTCTTTTTGAATCATTCTGTGAGATAGATGACACCAAGGAAGGCTACAACTTTAGAGAGGTCGAACGAATCAACACTTATGGGAATCAATCCTTTTGTGTGAAAACACCTGAGCTCAAACCTCTCTGTTATTGCAAAGGTTATGATGACTAGATAAATCATCGAAATGCTATATATATTCACCCGTATTATGTGTACGATTTATGTCAATCTACACACATATATTAGGTGTAACATAAGTGAGATATGTCAATGGTCACCCATATTTGGTATGTCGTCGCTAGGGAATGTCAATTTGGACAGACTTTTTAGCTGCACCATCACTGACAGATGCCAATTTTCACACATATAACAATTATCATATGAGTCACCGCTGAGAGAGGCAAAAGTACACACATATATATACATGGTATACCATCGCTGCGTTATGCAAATATATACGTCATCGCTAGCTGAGAGATGTCAATTTACACACAAATTCTAGCACGGTGCATCATCACTGAGAGGTGCCGATAAACGCACACATAATATGTGCATCATCATTAAGAGGTTCCGTTAAACACACATATATATGGTGCGTACTAATTGAGAGGTGCCGCTACACGCACACATATTAGATGCATCATAATTGATAGGTGCCGCTAAACGCTCACATATTAGGTGCATCATAGGTGAGAGATGCCGATAAACGCATACATATTAGGTGCATCATCATTAAGAGGTACCGATAAACACACATATATAAGGTGCATCATCATTGAGAGGTACCGATAAACACACATATATTAGGTGCATCATCATTGAGAAGTACCGATAAACACACATATATAAGGTGCATCATCATTGAGAGGTACCAATAAACACACACATATTAGGTGCATCATCATTGAGAGGTACCGATAAACACACATATATTAGATGCATCATCATTGAGAGGTACCAATAAACACACATATATTAGGTGCATCATCATTGAGAAGTACCGATAAACACACATATATAAGGTGCATCATCATTGAGAGGTACCGATAAACACACATATATTATATGCATCACCATTGAGAGGTACCGATAAACACACATATATTATATGCATCATCATTGAGAGGTACCAATAAACACACATATATTAGGTGCATCATCATTGAGAAGTACCGATAAACACACATATATTAGATGCATCATCATTGAGAGGTACCAATAAACGCACACATATTAGGTGCATCATCATTATGAGGTACCGATAAACACACATATATAAGGTGCATCATCATTGAGAGGTACCGATAAATACACATATATTATATGCATCACCATTGAGAGGTGCCGATAAAAGACTATTTTGACATCCTGAGTTAAATGGTTTAACATTTTAGTACTGACATGATATGTGCGATGAAAGACTATTTTGACCAACAACAAGATCAGTTTCACAAAATCGTATTTTTTATTAATATTTGGATTCTCTGAAGTTTAAATCACGTGTTTATCAGTTCAATGTGATACGTGTACTACATTGTTTAAAATTAATCAAATATATATGAACATCTTCTTCGTTTCATTTTCATGATGAAAGAGACTACCCTTTGTACATCAACCCTGTACTTAAACCCTGTGGTCCATTTATTCTGACACCAGTTAGTCAGTCGTAATGCTAACACCGCAACGCTGAGCACCAAGGAGGGCAGCCATTACTACAAGTTATAAAGTCTTTGGTATGAACCAACCGGGGATCGAACCCACGACTTTCCGTTCAGAAGGCGGGCGCTTTACCACGACACCATGAAGGCGGTTATGTACTAATAGCGTACACGATAGACTCTAACGCTTTCACTGCCCAATTTCACAAAGTCGACTCTTCCATGGGTCAGGCTCTATTCTGTTTGATGCCCAACCAAACGTTTTTTCCTGATATTCTTAAATGTGGTTATTAACCCTTTCCCACATACAATAAATCTAAAGCAGACGATTTGAAATTATCTAGTTCAAAATATAGAAAATCTCTTTAAATGATAGTATGATTATTACATAGAGTTGAACTCATTGTGACAAATGGAGAAATTGCTCATTATGCCACTATAATTTCAAAAGTCGTCTGCTTTTGATGCATCAAAAAGCGTCTACGTGAAGAAAAGGGTTAACTCATTGCTACCTGCAGAGTGAACTGCACAGAGAAAGCATCGTCAGCAAATATTCGCAGAGAAAAGTAGTAAGAGATAAACACAGCTGAAATCCTTTTCCAAATAAATGACGTTTTTCCATATGAAAGTATATATCTAGGACTTAAGTATATGTGGACGGACAATGAAGGCTCTGGTAAGACTATGCGGATGAACAGACTTCCCCGAGTCTTCACTGTACGCAGATGCATAATACCCGGAATGGATAGGCGCTGCACGAAGGTACATGTGTTTTACAAACGATAAAGGATTTAAAAACTCGAGTATAGAGTTGTTTGTTTGAATGTTGCTTAACGTTGTTTTCCTAAGTAAATCAAAAGAGCTGCAGGTATAACTTAACCTGACACCGATAGGCCAGTCTAAAATGCAATCCCCGATACACTGGGCGCGTACACACTTTGCAGTCATAATTGCAAACAGCGAGAAAAAATAAATCACATAGCATTAGCTTACATTCTTTTATTCACAGACTCACTAAGGCATCCATTTTTGATATGATCTCTCAACTTCCTAACAATAAATACATAAACATAAGCTGTAATTGTTATTTCCTTTCACATTTTCGCTACTTCTCCAACCTTCCAGCAGTTCATAGGCCGTCAGCACTGCAGTGCTTTGATTTAATCATGTAATTAATATATTTTAAGTGATGTCGAATCAAATCCATTCTCCGGCTGGTATGCAAAAAAGTTACAGCATTTTGATCTTTAGACAACAATTATTTGGTGGTTCGAAAGGTACAACATGTGTATAAGCTGGCAGTCAATTCATTTAAAAATAAAATCCACAGATCATCCACTTTCATTGACATTATACACGATCTGCAACTACCAAGTTATATCTCTGAACCCGAGATGGTATTGTGTTCAGAAACGGAGACCTGATAAAGAAAGACAGATGTGAAGTAATTCAATGCCGATATTGTAAAAACACTCGTCTAGATTCCAGTCTCAAAACGATGAGTGTCTTCAGATTCGTCTTCTATAGCAATTGACCCTAACAAGCCCCTTGCTAAAAATGGCGTTAAACCCCGATACATTAATCAACCAATTAAGTATCTCTTGCCTTTTTAAAGCTGTTTCATTGGGGTTTTTCTCTTAAACTTTCACCTGTGCAACCCTCAATATCGCAATATAATGAAACCTGTGCTAAAGACCAACTTGGAATATCGATTCACTGTCTGATTGTTTTATTGGGGTTTTACGCCGCTTTCAACATTATTTCAGTTATATCACGGCGATAGTTCACTTATTCATGATCTCTGGGTAAACAAAGCAGTACTAGGCTAGAAAATGTGCCGCGTCTGGGGATCGAACCCGGGATACCCGGTTTCAAATGCCCGACGCTAACCACTCGACCACAGCGGATTCCTGATTCACGTCTATAGTAACCATACCTTTAGTTTCCCAATTACTTATTTTATGCATAAATGACACTGCAATAAAAGACCACCTTTAAACAAAGACCATATTATTGTGTTCCCATAGGTGGTCTTCATACAACGTATTGATGGTGGCCTTTTCCTTTGGATTGATTGGTTGATTGGAATTTAGCGCCGTTTCAACAGTCGTCTCTATTAAAAAGTATGATTACTAAAGTTGAAAAGATTGTAGAAAAAGGAGATATTTTTTTTGACTACAAACTTTACACGAATTTTGTTTTTTTTAATAAATGTTGGTTTTTATGAATCGCAGCTCAAGTATATGTTAACTCCTTTCCCATAAATAACAAATCTGCACCAGTCCACTATGATACATTTAGCCAAACATGTGGAAAATCACTAAAAAGGAAATTTTGATTTTTGAAAAAGGTTGAAAAAATTGTAGCAAAAGAGAAATTGCTCGATTTTAGCAATTTCTCCTTTTGTCACAATATTTTCAAAAGTCGTATGCTTCATATGTAAAAATATGCGGTTTTATATGTGAATGGGTTAAACAGTTTCTTGAATCATGATCGACCAGTGTAAATCCAAGTAGGATAGGATTCTAACATTGATTTTCACCAACACTGGTCGCACGTGCTTTGTGTGCAGGTTCATTTGTCTTAACAATGTTAACACTAAAAGAAAATTTCTAATGGTTTGTTATAATGAAGCGCAATCAGGCGTTCGTAAAACTCGTTCCCACATACAACAAGAATACAACAGTCGACTTTGAAAACATCTGTGAACGTATTGAAAAGAGTTGGAAACATTGTGGTAAAAGATGAAATTGCTCGTTTGATCTAGTATAAGTACTCTAGTCCCCTTTCTCACATACAACAAATATGCCACATACTTTTTTATACGTACGCTTACCCCTTTTTCCCACATACAACAAATATGCCAGAGACTTTTTTTAAACGTACGCTTACCCCTTTTCTCACATACAACAAATATGCCACAGACGGCATTGAAAACATATCGGCGAAAATAAGAAAAACGCTATAAATGAAAGTATAATTATTTAACAGAGTTGGAAACATTGTACCAAAAGACGAAATTTCTCGTTTTCTTATGTGAACGTTCGCTTACCCCCCTTCTAACATACAACAAATATGCAACAGAAGACTTTGAAAACATATAGACAAAAGCATGCACACTCTTTATAAATTAAAGTGTTATTGCAGAAAGAAAGTAGAAATCATTGTGATGTCAAAATGCATCTACATGTTCTGAAAGGCTACTCATTTTCTTAGACCCCAGGCTAATAATGAAACAATTTGAAGTTTTGATTCTGATACAGAATTGAATATAATCGATAAGATAAATCATTGCTGCTTCTCCCAGAATCGAGAGTTTAGGTATGTTGTATTGGTTCGGTTATGAGGTAAATTACCTGAATTTAAATAGTGTATATCTATTTATAAGTACACGGTGGCTTAAGCTATCGCATTATGTTCAAGTTTAATCTTCTGTAACATTTGGCGAAAAATGCTGTTTTAAACAGAAGAACAAACTTTAAATGATTATAATGCGGATTTATCCAAGACAGAAGACACATCGTGTGTTAATATTTCTTATATTTTCATCAGTTCTATGAGGTATAATTTATCATGGAATATTCAGTACCACACCTACAGTGTCAATGTATGACAGTCGATTCTTCGGTTTGCCGTGCAGTTTGCCGGTTTTGGATCCACATGATAAGTCCATCCAGGAATACCTAAGGACTGTGACACGACAGGTATGTCCGAAGATTCCTTCTGTTGTTTTTGTGGATGAGTTCAACGTCTTACGTGTAAATTCAAGCGCTTTGAAATATTTCGGTTTGAAGGAAACATCTGAACTTCAATGTACAGCCGAAATTGTTTACAGAAGACACAAGGATAAAAAGGTCGGGTTTGCAGAGGCTATTCATCTCATACTACCAACACAGTTAAGGTCGGATTTCACTCGTGTAAGATGTAAGAATGGAACGGATACGGTATTTGATAATATTGTGGCTGGTATATCCGATGCTTCAAGAGTTGGCGTTAATCCAATTGAATTGGAAAACGATGAACAGCTAAGTGTTCTTATGTTTGAAATTGATTCTTTATCTCGATCCGAAGCGATTCGCTATTTACCTAAAACGTTAAAATATCTCAAAGATATCGGAGCGCATGATTTTGAAGGACAAATGACGATCGGAAAAAACACATTTCCAAATTTATTCCCACTCTTAACAGGGATTAGGGTGAGTGGTCCTAACGACACTGATCCAACTGGTTATATGGATGAATGGCCATTGCTTTGGAAGAACTTCTCTCAAAAAGGATACGTGACCCTATTTGGTGAAGACTTTCTAAGTTTACACCTGTTTAACACTTATGGCAAGAAAGGGTTTAGGCATCAGCCAACGGATCATTACATGCGTCCGTTTTGGCTGGCTCGCAAAAAGACGGATCCATTTAGTCACGAAACGGGGAATACTTCAAGGTACGTTTCTTCTTCTTCTTCTTCTTCTTCTTCTTCTTCTTCTTCTTCTTCTTCTTCTTCTTCTTCTTCTTCTTCTTCTTCTTCTTCTTTTCATTCTTCATCCTATTCTTCTTCTATTTCCTCTTCTTCTTCATCTTCTTCTTCTTCTACTTATTTTTCTTCTTCTTCTTCTTCTTCTTCTTCTTCTTCTTCTTCTTCTTCTTCTTCTTCTAATTCTTCTTTGTATTTTATGATTTCCTTCTTCTTCACCATTATCATATTTTTTATACTTCTTTGTCCTGGTTTCCGGTGGATTCTCACAGTCACGCAGTATAATTAGGCTTTTATGATGTTTATAAAAAAAAAAAAGTGATAACGTTGATGAACTGTGTGAGCTGTCCCCTTTCCCACACATTGTTTACCAAAAATTGGTATCTGTTTAACTGTCACCAATCGGTATTTCAACGAAGAAAATAATATGCAATGATAACTACCTCGTTCATCATTTTCAGATTCTACAAACTAAACAACGAACGAATCCATGCACCAAGCATGTGTAATCAGAATACTAGACAACACGTGGACTTCATTAACTACATCAAACGATTCATGTTACACTACAGAAACAGAAGGAAATTTGTATGCATGTTAATAACTGAACTCAATCACCACTCCTCAACCAGCCATTTAAACAGCGCCGATGAAGATATAATGGAGTTTTTCATTTGGTTAAATGATCAAGGCTTTATGAACCGAACTATCGTATCATTTTTCGGCGACCATGGGTTTAGGCATGGTGCCATACGCGACACATACGTTGGTAAAATAGAAGCTAATATGCCATTGCTACAAATACGGGTTCCTGGGTATATTAAACAGAGGTATCCAGATGTTGAAGTCAGTTTGAAAATGAACACGCATCGTCTGACGACTCAGTTTGACCATCGGCAGACATTACTCGATATTTTAAACACAAATTACAAATATCCATCAACTAGTTCCTTTAACGGTAATGTACGGGGAATCAGTCTCTTCAAGAATATTCCAATATCAAGATCATGCGTAGAAGCCGATGTTCCTGCACAATTCTGCACGTGTACATCATCGCATGATACGATTGTAAGAAATGATTCTTTTGTCAAAGATATAGCAAATGGGCTTGTAAATCACATCAATGAAATATTAGGCAATTGGTCAGATTGTAAGACCATACGTCTGTATCAAATTATATCAATAGAAAGATTGTACACCCCCCAGAAGCAGACCAACGAACGCGACGGACATCCCTTTTTCAGTGCTTTTCAGTCGATAAATACAAAAAAAGTCACTTTGAAAAAGAACATATATATCATTGTAATTGAAACAACGCCGGGCTACGCTCTTTTTGAATCATTCTGTGAGATAGATGACACCAAGGAAGGCTACAACTTTAGAGATGTCGAACGAATTAACGCTTATGGGAATCAATCCTTTTGTGTGAAAACACCTGAGCTCAGACCTCTCTGTTATTGCAAAGGTTATGATGACTAGATAAATCATCGAAATGCTATATATATTCACCCGTATTATGTGTACGGTTTATGTCAATCTACACACATATATTAGGTGTAACATAAGTGAGATATGTCAATGGTCACCCATATTTGGTATGTCGTCGCTAGGGAATGTCAATTTGGACAGACTTTTTAGCTGCACCATCACTGACAGATGCCAATTTTCACACATATACAAATTATCATATGAGTCACCGCTGAGAGAGGCAAAAGTACACACATATATATGGGCCACTCCATGAGAAAACCGGTGATAGTAACAACATTTTCGATTTTGGGATTTTTACATTTTCATATAGTCCTAATTGTCTAGTTTTGTTTGATATATATGTGGACTTCGTATGGCGAATATTGACGCCGTAATGGACATTAAAAGAAGACATGTGTTACTAATTATTGAAATGACGTCGACGTCATTTTCATATCTATGCTCGACACTCAAACAAAATTTACAGCAACGTTATTTTTACTTTTCTCAAAATGGCTTGCTTACGTTTTAAGCCTTTCAACATATAACTTCACCTGTAAAGCAGTACTACTTCGAACGGTGGTGCATTTTAAAGCACAGCGTTTTGAACTAGATGTCAGGGTACATGTATGAAATATTGTTGGAGTCTTATTTCCTTTGCTACACGAAAACTATTTTTACGCATCTAGTTGATTATGTGAATGCCACCGGGTGCATCGATTGCTTACAAACTTAGAAACAAACCAGGAAAATAAATTATATCGAAGGAAAATGAATTGCATGAATTTAGATTTAGCTTTGCTGATAGTATCCGTTTAACGAGATCTTATTTCCGATTTACTAAAACCTCTGTGGTTTGTGATTATATAGCGACCTCATAAAGATCTGAAATCAGTGTACGAGTTCCTGTCGGTTCACTACCAATTTTCAATTGGCAATAGTCAAATTCAATCTTTAAATTATCTTGGTTGTTTAGATAGTACTACGAAAGCTACTGTTTCAGTTGACAGAGCTAGAAACTCTGTCTGTGTTGTATAACTGAATGCATTGTTGAATGACTTTTAACAAATAACAACACACTTGCATCACAATCGAAGGATTCCCTGTTATATAAGCATTTAAACGACGAGTTATTGATATTTCAATACAAAAGTGGCACACAGTTATGTGTAACTCTTCAAAAGCGTAACTACTACAAAGATTTCAAATCATTATTGGACATGAAAACATACCTAATGATTGAAATGCATTATATATATATTGACGAACATACATTTAATGTCCCCTAACCACAGTTTAGCTATAGAAGGAGGACGCCATGACAATATTGAGAAAATGTTTATTTGTACTTATTGTTTAAATACAAATATTTACATTATTGAAGACGATTTACATTTTGTATTGATGTGTCCGTTATATGATAACTTAAGAAAACGTCACTTTCCACACAATGGAAATAATAATTTACCAACAAAACATCTGTTAAATAGGATAATGCAATGTCAAAACAAAGTTTTAATTCAAATCCTGGCTACATGTGTAGATATCTGACATTTGCATTTGAAGAGAGATTTATTTGAAAAAAGCTTCTAATAACCGATATTTAAGAATACTTCAAATGAACAAATCATTTAATAGAACATAATAAATTGCATTAATTAGGATGAAATAGGTGCATATATATGACACTAATATAATTCATAAAGTATGCTACTTGGTAAATAACTATTTACATATCTACATTTATTGTCCGTATTAAGAATTGTTGTCAAATTTGTGTATATTGTGAGTTGCTCTGAAGCATTGATTTGTATGTAATTTATATGTATTGTGGACCGGAGGCCTTATATTACAATACAATAATATTTTATTTTATTTTATTTTATTTTATTTTATTTTATTTTATTTTATTTTATTGTATTGTATAGGTTAATTGAATTTCACAAATGATGATTTTTTTTTTTTATCATTTTCTCTTATTTATATTCAGATATGCAACATTCTACTTTAATTTGTTTTAATCAAAACAACACTTGGTTCGTCAGTTGGGAACACATGGCAGTTGGAATAAATAGATAACAAGATGTTCAGGTGTTTTTGGTCAAATCAAACATTCAGATCTGCAACAGTCTGCTTTAATGACAGCTGGGATAAATAGATAACAAGATGTTCAGGCGTTTTTGGTCAAATCAAACATTCAGATCTGCAACAGTCTGCTTTAATGACAGCTGGAATAACTAGATAACGACAAAATCAATGCCAATTTGATTTATATTTCATACTTAAGTTGGCTTTTAACATTTCTTTCAAACTTACTCTCAGGAAGAATATAAAACTGAACGGACAAGGGCGTTCCTGACCAGGCTGAACAAATGCATAAGCTTATCAGGATTTCATCAGTCGCAAATTCATGAAGATGATATTACCATATATATATATAATTATATAGCATAACTCTACTTTAATGTCCTATGTTATGTACCATATATCATTTTGTTTGGATGCAGAACAGATAACAACTGCCAGGCCGATCTTTCATTATGTCGGCATCGTGCAAATAGTATACACCACCGCTGCATGGCAGCATTACATTGTATTGAAAAGAAAACAAAAATACCCAATATATTTACAGACAGTCAGTTGCCTAAAATGAATAATGGTTTTAATACTGCTAGGAATATTTCATAGTAATTATCTACATATTATCACCGTATAAACAGAATAATTAAAGCATACAGCGTACATAAACCTAACAACTGATCAAGATCCCTCATCAAACTGCGTTTTCCCCATGGTTTGAAAAATATCTAGAATCATTGTTGCTTCTGGAGATCAGTAGACAACAACATGAACAGCGATTGTTATCTTATACAAACTATTTTGATATAAGATCCATGATCTCAATCTATGTCAAAATCTAGATAGCCACTAAATTAGCAGTATTGTATATTTAGGTATCACATGACATTTGTTTTCGAAAGATGACTATCGTCACTGGTTAAACTATCACTTCATATTCAAACGTAAACTTCTCGGAAGCTTTGGTGACTTATTAATTAAGATCATACTCAGATACGCAGATTGGTGTAGATCTACACTAGTTAGATATGCCACTAACGTTGAAAATGTGTTAAATTTGCTTTTAATGCATTGCACCGTATGTATTTTACCTTTATACATAATCCATGTAGACATGAATGTAAGTCTACGAAAATTGAAACCAAATTGTTTCAAGAATGAAACACGCATCAGAAACTGATTATATATACAATGTATCTTTTTTTAAAAATGCAGATTGATATAGTACATGCAGAATGAAACAAACATATTTCCAGGTCAGCCTCCTGCAAGTGCAACACCCGTTGAGGAAATATTTCATAGTCAATCTCTCTTACAAATCACGTAAGCCATAACGTAATATAGTTAAACTGAAGTTGGGTAGCTGTGTACCTAATAGATTGAGCTCATTTCTACTGTCTAGGGTGTTTTCGACAAGTGTATATTACGATCTATACCCGCACATACATCTCACATGAGCCAGGTGTATACTGTTGGTCCGAAGTATAACAACGGGTTATATAATCTATACACCTAGATGCGGAATAAATTGTATGGATTTGCAAGCTGATTCTTTAACGCTCGCAAATTCATACATAATTAAATAATAATGACACAAAACAAAGTATTGTGTTTCCTCAATTTCAAGCGATTCACACGGTTTTATTTCATAGACTTTTATTTTTCTATGACTACAAGTTCTAAACCTTATTGAGGGCTATGTTTTATTCAATTTACTTTTCGCAGATGCAGATAAACTTTGTTCATAAAGTCTTGTATAACACCATTACAGCGTTTAACTATATTAAGCATTTATTTAAATTGAAAGGTGATGGCTGTAATAAAATAGATTTGGCGTGGCCTAAATAAAAGTCGGTCAGTTAGTGCAGGTTGGTCACGTATGGTTTTAACTTATCGCAGGATTGTCAGGGAGATCATTGTTTATGAAGTTATTATCATATACATATGTGATAAGTGATATTAAGCATATTAAGAGTTCATTTCATGTAAATCCGTTGAGAATTAAGGAATTGACGGGTTTAAAAACGTTAATTACGTTAAACTATGTTGCTATTTTCATTTGGCCTATAATTGTATTGAAACTAGTTGTTGATTGTGATTTACGATTTGCACGGGAATTTTGCCTGTCATCAGGAGACCCAGAGGTTGATTGGTGCTATATAACTTACTCAAACATTTGTTTTGACCGTCAGTATCACAGGAGTTGCCAGATGGTTTTCACTCGTTATAGTGAGTTAGTTGATGTGACCAATTCACACGGCATATGGGTATGTAAATTCTTAGTTATTGTGCAAAGGGGTTTTCGGCATAATTAAGGAATGGAATCTGTGCAAATTTACAATGTTAGGGATTGAGATAATTATTACATGATTGAATTGTTTAGAGAATTTCTGGTTCACGAAGTGAATGGTTTTTTTTACAGAAATTGAGTCCGTTAGGAGCGAGACAATGTGTTATGCTATTGGGAAAGATATGGTTGTATGAAAAGGATAAGAATGGAAGTGGGAAATGTAAAAGGATATTAGTACAGAGATGAGCTACCATAGGAGTATAAAATGGTAGGCTGTTAGGTTTACGGAACATTATTGATATTATTGTAAGACATGGTTATTTATTACAATTTTAGCCGTTTTATGTCTGGCAGACAATCGAAGGTCCAAACGTAGAAGTTTGAAGAACCAGTGTGTGTGACGCAGTCCACAACTTAATAAGACGTCGTAACGGGGGACATTAGGAGGAGTGCCGTCATAGGACGTGTAGAACCATATATCCACAGTTGTGTGGCTTGTCGATCCCGGAATCCAAGGATATACGCGACGCAATGAATATAAGTACAACGACTCGGTGAAGTCGGGAAGCGGATACAGTTGGATGTGAAGTACAACGTGTATGAACATTCCAAATACAGGATACAGTAACGGAAGTGATGGGACAGTTAAGTGACTGGGGTGAGAGGGTGTATGAGAGTGCGTGAGTAGTTCTTTTGTTTATAGCCTCTCGATTTGTCAGGAAAGTTGATTATTCAAAATTGTATATATTTCATAACTGTAAATTAAACATATATTTTTATTCAACCATCGGCGTTCAATTCTACTTTAGTGAGTTGTCGACCCTTGACCATCTTGTGACAAATGGTGTCAGAAGTGGGATGATTCGCTCGATGTATCGAGGCGGCAACGAACTAGGGTAGAATTGGATAGGTTAATTGTAACTCTGCAGATATTCCTTCATTAGATTCATTTTTTACTGGCAATTGTACAGTGCATTTTACACTTGATACAAATAGTTTATGATTTATACATTGGGTTTTAAGTTAATTTTTTTGTTTATTCCCTGTGATGAGACACAGCGGCGCTGCCATAAGCGTTTCTGCAGTAAAGCGTGGAGTCTGAGGGATAGAAGGGGTGTGCTTTAAAAGTGTTAAGACTGATATCTGAACATTATAAATAGATTTAGGGTCGTGCATAGTGAGTCTCGAAAGTGGATTATACCGTACAGGATATGCAGAGAATTCAAATATAGATTTGAAGTCCCATGAAGTGTAGTTATTATTAACTTAGATTGTAGTTATTAAGTTTTGATATAGGGTTAGCGTATCGTACTATTGATAATCATGACTAGTATGAAGGAGTTGATAGAGTTGGGCAAGGAGTTGGGTCATGAAGGTGAGAATCTTCAAAAGTTCGTTCAAGATGAACAAGAAAAGGAACGAGAACATAGACTGAGAGATCGTGAATTCGAGAAAAAGAAAAAGGAGAAAGAAGTTGAAGCTAAGAGAGAGTTAATGGAACAACAGAGAGAATTCGAGAGAGAAGGAAGAGAAAGAAGTTAAGTTAATAGAACAACAGAGATTATTAGAGAGAGAGAAGGAAGAGAAAGAACTTAGGTTATTAGAACGACAGCAAGAAGCCGAGAGAGTATTAAAGAGAGAGAAAGAAGAGCTGAGGGATCGGGAGCATAGGAGAGCATTGGAGTTAATTCAATTAGAACATCAGCAGGCGATGGAGTTAGCCAAACAGGGAGTAGGTAAGTCTTTTATTAAAGATCATAAAATCAAAGGACCGAAATTACCATGGTTTGACGAGGATAAGGATAATATGGACAGTTATCTATCCAGGTTTGAGCGATATGCAGAAGCACAAGGTTGGAAGAATGATCAGTGGTCATTACATCTTAGTGCATTATTGAAAGGTAAGGCGTTAGATGTGTATTCTAGATTACCTGCAGAGGACGCTTTAGACTATATTATTAAGTTAAAGTCAGCATTATTGCAACGTTTTGAGTTGACTGAAGAAGGGTTTAGAAAACGTTTCAAAGTAGCTAGACCAGAAACGGGAGAGACGTTTGTTCAGTACTTACGGAGATCAATGAATTATCTCGAACGTTGGTTTGAATTAGGAAAGATAGTAAAATCGTACGAAGGCGTCATTGATTTTTTGTTACGAGATCAGTTGTTGTCAATTTGCAATAAGGACTTGTATTTATTTTTGAAAGAAAAGATGTTTACAGATGGTAATGAGATGGCGGTACAGGCGGATCTATTTGCTGAAGCAAGAGGTGGGTGTAGGAATGTTGTTTTAAGTGGAAATAATAAAGAAAAGGATCAGGTTGCTAGAGGGTTTAGGTCCGATACAGGACAACGACAGGGTTCCAGTACGCAGAAGGCAGGTAATTCTTTCGCTAATTGGAAATGTAGCTATTGTGGTGGAAATCACAGATCGGACGATTGTAGGAAAAGGGGTAGTAGGCATAGTATGGCTGCTGTCGACGATACTGGTGGACGATTTACATCTGGAGATACTAGGAATGCAAGTACTGGTCCATGTGAAAGGTATAGCCACAATCAGGGTAACCAATATTTCAAGGGGAGAGGAAAGCCTCGAGGTCTGTATCGTGGGGGATTAAAGCGAACAGCCAGTTCTAGTTGCATATATTTGTGTAACGATAGTTCGGAACAGCTAGGTGCATGTATGGAAAGGAATTGTCCTACCAAGGAAGGCACAGTTAACGGAGTAAGAGTAAACATGATGAGAGACACGGGTGCCACGTGCGTAGTTGTAAGGAAACGGTTAGTACAGGAACACCAGTTCTTAGGTAAGGAAAGATGTTGCAAATATATCGATGGATCTGAGCATTATTTTCCGGTAGCAATGATAGAGGTGAAGACTCCGTATTATGAGGGTATAACGGAGGCGTTATGTATAGACACTCCACTCTATGATTTAGTTGTAGGTAACATTACAGGCGCGAAATATCCGGAACCCGGAGATGTATCAAATGCAATGCAGACTCGGTCGCAAACAGAACAAAATCCTAAACCATACAGGAAATTACATGTTCCAGGTAAGATTTTAGATATATCGCAAGCAGAATACCGCGACCTGCAGATGGCAGATGAAATTTTGTCGAAGACGAGAGAAAAGGCGAGTGAAAGAACTTTTCATAATTGCAAAGGGGGTGGACAGGTAAGGTATCTGTTTAAGAACAAATTATTGTATAGGGAATTTGAATTTCCTAATCGGAAGCAGTCTTATCAGTTAGTTGTTCCTAAGACGTGTCGGGAAGCGGTTTTAAAGATAGCACATGAGTCATTGATGGCAGGGCATTTAGGTATACGGAAAACTAGGGACAGAGCATTAGCAGAGTTCTATTGGCCAGGGGTTTGTTCGGAAGTCAGTCGGTATTGTAGATCATGCGATATATGTCAACGAACGATGCCAAAAGGTAAGGTTCAAAAAGTACCATTAGGAGAGATGCCATTAATAGAAACGCCTTTTAAGCGTGTAGCAGTTGATTTAGTAGGACCAATCGAACCAATGACAGACAGGAAAAACAGGTACATTTTAGTCATGGTAGATTATGCTACAAGGTATCCGGAAGCCGTTGCTTTACCAGGGATTGAGACTGAACGAGTAGCGGAAGCATTGGTCGATATGTTCAGTAGACTAGGAATACCGGAGGAGATGTTGACGGACATGGGATCACAGTTCACATCTAAGATGATGGCTGAGGTAAGTAGACTTTTATCCTTACGTCAGTTGACTACAACGCCATACCACCCAATGTGTAACGGATTGGTGGAAAAGTTCAATGGAACATTGAAACGGATGATTAAGCGTATGTGTAGCGAGAGGCCCAAGGATTGGGATAAGTACATTAATGCTGCGTTATTTGCGTATAGGGAAGTGCCACAGGAAAGTCTGGGGTTTTCCCCATTTGAATTACTCTATGGCCGGACGGTCAGAGGACCGTTGAGCATTTTGAAAGAGTTATGGTCTGGCGAGGTCAATGATGTTGAAGTGAAATTGACATACCAGTACGTAATAGATTTACGTGAGCGACTCGAAAAGACATGTAAGATGGCACAGGATGAGTTAAGTAAGGCAAAGTCTAGACAGAAGATATACTATAACAAACGGGCAAAGGACAGAAATTTCCCGATAGGTGCCAAGGTACTGGTATTACTTCCGGTAAGTCACAATAAATTATTATTGCAGTGGAAGGGTCCATTTGAAGTGATCAAGGTGATGAATAAGGTAGATTATAGAATTAATATGAAGGGTAAGGAAAAGACTTTTCATGCCAATATGTTGAAACAGTACAATGAGCGAAGTGCTGATGACGGTAGTAGTGATAAAGGTATATTAGCAGTTGTTTGTTCTGCAGTTATTGAAGATAGTGAAGATCGGAAATTAGATAATGCAGACGTAGATTGGGTAGATGAGAAGATACCTTTAGAGTGCCTTTCTAGAGTAGGTAACGAGTCTAAAAAAGATGTAGACGTTTGTAAAGAATTGTCTCCTTAACAGAGGGAGCAGGTTGACATGGTTTTGGAAGAGTTCGCCGATGTTTTGACAGACATACCGGGAACTACTTCACTTGTTGAACATGATATTAAATTAAATACATCAGAACCCATCAGGTTCAAGGGTTATCCTATTCCATACCAGTCGGTGGCAACAGTAAACGAAGAGGTCAGTAAGATGTTAGAGTTAGGAGTCATAGAGCATTCTAATGCACCGTTTTCGAGTCCTATAGTATTGGTTAGGAAGAAGGACGGCACAGTTCGTTTCTGTATAGATTTCAGACAGTTAAACAGGGTGACAGTGTTTGACGCTGAGCCAATGCCAAATATCGAAGAGATATTCTCGAAGGTATCGAGGGCAAAGTATTTTACTAAAATTGATCTTAGTAAGGGTTATTGGCAGGTGCCGTTGACAGAGCAGGCGAAAGATATGACGTCTTTTGAAACGCCAAAAGGGTTGTTTCGGTTCAACAAGATGCCTTTTGGTTTGGTTTGTGCGGCAAGTACTTTTTGTAGATTGATGAGGAAGGTTTTAAAGGATATAGATTTTGCGGATAGTTTCATAGACGACATATTAGTATTTACCGTTACATGGGAGGAACATATAACCGCTTTAAGAGAGATTTTTAGTAGGTTGAAGGTAGCCAAGTTAACAGCTAGACCGAGTAAATGTAGCATAGGATTTGGAAATCTGGAATGTTTGGGACATGTCATTGATAGGGCTAGTGGGTTGATGCCAGTTCAGGGGAAGATAGAGGCACTACAAAAAGCAGAAAGACCGATTTCGAAGAAACAGGTTAGATCTTTTTTAGGGGTAGTTGGGTTTTACAGAAAATTCATTCCCAACTTTTCTGCAATTGCAGTACCTTTAACAGATCTTACTAAGAAAGGTCAACCAAATAAGGTTATGTGGGGAGAATGTCAGGAAGTTGCTTTTCAGACTTTGAAGAAAAGTTTAGTTGGTCCTCCTATATTGAAGTTACCGGAATTTGATAAGTCTTTCATCCTTAGAACCGATGCTTCAGACATTGGATTAGGGGCGGTATTGTTACAGGATTCAGAAGGTGAGAAATTACCGGTTGCGTATGCAAGTAAGAAATTGTTAGACAGGGAGAGAAATTACTCAGTAATTGAAAAGGAGTGCCTTGGTGTTATTTGGGGAGTGTCGAAATTTCATAGGTATTTGTTTGGCAAGGAATTCATCTTAGAGACTGATCATCAGCCTCTGACTTATTTAAATAAGTCTAAGATGGCGAATTCCAGACTAATGCGATGGGCGTTATCTTTGCAGCCCTATAGGATGAGCATTAGAGCGATTCCAGGTAGAGAAAATGTAGGGGCAGATTACTTAAGTAGAGTAAACAGTCAAGTAAAGGAATCAGAAAACAGTTAGTGAAATGAGTATTTTAGGCACACATTGGAGTCATGACAGCTGTGTAATCGTGTATATATGTATAAGGAATGCAATACTAAGGGAAATTAAGATACGGGTTGTAAATAGTACAGGGAACGAACCTGGTGTATTTTGTTAAATAGACAAAGTGTAACCACTTTATCCTTGGGGGGAACGTGTTGTAACAAAATAGATTTGGCGTGGCCTAAATAAAAGTCGGTCAGTTAGTGCAGATTGGTCACGTATGGTTTTAACTTATCGCAGGATTGTCAGGGAGATCATTGTTTATGAAGTTATTATCATATACATATGTGATAAGTGATATTAAGCATATTAAGAGTTCATTTCATGTAAATCCGTTGAGAATTAAGGAATTGACGGGTTTAAAAACGTTAATTACGTTAAACTATGTTGCTATTTTCATTTGGCCTATAATTGTATTGAAACTAGTTGTTGATTGTGATTTACGATTTGCACGGGAATTTTGCCTGTCATCAGGAGACCCAGAGGTTGATTGGTGCTATATAACTTACTCAAACATTTGTTTTGACCGTCAGTATCACAGGAGTTGCCAGATGGTTTTCACTCGTTATAGTGAGTTAGTTGATGTGACCAATTCACACGGCATATGGGTATGTAAATTCTTAGTTATTGTGCAAAGGGGTTTTCGGCATAATTAAGGAATGGAATCTGTGCAAATTTACAATGTTAGGGATTGAGATAATTATTACATGATTGAATTGTTTAGAGAATTTCTGGTTCACGAAGTGAATGTTTTTTTACAGAAATTGAGTCCGTTAGGAGCGAGACAATGTGTTATGCTATTGGGAAAGATATGGTTGTATGAAAAGGATAAGAATGGAAGTGGGAAATGTAAAAGGATATTAGTACAGAGATGAGCTACCATAGGAGTATAAAATGGTAGGCTGTTAGGTTTACGGAACATTATTGATATTATTGTAAGACATGGTTATTTATTACAATTTTAGCCGTTTTATGTCTGGCAGACAATCGAAGGTCCAAACGTAGAAGTTTGAAGAACCAGTGTGTGTGACGCAGTCCACAACTTAATAAGACGTCGTAACGGGGGACATTAGGAGGAGTGCCGTCATAGGACGTGTAGAACCATATATCCACAGTTGTGTGGCTTGTCGATCCCGGAATCCAAGGATATACGCGACGCAATGAATATAAGTACAACGACTCGGTGAAGTCGGGAAGCGGATACAGTTGGATGTGAAGTACAACGTGTATGAACATTCCAAATACAGGATACAGTAACGGAAGTGATGGGACAGTTAAGTGACTGGGGTGAGAGGGTGTATGAGAGTGCGTGAGTAGTTCTTTTGTTTATAGCCTCTCGATTTGTCAGGAAAGTTGATTATTCAAAATTGTATATATTTCATAACTGTAAATTAAACATATATTTTTATTCAACCATCGGCGTTCAATTCTACTTTAGTGAGTTGTCGACCCTTGACCATCTTGTGACAATGGCAATAAACAGGAATTTCACATAATCAAAAACAGAAGAAAAGAAGAATGAACGTAAATGCGTATACATGTTTAAATTGTAAAACACGTTTCAAATCTATCTCAGAAACATATATAACTCTAAAGCACAAATGGATCATTTAAAAAGGGAATTCACAGATCATGAAAAACTAAATAGTTAAAATAAATATTGATATACATAATTATATATTATCTGTTTACTAATCTTACACGGTCGTGTTTATTGGACGTTTTGAATAATTAATACATTCTTCCAACAAATTGGGCAGATTAATTCGGCTTGTAACAGTATGTCGCTCTACATTTCATCTGCCGATGAACATGATGTTAATAAACCAAATCGAACTCTGTGTATACATGTATGTGAGTTAACTTCCGCGTAAACACACAAATGACGTCAATCTTTGAGTGATGATTACGTCATTTCTTATGCGATGTCACTATCACCGGTTTTCTCATGGAGCGGCCCATATACATGGTATACCATCGCTGCGTTATGCAAATATATACGTCATCGCTAGCTGAGAGATGTCAATTTACACACAAATTCTAGCACGGTGCATCATCACTGAGAGGTGCCGATAAACGCACACATAATATGTGCATCATCATTAAGAGGTTCCGTTAAACACACATATATATGGTGCGTACTAATTGAGAGGTGCCGCTACACGCACACATATTAGGTGCATCATAATTGATAGGTGCCGCTAAACGCTCACATATTAGGTGCATCATAGGTGAGAGATGCCGATAAACGCATACATATTAGGTGCATCATCATTGAGAGGTACCGATAAACACACATATATTAGGTGCATCATCATTGAGAAGTACCGATAAACACACATATATTAGATGCATCATCATTGAGAGGTACCAATAAACGCACACATATTAGGTGCATCATCATTGAGAGGTACCGATAAACACACATATATAAGGTGCATCATCATTGAGAGGTACCGATAAACACACATATATTATATGCATCATCATTGAGAAGTACCGATAAACACACATATATTAGATGCATCATCATTGAGAGGTACCAATAAACGCACACATATTAGGTGCATCATCATTGAGAGGTACCGATAAACACACATATATAAGGTGCATCATCATCCTGAGTTAAATGGTTTAACATTTTAGTACTGACATGATATGTGCGATGAAAGACTATTTTGACCAACAACAAGATCAGTTTCACAAAATCGTATTTTTTATTAATATTTGGATTCTCTGAAGTTTAAATCACGTGTTTATCAGTTCAATGTGATACGTGTACTACATTGTTTAAAATTAATCAAATATATATGAACATCTTCTTCGTTTCATTGACTACCCTTTGTACATCAACCCTGTACTTAAACCCTGTGACTGTTGCAAGCGATTTCATGAAGCTGTGTTACCTGTATAACGCGAGACCAGCGTGGGAATGATGTTTAGCGATCCGTTTGCACTACTATTGATTTTTTGTGTTTTACGCCGCTTTCAACAATTGTTCAGCTACACCACGGCCAATACTTCTGGTCCATTATTCTGACACCAGTTAGTCAGTCGTAATGCTAACACCGCAACGCTGAGCGCCAACGAGGACAGCCATTAATACCATTTTGAAAGTCTTTGGTACGACAGGTCGGTTACCATAACGACTGAATGGCTGGTGTCAGGATATATTTAATCAAATTAATTGTAAAATAAGAACGTTTTATTATTTGTACAAAGTTGTTTGTTATTTTCTATAGGCATATTTGTCTAAATGTCATTAAATATATTGTATTGTACTGTATATAGCGAGGACACTTCTAAATAAGAAAATACAAAAACAAAGTTTATGTGAGTTCAAAGAAGAGTCCGTGGCCAAGTGGTTGGCTATGGGGATTTTAAACCTTGGCGTCCCATTGTTGATCCCCTCACGCTGCAGTCATAGTGAGGTTCCCTTGGGCAAGTCACTTTCACTACCCTAGTACTGGTTAGTTTACCCAAGGACCACGAATACATGATATGTCACCGTGATATAACTGAAATGATGTTGAAAGATGTCGTGAAACTCCAATTAAACAAATCAAAGAACAGGAGACGCATATACATGTTGTTACCTGCATCGAGAAAGCATCGTCAGCAAATATTCGCAGAGAAAAGTAGTAAGAGATAAACACAGCTGAAATCCTATTCCAAATAAATGACGTTTTTCCATATGAAAGTATATATCTAGGACTTAAGTATATGTGGACGGACAATGAAGGCTCTGGTAAGACTATGCGGATGAACAGACTTCCCCGTGTCTTCACTGTACGCAGATGCATAATACCCGGAATGGATAGGCGCTGCACGAAGGTACATATGTTTTACAAACGATAAAGGATTTAAAACCTCGAGTATAGAGTTGTTTGTTTGAATGTTGCTTAACGTTGTTTTCAACAGTATTTCAGTTATATAATGTCGATTCCTAGGTAAATCACAAGAGCTGCAGGTATAACTTAACCTGGCACCGATAGGCCAGTTTAAAATGCAATCCCCGATACGCTGGGTGCTTACACACTTTGCAGTCATAATTGCAAACAACGAGAAAAATATCACATAGCATTAGCTTGAATTCTTTTATTCACAGACTCACTAAAGCTTCCAATTATACTGCTAATGCATATATGTATACATGTTATGAAGTTCGATACCATGTTTTTGTTTCGTGTTTCATCATAAGTTTTATTATAGTCTATGTTCCTTGTATGTTGTATATGTATTGTACTCTCTATATGTTGAGGTAACAAATACTTGCTCACTCTTATGAACACGTTTTAATCCGCGCTAAACGATAACCAACCTTAGAGCTAAACGATAACCAACCGACAAGTTTAGACAACGGTCAATTTGCACACCCCCGCTATTGGATTTAACGTTTTCCAACATCTAGACGCAATTTTAAGCCTCTGCAACAGACTACTTTTGAAAACATTTTGGCAAACGGAGATATTGCTCATAATGAGCAATTTCTTCTTTTGCCACAATGTTTTGGATTCTATTCATTAGTTATACTTTTGCTTGTGGAGGTTTCCCTTATGTTTGCCTAAATCTTTTCACAGTTGTCTGTGGCCGATTTGATGTATGCGGAAAAGGGTTAAATATTCAATGTATGTCAGAGCTACTTGAATGTTTTAGAGTTATCATCAAACAGTGCATCACCTTTTTCAGACTGCGCGGAGGCACAGGATGATATCAATCAATTTCGTTTGCCATCGTCATGTGGTTGGTTTTCTTGTAGTGCCGTTGATACGGCGAGTATCTCTCTACAAACTACACATTTACAATCAAAAGAGAAATAACATGTAAGTTTATATAAATAAGTTGCAGTTGCCCCACACAAGACTTTATTCCCGTTCTCATTAATCATTCCGAAAAAGAGCCACCACAAGTGTTGTAAACCTCCTAGTGTCACAGCCTGTGTAACACCACCAAATGGATTTGGTTGAAAAAGTGCAAACGTTTACTGTGTTATTGTCTAAAACAAACGTTCGTTCATTCAGTTCTTAACCATTATGATTAACATGAAAGTCATCATCAATATCTCACGGGCAGCAACAACAACAAACAAAGAAACAGCACTTGCTACGTTTCGAACAACAACCTGTTCATTTAGTCGAATACAACAACTTTTATTAAGTACGTTAAACGATCTGATACCTTAAATTAGAGACAAATGTATTGGCATATTTTGCTCTGACTTCTGAGAAAACCTCCATAGAAAATTAGATATACAAATACCATCTCTGATTGAGATCCAATCACAACTTGTTGCAATTCCTAATGTTTCAAAGCCTGTGTAACATCACTTTCAGCAATTGGTTGTAGTATTGCCAAACCAATTGTTGTATCTTTCGTTCATGTGTGCATACATGTCATACAGATAACATATGAGAAATAATCCAGTACAATTCATTACATAGAAAAGCAAATGAATGGAAATCCGAAAACATCTTCGAAATAGGTAATTGTCTCAAACAAATGTTCAGTTTCCATTTTTTTAACAATAATGATTAAAGTACTCGTACGAGTCTTCACCAAAATCCCAAGGACAACAGCAACATAACAATCAGCACTTGTAACGTTTCGGACAACAACCTTTGCATTTGGGAAAACAACATAAGAAACAACGTTTTACTATAAGGTTGGCCGCAATAAAGAACCCAAAAATGAGTTCGACCAATGAAAACGTTATTAAAACGAATCCGTTGCTGTTTTTCCATTCGATAAATTTATCAATCCAAAGTTCAGAGAAAATATTAAAAAGTTCCAGTAAGATGAACACAACAACTTTTGTTAAAAACATTAAACGAGCCAATACCTAAAATTTGAGACAATTTTTTTTGATGATTTTTCTCTGACGTCTGAGAAGAATCCCATAGCAAAATAAATATATTAAGACCATCACTCCTTAGAAAGAGCCAATCACAATGTGTTGTAAACCCCAATGTTTTACAGCCCGTGTAAGCGATTGGTTGTAGTTTTACCAAACCAATGGTTGATCTTTCGTTTTCCTGTCCATACACGGCATAAAGATATAAATTGAGAAAATACGCAGTACACTGCAATATTGACAACACGGAATGAAGAACAACCCAGAAACATTTTCCAGATTGTAAGCACACTGCTTCGTTTATACAACTGTACGAGCTATCCTCCCATCTCCCTGGTTGTTTATATTACTGACCGGGTCATCCTCCCCATTTCCCTGATTCTTTTAATAATACCAGAATCATTTTCCCCATTTGATGGGTTGCTCTTACTACTGCCCGAGTTTTTCTCTTCATTTGACTGGTTGCTTTTACTACTGCCCGAGTTTTTCTCCCCATTTGACGGGTTGCTTTTACTACTGCCCGAGTTTTCCTCCTCATTTGACTGATTGCTTATACTACTGCCTGGTTTTTTCTCCACATTTAACTGGTTGCCAATACAACGGCCCGAGTTATTCTCCCCATTTGACCTGTTCCTTATATTACAGCCCAAGTTATTCACCCCATGTGTCCATTTGCTAATGCTACAGCCCGAATCATTCTCCTCATTTGAGTTATTACTGCTCGAAGTATCCTTTCCTCCAAGATATACCATTTCTACAGCAAAATCTCCACAATAACGGTTTGGCCATTCTTTTCCAATATAGCCCATTACACTTTCAAGTGTCTTAGCTCTGTTATTCTTGGAATCCTTATAATCAACTTTGTATGTGGTCTGGTAGTCAATTTCGTCGTTGTACAAACGTCTTTTTTCTTCCTTTACACCCGTTTTCAAAATGTCGTACTATTTGCTTTGCTTTAATCTTCGGGTATATTTAAATGTTCTGAACTATGGCGTGGTGGTGATTTAAAAGTTCTATATGGTCCCCAGGTTTAAAGGTGTTTTCAAAACCTTCGATTTTGGATAATTTGGCAACAATATCCCGTGTCCCACAC
This sequence comes from Serripes groenlandicus, assembly GCA_031761405.1. Lineage (NCBI taxonomy): Eukaryota > Metazoa > Mollusca > Bivalvia > Cardiida > Cardiidae > Serripes > Serripes groenlandicus. The sequence continues at coordinate 168,857,013 of JASEVX010000001.1, read as the reverse complement.
ACCATAGAAACAGCAAAATGTTCACAGGTACGTAGGCAAAGACAGTATTTGCTACTTTTAGGCATCTTCTTGAAGCAATCCTTGGCTCTTATGAGTCTTTCCATTTGAATGTCTTCGGCACTTGTATTCGACTGTTTAAATGAATTTAAGATTACTTGTTTGTCTAGACAGATTTTCGTTTGTCTCATCTGAACGATGTTTTTTTTGTGGTAAATATATGACTGTAAGAATAGCTTTATCACTTGGTTCCGGCAGAACTTTTATCTTTTTTAACGATTGCGTGGTGAAGTAGGTATTGACAACGAAACTTCTTTTTGATATAACAACAGAACATCGGTCTCTCGATGTGATCGCCCGGTTGCATTTCTTCCCAATATTTGACTTTCACAGTTCTGCGGCACACCATGCAAGCCTTAAGGAAGATACATTTGTAAACAGGTGAATCGGTTTTCAATATAACTGTATATATCGTCCCGTGATCGGTCCCAATCGAGTGTAAGACTGATTTTATTTAGCATTACCCAAATACGGACATATTTTGACGCACAATTCTGCTGCATACATTTTGTGTGTGAAAAGAATGGCATCGGAGAAGCTGCTCTTATTGAGCTTTATCCTGTGTTGCTTCATTTGTTCGACTATGACAATGACAATGACAATGACTCTATTGTTTAATTCATTTACAAAGAAATTCCTGTTTACAGTACAGCTCACGCGGAAAACGCATCGTCCGCGAGCCACCGCGGACAAATCTCAACGCGGACAAATATTTTGGTCCGCGAAGGTGGGTGGAATTCCACCCATCACCGCGATTTGTTTTTATGTCCATCGCGGACGCAACAAGATAACCCCAGGGGGTTGATAAAACCGATCATCGTGGAGTTGCGGTGGAACCACCGCGGAATCGCGGTGATATTTTTTTGAATAGATAAGCTTTTTCTCGCCGTTTTGCTGGGAGTTTTTTTTTAATTTTTAATTTTTATTTCATTACAGTACTAATAAATGTTGTTGAAGAGGATACTGATTATAAATCAGTACTAACTATAAAGCAGCATATATGCGTAACAACTTAATTCATTAAAATTCATCAATACAATTCCCCTAAACTTGATGTATTCTGTAAACGATACAACTACGTGATAATAAAACTGTTAATTATGCCTGAAAGATGTGTAGCTTACTTTAAATCTCACTAATAAATGCCGTAATTCCATTGTCAATCACCACAATTACCAATGCATCGTTCATTCTTAATCGCCTATAAATTATTTCTTTAAAACCTGTTTCAAAGTCGGCTGAATAACAAAAACAAACTTTGCAAACAAAGAAGTGTGAAGCGCCCATGTTAGTCCCGGATTTAATTAAACAACCAAAAACTAATTATCTGAATTGAAAGAGATTACGAAGTCTCATTAATTGGCATGTTTTACTCATAAAAATACTTGTGAATTAAGGTGACGCAAACAAATTAAAATGTGTTTCTCTCATCTATACATGTTTTCATACAAATTAAGCAATTATTTTCGGGGGCGAACACTTAAATCCATTACGATATATAATCTGATTTGATGACGATTTACTCTTGTCTTCAACTTGCGTATGTCAATTGAAATTCAGTGTTCACATTTAAAAGGGATATTAAACTAATTGACGTTACTGAGCTTTACGACAAGTTGCTTCATAATAAAGTGCAATACATAACTACATGTAAAATTAATTTTACTATGTTTCTACTCTGTACAACACATTGCGTTATAATGAAAATTTATCATTTTCAACAATATTACAATTGGATAATTCATTTATTAAGTTGATAAGAAAAGCTCAAAAATCAACAATCTGTCTTTATTAAGAGATTCAAGTACATGTACTGTATATACAAAATTCAAAGATATATATACAATGTACATGTACATGTATTGTAATTTAACAATATTTCTCTCTTACTAAAAAATGTGAGATAATCATATGTATGATAAACATATATCCGATGTCCGCCATTTTCTATTACGAAACTTGACCTTATCGTAAACAAACACAATCTTCCACTGTTTTTCGAATAATTTGCTGAAATGGAATGAATTTTAGCAAGTTGTGTCATAACATAATCACAATTCGTCAATAAACGTGTACATGTACATAATCGGGGAAAAAAAAAAACTTTTTAATAAAAGTATAACGTTTTCCGCGTGAGCTGTACTGTACATTTATTCGTAGATGTTTTCGAAGTCGTATGCAACAGATTTGTTGAATTCACGTTTGCGTGAACTTTTTCAGAAAAATGACACAAGTTTTATTAACAACTACATGTATAATTTTCAATGTTCCTTAGGTTGTTAGTAGAATTGCGATAGCAAGGATACTAAATCGAAAGCCATATTTTTAAAGTCACGTGATGAAAATGACTGAGAACACAACAATCAGTACAACAAAAAGATAGTGCAAAACATTCTTGACTGAATGAATTACAATTGCAAACATGAGTAAAATAAGTAAAATTCTACGTAACCAAATAAAAATAAAATTCTCTGAATGTGTGTCAATATAGTATTTAAGTGTAATAAATGATATTAGGATATCACTACGCCACACCCCAGCCCCCACCCCCCCCCCCACACACACTCACACCCATCGACCAATTCTCCTCAAGTTTGTACACCACCTGCAGAAAATACATAATGTAAATGTTAACCCTTTGTTCGCTCTAGTAACAGAAATAGCGAAGCAATATAGATTTGTTTTTGATATTTTAATAGCATTTTTCCCATTTGCAGTAGACAACTTTTGAAAACATTGTGGCAAAATGAGACATTGCTCATAAAGAGCAATATCTCCTTTTGCCACACTATTTTCTATGCTATTCTGAAATATTCAGAAAAATAAACCTGAGATAACAACCCTTACCAACACACACACTTTTTGTGAGGCCTCTGCAGTAGACGACATTTTGAAATATTGTGGCAAAAGAGGAAATTGCGCGGTATATTTATTTTCTACAGATAACTTGCTGCGGCAGTAGAAAGATTGAATTTGCGCAATTTTTAAAAATATTCTTCACTGATTCATCTACTACTGTCTCTTTGTTGTGCTTTGCTCACAAAAGCCTATTAAATTCTTCATACACAGATGGGAGTTTTCTAGGCAGTTTCAATAGCAGAGTGTATTGAGTCTATTTGAGAATAAGCGGACCGTAAACATGGTTATAAAATACATGCATATTTGTCAAATATAAAATAACTATTATAAACTCTTTAAACTGAAAACATTCATAAATGTGAAAACTAAGGTAATCATCAAATTTGTAGCAGAATGGTTTTACAAGTCTCCAGTTATTCACCCAAAAAGTTGGTCATTTTACATAATGGCGCAAAAGAGAACCGTCTTAATTAGGCTTACAAGACTCGACTCATGGATTATGTTTCGGCCGTAAGTCTGTCATTTACATAATATCGCAATTAGAAGCCGCGGTACAACAGCTAACAGGTCTCCATTTATTCACCCGTACCTGGTCATAAATCCGTCAATCCTGTCGCGGTACATTTACATACAGTTCTCAATGTATTCACCCAAAATTGTCCTTAAGTCCACCATTTCCATAATGACACAATAATCGGTTGTGGCACATATGAATACAGGTTTCGACTTATTCTCCCAAAATAGGACATACGTCCACCATTTGCATTATGACACACAATGATCTGTTGCTGCACATATGCATACAGGTCTCGATTTATTCACCCAAAATTGGACATAAGTCACCATTTTCCCTAATGAAACAATAATATATTGCACATAGGCTACTTTATAGGGTCTTTATTTATTCACCCGAAACATATCGTAAATCCGCCATTTATATAATGACGCATTATACAGACGCGTTACAAAGACTTAACATGTCCCCATTAATTACACGAAATTGAATATAAGTCCGTCATATACATAATGGCGATATAAGCAGCGGCGGAAACAAATGCGCCAAGTGTCTCCATTGATACACATAAATTCTAATAATTTAGAAGTGTGCAGGAAAATACTTGTGCAATTCGTGTAGTTTCAACATATATAATAAATAGGCCTTTAAAGAAACAACATTGATAAATGAGAAAGCACACTTGCACATAATAAATCAGAAATACCTCTGGACCTGATTCAATCGGCTTGATGTGGAAAGTAGGAACATGACTTTTTAGCGTCTAAAATGTATAGAAAAAACAGATGTCAATCGAACGAGTATTTTATTATAGTGACGTGTTTTAATTACAATGAAAGATAATTCTGTTATTCAATGTCACTATACCCCGCTATATGTCGAAGGTTACATGTCTCGTATTGAGTAAGAAAGTATACACAATTCTGGTTATTTTATGTGCTTGGGACAATAGGTTTGCAATAAATGTCTGCTGGTCAAATATAAAACAAATCAGGTATGAAATAGTCCTAGGTCCTTATTTATTCATCCACAATTTAATATAAGTCTTGTCATTTACATAATGACCCAATAAGCAGCCGCGGTTCAAAGGCTTCAAGGGTCTCTATTTATTCACCCGGAATAGGTTGTAAATCCGCAACTAGCATAATACGGCAATATGCGGACGCGGTACAAAGACTTAATAGGTCCCTATTTATTCATCCACAATTTAATATCGTCATTTACATAATGGTCTAATAAGCAGCCGTGTGGTTCAAAGGCTTCAAGGGTTTCCATTTATTCACCCGGAATAGGTTGTTAATCCGCCATTTACATAATGACGCAATACGTTGCCGCGGAACAAAGACTTAACGGTCACTATTTATTCACCGGAAATTTAATATATGGCCGTCATTTACATAACAGACCATTAAGCAGCCACGGTACAAAGACTTCAAAAGTGTCTCCATTTATTTACCCCAAATAGGTCGTAAATCTGCCATTAACATAATGATGCAATATGCAGCCGCGGTACAAAGACTTAAAAGGTCCCTATTTATTCATCCGAAATTGAATATAATAATATATTCACCCGGAATAAGTCGTAAATCCACCATTACATAATTGGGCAATATGAGGACGCGCTAATAAGGCTTCAAGGGTCTTCATTTATTCACCAAAAATAGGTCGTTGATCCGCCATTTACATAATGACGCAACATGCAGACGTGATACAAAGACTTCAAGTGTCTCCATTTATTTACCCAAAATAGGTCGTAAATCCACTATTTACATAATGACGCAATATGCAGCCGCGATACAAAGACTTAGTAGGTATATTCAACCGAAATCAAATATAAGTCCGTCATTTGAAGTCCCTATTTTTTTACCCGAATTTGAATATAAATCCGTCATTTACCATAATGGCTCAATAAGCAGCCGCGGTACAAAGACTTAAAGTTTCTCCATGTATTCATCCGGAATAAGAGGTAAATCCGCCATTTAAATAATGAAGCAATATGCAGCCGCGGTACAAAGACTTAATAGGTCCCTATTTATTCAACCGAAATCAAATATAAGTTCGTCATTTGAAGCCGCCAGTAGGCGGCTTCCTTTAGGAATGCTGTGAAATGTATAACATGGAGATTATGAACAATTTCACCTTTCCCCCCAAAGTTTTCGAAAATGTTCACGTCTATGTTTAATTATGTATACGTTTTGGGAAAGGTTGTTCATTCACAGGCGTCCGAGTTTTCTTCTAAGAAAAAACCCAAAAAGAACCCACACATCATTAAGATATTACAAATAGTCTGTATGTATGGTCCTTATGTTGTAATATTAATGACCCTTATGTTAATCCGGGGAATCCCACACAGGACCGTGTTAATATGCTATTAATATATATATATATATATATATATACATATACCCATACACCCACTTACATATATATATATATATTAATTTCAATATGAAATTAATTATATCAAGAAAGAAACAAAGAAAGTGGGACTGTTAACGCTCGTCTAATAAGGATGCTTTTTAGTTTAAAATAGAGTAATACATGTGTAACGCACTTCTTCTTTTCTGTCCAGTTACTGAACGTATACGTGAAGAACTGTGGGAAACATTGTTATCTACATTGGGAGAAAGAAATTTCCTTACGTTTACCAGCATGGCTCCGCAAGAACAAATTTTGAAGCTATTAAATGGATTTTATGTTTTAATCTCAGTGATGAATCGAGAGTCGTTTGCTTCAGACAGTGTGTAAGATGTATCTTTAAACTAGCTAAGAGCTCCTTGCTTCTGTGAATATCGTATCAAACCGTAATGATGCATATTTATTTATTTTCTCTGAGCAGTCTCTTGTACAAAACGCATTTTCGGCGCGAGGCATCGCTAATGTACAGCCTGTATAGGCTAATCAGTAATATGTATGTTTGATATTATGATAATTGTCTTTTCCTATCTTCATATGTGTCTATGACATTTCACGTTATACACATATTTATACAATCACCGTCATTCACATGCATATTAATGATAGTATGCCTAATGGTGAATCTTTACTCGAAATAAGATTAACTTACTGATTGGGCTGTGTTTCGTTTTTTTCGACAAGGTTCCATATCAAGGTGTATTTGTATGCATCTCACAAATCCTTACTACACACACATTAATGAAAATTCTGTGTAAATATACTCATATATAAATATTGTATAGGCTGATATATGCATACTGTATTGTTTGATTGTACTAATGTTCTTTTTTGTCACATGTCTATTTCATGTTTGTATTGTTTTGTCTTTCGTTTAATTTGTATGTAAGTAACACACGAATACGTATTCATGTATTCATGTAATCACAGCATCTCACAAATCCTTACTACACACACATTAATGAAAATTCTGTGTAAATATACTCATATATAAATATTGTATAGGCTGATATATGCATACTGTATTGTTTGATTGTACTAATGTTCTTTTTTGTCACATGTCTATTTCATGTTTGTATTGTTTTGTCTTTCGTTTAATTTGTATGTAAGTAACACTCTCCGTTAATGGAGGCAATACAGAACTACTACTACTACTACTACTACTACTGCTACTACATTATTTCACATACTAACTGGTTAACTAGATAAGACTCGTATTGTCAGTTATGAAAAAAATAGACTTATACGACCATTCACGTACAACTGAAATCCTATCTAGTTAACTACATATTATGTCACATACTAACTGGTTATCTAGATAAGATTCGTGTTACCATTTAAAGTGCATCAGTGGCGGATCCAGGAATTGGTTGTGGGGGGAGGTGACTTGATTTGTTTTACATGTTTATTGAAATGACACGTTTTAGGCGGTTGATCCATTGTAACTCTTTGTTCAAGAGTACTTTTCTTAATCTGATAAATTGAACGCAGTTATAATGATAACTAATTACATCTGTATCTACATGTTCTAGTTATTTAAAACAAAACTGGACATCAGTGGCATGCCTTGTTTGAAACAAATTAAATAATGCTTTTATAATTAACAAATTCGTTTTATTACCAGACGAATCTTTTCCAATAGGTTTTCACAAACCATAGGTGAACTAAATGCAGTGGTTTTTATTTTCTTAAATTTACAATCCTTTTGTTTGAATCAGCACGTTGCAGAAGGCGTTTACATTAATCATATGATAAAATCATTCTACAAATATGACAAACTAATGATGAAATGAATTTCTAAGAAAAAAAAGCACACGACTTGACCTGGATTCGTACCTGCGCACTTATGCGAAAAAGTTCTTAACCAAGGTGCGTTATTAATACACTAAGCGCCTACAGTTAATACAACATTCGAATTTCTGCTCGATTTGCCACGCAATAAACGCGTGATCTATAACTGGCAACACGAATCTTATCTAGTTACCCAATTATTATGTTAATTATTAAGTGGTTAACTAGATAATATTCGTATTGCGACTTAACGATGTATATACAACTGGATATCTGGTAACAGGACTCGTATCTAGTTAATCAGATAAGTAGTTAACTAAATAACATTTCAGTTGTAAGTTAATGGACGGATAAATCTATTTACTGAAAACTCGCATCACGAATCTTATCTAGTTAAGCAGTTAGTATGTTACTTATTAATAAAAAATCGCAAATCATAACTAGATAACCTATTAGTGTTGCATAGTAAATAATAAACATGTAACGGGTGGCTGTTCTGTGCACTTTCAAGCCTGTTTTAGGGATAGGGGCTTTTCGCCTCTATCCCATTCCTATCATGCTTCCGGAATGTCGACATACGGCTGCAACAAAGCCGCACTCAATTGTCTTCATCCTCGAAATTCGAGTTTTGATTGGTTTGCCATCTGGTTTACAATGATTTCATTGGTTCGACCGAATAACGAAAAACGATCCGCTTGCATCTATAATGAGACAAAAGACTTCCAACGAGTGAAACACACTCTGAACGATGATTGACCTCAAGGTCAGTATTGTAAGATAACGTCGACCGTGCTGTGACGCCACTAGTCTACAGCAGTAGACATAAAGAGAAATATGCAGATCACTGTAAATAAAATTATAATTATTGAAAGTAGTTGAAACTATTGTGGCAAAAGTCTGTCAGCGTCTGTAAGCGGAAAATGGTTACATCCTTTCCACAAAAGCGGAACCCTTTCCATGATACTATATCCGTCGGATATTGAAAATATTGTGGAAAATGGAGCTATTGCTGACTATAAGAATCACTTCCTCCTTTTCACACAATGCGTTCAAACAAGTTTGAAATTGATTCTTTTTATATTTAAGCGGTTTACTACGGACATTCTTTTACTCTTTCCCCCTTCCGGAAACATTTCTAATGACATGCAATAGATGATTAATAACGAGTAATTTTGCCTTATATCTAGGGGAAAATATATAGTTGAAACCTTTGTGGAAAAAGAGGAAATGGGTCACGATAAGCAATTTCTCCTCTTGTCACGATGTATTCCAATGCCGTCTGCTGCACATACGTCAAAAAGCGACTGTAAGCGGGAAAAGGTTGAACCGTTTACGTTATAGCTACTTAGTTACATACGAATATTGAAAGTATTTTTGTAAAAATATGACAATGAGTAATTCCTTCTTTTTAAACAATGCTTTGAAACATGAATCAAGTTTTTTTTCTATAATTTAGATGACCTTCGCCCCTTTTAGACACATTTTGACTAACTTTAACAGATGAATAATAATCAGCAAGTTTGTCTTTTTCCACAATGTTTTCATCACTATTCAAAAGTATACTTTCATTAATTCCGTTCAATATTTTAGCCTTAGTTCACAGCTTCTGGTGAATACTCCGTTTGTCTGTCTGTCAGTATGTCGACCTAACTAGGAAATATGAATTAAATCTACAAATTAGAGATTAGTTCATTTCAACATACACACGATTTATAACCGCAATGTCAATATTTATTTTATAAGTGAGGCGCTTCTAGCGATTTTGGGACTTAAATTATAATGTTTTTGCATTTGCGTAAATTGAAGACTCAATGGCCTTCAACGTGTAATCTAGTCCTAGATGTATCTGTTGACAAAACAAAACACAAGAAATGTCGTCTAAAAAGGGTTTTGTCAATTAACCTTGTACGGTTCAGTTTTGGAGATTCAACTAAACTACAAACCGCTAGATGCGGCTTATATGTGATAACAAATACATTACAAATACCATAACATGTTAACCCTTTCCTAGACACAGACGTGTGTTGACGCATCGAACCAGTCTTCTGTAATCAATATGTATGTGTTGTCTCTGTCTTTAAAGCTTAGAGGCATTATCCGACGTCCAGCCTGCTGTCTTCCTGAATGTGCATTCGTCCGTCCGTTAGGGTTTGCATTTATTGGTCAAAACTTTGTTTCTGTTTGGCAGGTTCATTGCAAAGTGGTCTCACTTATACCGTGTGATCTGGGGAACGTTAAAATACTACGTACATAATTCTGGTCTGCTTATTGTAGTTGTATCCATGGTTTGTAGGTAACTTATGACCTAGAGATGTGCAGTCCACAATAACCGTAACTTTAGCATGCTGTGTTTTGAGTGTGTATATTTTCATCTTTCCATGTTCTCACTTATTATATGATTTTCGCATGCAACATATGCGTTCCGTGAAATGCTGTTGTGCGTTAATGAGTGTTTTCCCAAGCTTTTTACTTTGTCCGGAGAGACTGACTGTCTGTCCGTCTTTGTGTTAATCCGTCCGTCCGTCTGTTCGTTACGGTTTGCATTAATGGCTCAAAACCTTTTTTTCTGTTTGGAGGATTCATTTCAAAGTGGACACACTTATACATTGGGATGCGGAGACCGATACAATATTTCGAATACAATTATGATGTTTTTTAAGGTATAATTAACTCCTATTTTTTTCCTACATTTTCTTCAGCCATTGTCTCAATAAATGTTCAATGTATCAATTTCAGACTTGGTGTATAGGAAACGTATGAGCTACATATGTGCAGTGCACAAGAAACATAACTATAGCATACTTTCGATTGTCTTTTATTTATCAGCCTGATCCCAATATACAGTGTGGATCTTTAGTGTTTTCTGAACTGGTAATATTATATTTAAGGGTCGCTGCTCGCTTGTTTGTCAATCTTGTGTCCTTCATGATATATTTTGTTTATACAAGAAAAAGGTAAACTTTGATAAATTAGATATTGGTTGTTGGCCGGTAATCTGTGTTGTTTCAAACTTTTTGGTTTAGTTTGTTCAAAGGTTGATCATTCATTGATTCAACAATGTTTGTCCATGTTGACTATGCCGTATACTTTCACCTTACACATGATGCCCCTATACCATAAGTGCTTTCAGCACATTGATGAGTCTTACGTTTCGAGAATATCAAATAAGTGGTAACACGAATATTGTCTAGTTAACCAGTTATTATGATACTTTTTAAGAGAAATTCACAAACCCTAAATAGATAACCTGTTAATATTGTACACAACATAAACTGGTTATCTTACGGCAGTAATATGCCACCATAATATTCGTTTAAATAATTTATTGTCCTGATAATTGGACTCGGTATAGCGAGGCTGGATTTGTGATCTGTTGATTGGGTTAAATATATCAATTACGTTGATACTCGGTTATTTTCGCTTGGAACCATTCGTGCACGTTGTGTGACTATTGACAGCGTATAGCTGATTGATTGTTGTTTTTTTTTACGCCGTTTTCAACAATTTTTAAGACATACCAAAGACAACCAGTTCATCTAACCATGTGTGTAATGGCGTTCTTGCACCAGTATTCAACACAAGCATCTTACCAAGCAATTTGGTGCTCTTCCACATAATCTGTTAGTCCCAACAATTGTTAAACACGACGTTAAACCCAAATAAATGAATCAACCAATATTCCCACGAACCATTCGTTAATGGATCAACCAGCCACCGGATATTGTATCAGTGGGAACCAAGAGATTTTTAAGTCTCAGGTGTCAAAATTCTATTTCTTACTCTTTCAGTAGCTCTTGCCTTTTTAAAGCATTCACTGTACTTATATTTTACAGTATTTTGCTCTTAAACTTTCACCTGTGCATCCCTCAATATCGCACTATAATCAAACCTGTGCTATAGAGCCCCTTGGAATATCGATTCACTGTCTATAGTAACCATACCTTTAGTTTCTCAATTACATATTTCTGCATAAATGACACTGCAATAAAAGACCACCTGTGACCCAAGACCATTTTATTGTGTTCCCATGGGTGGTCTTTATACAACATGTTGATGGTGGTAATTTTGCGATGGATTAATTGGTTGATTTTACACGGATATTTTCTTTCTCAATAAATGATGGTTTTCACGAAGCCCAGCTCAAGTATATGTTAACTTCTTCGAATAAATAACAAATCTGCAACAGTCCACTCTGATAACATTTAGCCAAAAAGTTGCTCTTTTTCAGCAATTTCTCCTTTTGTCGCAATGTTCTCAAAAGTCGTATGCTTCATATGTGAAAAAAATGCGTTTGCATATGTGAAAGGGTTAAACAGTTTCTTGAATCATGATCGACCAGTGTAAATCCAAGTAGGCCTCTATTCGGATTATTACATTGATCTGCATCTATACTGGTCGAAAGTGCTGTGTGTGCATGTTTAGTTGTTTTTACAATGTTAACACTGCGAGAAAATTACTAATGGTTTGTTATAATGGAGCGCAATTCAAGTATACGTTCGTAAAACTCGTTCCTACATACAACACAAATACATCAGATGACTTTGAAAACATCTGGGAAAAAGGTATGGAAATCTCTTAAAGTGAAAGTAAACGTATTAAAAAGGGTGTTTGAAACGTTGCGGCAAAAGATGAAATTGCTCGTTTGATCAAGTATAAGAACGTTAGTCCCCCTTCCCACATACAACAACTATGCAACAGACGACAATTAAAACATATCGGCAAAAAAAAGAAAAACACTATAAATGAAAGTATAATTATTTAATAGAGTTGGAAACATTGTGGCAAAAGATGAAACTGCTCGTTTGTATACGTACGCTTACCCCTTTTGGCACATACAACAGTTATGCAACAGAGGACTTTGAAAACATCTAGACAAAAGTATGCAAACTCTTTATAAATGAAAGTATTAATGCAGAAAAAAGGAGAAAACATTGTGACGTCAAAATGCATCTACATGTGCTGAAAGGCTGCGAATGAATTGAAAACAATCGATAAGATAAATCATTGCGCCTCTCCCAGAATCGACCGTTTAAGTAGCTTGTATTGGTTCGGTTATGAGGTACATTTGTAGATTACCATGATCTCAACATTGTTTATCTATACACATTGCCGTTTATATTTTACACGTGCCTGTACCATTTTGCGACACATGCTGTTTTAAACCGAAGAACACACTATAAATGATCATGATTCATCTAAGACGTCTGTTAACACTTCTTATATTTTTATCAGCTCTATGTGTTATGATTTATCATGGAATATTCAGTGCCACACCTGCAGTGTCAATTTATGACAGTCAATTCTTCGCCTTGCCGTGCATATTGCCGGTTTTGGATCCACACGATAAGTCCATCCAGGAATACCTAAGGAGTGTGACACGACAGGTATGTCCTAAAATTCCTTCTGTTATTTTTGTGGATGAATTCAACGTCTTACGTGTAAATTCAAGCGCTTTGAAATATTTCGGTTTGAAGGAAACATCTGAACTTCAATGTACAGCCGAAATTGTTTACAGAACACACAAGGATGAAAATGTCGGGTTTGCAGAGGCTATTCATCTCATACTACCAACACAGTTAAGGTCGGATTTCACTCGTGTAAGATGTAAGAATGGAACGGATACGGTATTTGATAATATTGTGGCTGGTATTTCTGATGGTTCAAGAGTTGGCGTTAATCCAATCGAATTGGAAAACGATGAACAGCTAAGTGTTCTTATGTTTGAAATTGATTCTTTATCTCGATCTGAAGCGATTCGCCATTTACCTAAAACGTTAAAATATCTCAAAGAAATCGGAGCGCATGATTTTGAAGGACAAATGACGATCGGAAAAAACACCTTTCCAAATTTATTCCCACTCTTAACAGGGATTAGGGTGAGTGGTCCTAACGACACTGATCCAACTGGTTATATGGATGGATGGCCATTGCTTTGGAAGAACTTCTCTCAAAAAGGATACGTGACCCTATTTGGTGAAGACTTTCTAACTTTTCATCTGTTTAACACTTATGGCATGAAAGGGTTTAGGCATCAGCCAACGGATCATTACATGCGTCCGTTTTGGCTGGCTCTCAAAGAGACGGATCCATTCAGTCACGAAACGGGGGAAACTTCAAGGTATATTTCTCCTTTTTCTTCTTCTTCTTTTTCTTCTTCTTCTTCTTCTTCTTCTTCTTTTTTTTTTCTTTTCTTCTTCTTCTTCTTTTTCTTCTTCTTCTTCTTCTTCTTCTTCGTCTTCTTCTTCTTCTTCTTCTTCTTCTTCTTCTTCTTCTTCTTCTTCTTCTTCTTCTTCTTCTTCTTCTTCTTCTTCTTCTTCTTCTTCTATTTCTTCTTCTTCTTCTTCTTCTTCTTCTTCTTCTTCTTCTTCTTCTTCTTCTTTCTTCTCCTCCTTAGTATTCTTCTTCTTCTTTTTCTTCTTCTTCTTCTTCTTCTTCTTCTTCTTCTTCTTCTTCTTCTTCTTTTTCTTCTTCTCCTTCATCTTCTTCTTCTTCTTGTTGTTGTTCTTCTTCTTCTGCTTATTCTTCTGCTACTTCTTCTTCTTCTTCTCATCCTTCTTCTTCTCCTTTTTCTTCTCATTTTCTTCTTCTTCTTCTTCTGCTTCTTCTTCTTCTTCTTTTTCTTCTGCATCTTCTTCTTCTTCTTCTTCTTCTTCTTCTTCTTCTTCTTCTTCTTCTTCTGCTTTTTTATTTTCCTTTTATACTTCCCCGTTATCATATTTGTTATTCTTCTTTGTCCTCGTTCATAGGCACGCAGTATGATTTGGCTCTAAAGATGTTTTTGAAATTAATTGATAAACTTGGTAAACTTTGGGAACTCTCCTCTTTCCCAAACTTTGTTTATCAAAAATTGGTATCTGTTGAACTGTCAATAATCAGTATTTCAACAAAGAAAACAATATGTAGTGAAATGATAACTTCCTCGTGCATTTCACTTTCAGATTCTACAAAATAAACAACGAACGAATCCATGCACCAAGCATGTGTAATCAGAATACTAGACAGCATGTGGACATCATTAACTACATCAAACGATTCATGTTACACTACAGAAACAAAAGGAAATTTATATGCATGTTAACAACTGAACTCACTCACAGCTCAACCAGCCATTTAAACAGCGCCGATGGAGATATCATGGAGTTTTTCATTTGGTTGAATGATCAAGGCTTTTTGAACCGAACTATCGTATCATTTTTCGGCGACCATGGGTATAGGTTTGGTGCCATACGCGACACATACGTTGGTAGAATAGAATCTACTTTGCCATTGCTACAAATACGGATTCCTGGGTATATTAAACAGAGGTATCCAGATGTGGAAGTCAGTTTGAAAATGAACACGCATCGTCTGACAACCCATTTTGACCATCGACAAACATTACTCGATATTTTAAACACAAATTACAAATATCCATCAACTGGTTCCTTCAACGGTAATGTACGGGGAATCAGTCTCTTCAAGAATATTTCAAAGTCAAGATCATGCGCAGAAGCCTATGTTCCTGCACAATTCTGCACGTGTACAACATCGCATGATACGATTGTAAGAAATTATTCTTTTGTCAAAGATATAGCAAATGGGCTTGTAAATCGCATCAATGAAATGTTAGGCAATGCGTCAGATTGTAAGACCATACGTCTGTATCAAATTATATCAATAGAAAGAGTGTACATCCCCCAGAAGCGGATCAACGAACGCGACGGATATCACCTATTCAGCGCTTTTCAGTCGATTAATACAAAAAAAGTCCCACTGAAGAAGAACATATATATCATTGTAATTGAAACAATGCCAGGCTACGCTCTTTTTGAATCATTCTGTGAGATAGATGACACCAAGGAAGGCTACAACTTTAGAGAGGTCGAACGAATCAACGCTTATGGGAATCAATCCTTTTGTGTGAAAACACCTGAGCTCAGACCTCTCTGTTATTGCAAAGGTTATGATGACTAGATAAATCATCGAAATGCTAATATATTCACCTGTATTATGTGTACGATTTATGTCAATCTACACACACATATTACAGTACAGCCCTCACAGAAAACGCATCGTCCGCGAGTCACAGCAATTTTCAACGCGAACCATTTTTCTTTTGTCCATCAAGATAGGCGGACGCCCACTCATCACCGCGATTTGATTTTCTTTACCACCGCGAACGCAACAAGATAGCCCAAGTTCTTAATTAAACGGATAATCGCGGATTTGCGATGGAACCATCGAGTATTCGCGGTGACATTCCTTTTACTCGATAAGCTTTCTCTCGCCGTTTTGCTGGGAGTTTTTTAAATTTAAATTTTTATTTCATTACTGTACGAATAAATGTTGTTGAGGAAAATGATTATAAATCAGTGATAACGATAGAACAGCATACATGCGTAACAACTCAATTTATTAAAATTCGTCAATGCAATTCCCCTGAACTCGATGCATTCTGCAAACAATACAATACATGATAATAATACTGTCAAGACAACTGAGACTGTTAATTCTGCCTGAAAGGAGGTTTTGAGGCGAATCCTTATTTATTACAAGGGAGAAGAAATATATTCAACAAACCTGTTTTTTAAAATCCAATTATTCCAGAATACGCTTATCTTATCCCACCAAAAAAGATTATATAATCATTTTCCATGAATGACCTACATATTGGTCGGATTCAACCATAAAAAGGCCGACAGTTTTATGTTACCGAAATTACATGGCACCCTGTTCTTATGTATTCACTATTCATTGACACCTTGGGTATAATGAACTACCTTAACTGTTGCTATAGGATCAATCCATATTACCTGGGATGACTGATACAGTCATCCAAGATATTACTTAATAATGTTTGCATTTTCAAAAAATATAAAAAGTCGGGATAAAAAATTGTGTGTTATTTTACAGAGTAGAACAGATTGTTAGAAAAGTTGTTGTTTGCGTTGTGGAGATTTCGGGTTATAACGATGTGTAGCTTTCTTTAAATCTAACTAATAAATGACGTAATTCCATTGTCAATCACCACATTCACCAAACCATTGTTCATTCTTAATCACCTATATATTATTTCTTTGGAACCTATTTCAAGGTCGGATGAATAACAACAACAAAACCAAATCGAACTTTGCAAACAAAAACGTTTGAAGCGCCCTTGTTAATCCCGGATTTATTTAGACAACCGAAAACTAATTATCTTAATTGAAAGAGATTTGGAAGCCGCATTAACCTCAACATTATGTCAGTTACGCATATATCTCTTTAGTCCGTTAACATTTCTACAAAACTGATCACAAGTGTCAAGAAAGGTCGTGTCAGGCGTATCGTGGTTTATATGTTACACTGACAAACCACTTCTTAAGCCTGTACTTTGTTCAATTAATATAACTACCAATGCTTAACGACAAGTTCTTACATAATAAAGAGCAATACATAACTAAAATCAATTATACTCTGTATTAACACATTGCGTTGAAATGAAAAATCGAACTTTTCAATAATATTTCAGTTGGACCATTTATTTATAAAGTTAATAAGAAAAGCTCAACAATCCACAATCTGCTTTTATTACACAATTCATTAGTCGCCGGGCAGAAGCCCGCGACTTCTATTTTTAATAGGTTTTCGGAAATGACATGGGAGGGGGGATTATTATTAGAAAGAAACACATTTAGATGTCTTGAACATATTACAGTTGTGTTTGTTTAAAAACACTAAGTAATGACACATCTAAAATGAAATAAATATTCCGATGTTTTAGGTATTTTCAGTTTCTTTATTTTGACTCGCATTTATGTTTTTTTGTTTTATTTACGAAGACAAAAACAGTCCCTATTAGCTAGACTGGTATACTTTATTTTACACTATATACTACATGTAATCAAAAGGCGATAACTACAAACATTTACGTCGCACAGTCTAATTTGTTACATACGCGCACCTGCTTGCAGCAGACTGAAAATGACGTCGAATAGTCTCCTTTTAATGGCAATTTTAACTTACTGAATGTTATTTTCATGTTCAAAGAGATGTCTTGATTTGTTAAGAAGGCATTTTATAATGTTTCTCCATGTATATCTAAAATATGAACTGTTTCTAAGCTAAAACTGTTGATCGCGTGACTCGCGAAAACCAACTGCGTAGATCAATCTCCTTTGCAGAGAGCCGCTCTTTACATTCACTTACAAATAGTAAATCATAGGTGATTTAAATGTTTATTTGGTTCGAAACAAATTAAGTTTAAATTATACAAAAATTTCAATGAGATTTAACTGTTTAGTTGATATTATATTTCGAAGGTGGTCTAATTTATAAATATTGGACTACATTTCAACATTTGTTAAAAGTATGATATAATTAGGATGCCAAGCTAATATCATTTTGAGAAAAAGAGAGAATGTCTTCATCGATTTAACCCTTATCTCATTGTTTTAAAAGTAGATTGCTGCAAAGGTGTCCATTGTTGACTTTAATAGAGGAAAGGTAAAATGACGTGATATTGCATGCAAATTCTAAATTGTCTGATTTGTGGTTTTATTGAAAAATAATAAAATTCAAATATTCTGACAAACATCTTGAAAAGTGTATGTGGAATTCACAAATCTTAGAATTATTCCTTAATGAAAGCACTGTATACATACTTAGAATAATGATTGGCAAGATTACTCATTTCCATTACTGTTTATGATCAATAATTAGTTGGTTGTGTGTATGGTCAACCTACTTTGGAATGGAGATTGATCATAAACAATGAAAGGCTTCAATTATCATTCACTTCGTTGACAAAACAATGCAAGTTATGATACATTTTCACTTGACCCCACCCCTGATGTTCCAATATGCCCCTCAGTTGATAACTGTTTATTCAACTACTATAATGTTAGTGTTATGCATAACTGCACTATGGATATCCGGCGACATTGATGCGTTGCATCAACTTTCTCTTGTATGTATATTATATATACAAAATTGCAAGCTATATATACATGTACTGTTATTGAACACTATGTTCTCTCTTACTAATATATGTGAGATAATCATATGTACGATATGGCCGCACCTTAAACGTATATCCGATGTCCGCAATTTTCGATTAAGAAACTTGACGTTATCGTAAACAAACCTAAATCTTCCACTGTTTTTCGAATAATTGGCTGAAATGGATTGAATTTTAGCAAGTTTGCTCATAAAATAATAGCAATTTGTCAATTAACATGTACAGTATCGATATAATAAAAGTAATACATTTGTACTGGTAACAATCGCGAAGATATCGCGATGACGAATCGCGGGGATTTCATGATGGATAAAATGCTCGAATCGACAGAAATGTCAATCGCGGTGAACAATTTAACCCGCGATAGTGTCCTGATGAACACAGCGTATTTAATTGAGGTGATCATCCGCTACCAAAAATGTTTTCTATCGTGGAATAGCGGAAAATGCGTTTTCCGCGTGAGCTCTACTGTAGATGTACCATAAGTGAGATATGTCAATGGTCACCTATATTTGGTTTGTCGTCGCTAGGAAATGTCAATTTGCACAGACTTCTTAGCTGCACCATCACTGAGAGATGCCAATTTTCAAACACATACACATTATCATATAAGTCACCGCTGAGTGAGGCAAAAGTACACACATATATTATATATATGGTGTACCATTGCTGCGTTATGCAAATGTATACGTCATCGTTAGCTGAGATATGTCAATTTACACATAAGAGCTAGCACAGTGCATCATCATTGAGAGTTGACGATAAACGCACACATATTATGTGCATCATCATTGAGAGGTACCGATAAACACACATATATTAGGTGCGTTATAAATGAGATGTTCCGCTACACGCACACATATTAGGTGCGTCATAATTGAGAGGTGCCGCTAAACGCACAAATATTAGGTGCGAAATAGATGAGTTTCCGAAAAACGCACACAAATTAAGTGCATCATCATTGAGAGGTACCGATACACACACATATATTAGATGCATCATCATTGAGAGGTACCTATAAACACACACATATTAGATTACCATTGAGAGGTACCGATAAACACACATATATTAGGTGCATCATCATTAAGAGGTACCGATAAACACACATGTATTAGATTACCATTGAGAGGTGCCGATAAACACACACATATTAGATTACCATTGAGAGGTGCCGATAAAGACACATATATTAGGTGCATCATCATTAAGAGGTACCGATAAACACACATGTATTAGATGCATCACCATTGAGAGGTACCGATAAACACACATATATTTGGTGCATCATCATTGAGAGGTACCGATAAATTAGATGCATCACCATTGAGAGGTGCTGATAAACACACATATATTTAGATGTACCACCATTAAGAGGTGCCGATAAACACACATATATTAGATGAATCACCATTGAGAGGTTCCGATAAACACAAATATATAAGTTGCATCACCATGCAGAGATGCCGATAAACGCATGCATAGTAGGTGCATCATCATTGAGAGTTACCGATAAACACACATTTTTTAAATGCACCACCATTTGATGCACATATATTTCAAAGGTGATGCATCTAATATATGTGTGTTTATCGGTATTTGAATACCACACATAATGTGTACCAAGTTCAATACAACATATTTCATCTTAACAGCAAATGTTTATGTTTAATACTCAAAGATTGTCTGAATCAAACAAATCTTTCGCCTTAACAGGAATTGTAAATGTTTCACTCACAGACACTCTCCGACCTAGGAGGGAGAGATATTCGACTAATTTCATCAGATTTTAAAATTGACAGTACCTGTATATGTTTCGTACACAACCATTGTCTGAAAATGTCACATAAAATGTTCAAATCTGTTTTCAATCTTCTTTTATTAACTCTTCCAGTGCTCGATATGGAAAGGGTGACTTTCGAAATCAAAATAAATTCCGATAAGACGACCCATGATGAGCAATCTCATCTGAAATTGCATCGCTTTTCAATCCGACAATGTACATGGTATGCTTCTCTGATAGTGTACTTTGTCAATTTTAAAATGGACTCTGGTATAGTCCATTTTGAAAATTAAGCGATGTAAGGGTAAACAGTATTTTATATATTTCATATATACATATTGTTTGGATACGACACATAAAATGATTCATATTGTTTTCAACACATTTAATCTTTGCAACAACTGTATATGTTTCATGAATAACATGGCACATATATCCAAAATAAATATACAAATCAGCCCATCGAATCCCTTACTGTTAATATGGGACATACATACACAACGATATTTGTTTATGATTTGTGGATTTTAATTTGTTAACATTCTATGAAAATCTGCATTTGTTCTCCCAGAATACCATGTACAAGTATATAAAAGAGCATCCCAATCAGCTAAATATCAAAAACAATGAAAAAAGCATGTACTTTATCTTCAATGGATATGATATCGGCAGTCCTCAAACAGAAATGGCATAATCTGTTCTGTCTGTCTATATTTTGATGTCGTTCTTTACAGCAGTAATTTATACATTTGCTATGAGGCGGTTATGTCTCCGGGATGTGTCATGTTTTATTTGGTTATATATGTTACCATGTTTGTTTCTTTATGGCATTAACAAATGCACATATTCATTCAATCTGTTCTTATGTGTTTTATTCATGACATACACGTCTTACTGCCCTTAGTCTATTCGAATACGTATTTGTACCTTTCTCGAACTCCTACAAGTATTTGCTCTTCTTCCCTGGAGCAGGCATACATACACATAATGGTAACAGTAACACATAAATGTGTACATTGATGTTGTTTATAAATGCGTATTCTTAAACTTACACTTTTCGTTTTTCCGTAGAGGTTCTTCATTTCTAAAAAACTATTCTTTTAGTTTTGTTTCATAGCGGTCAATTGTTTTTGTAAGTCAACAACTGATTCTGCATAGTTTGCTACATTATCGGACATAAAAGGCATGCAGTATAAGCTGTGTCCGGACATATATTCCAGATATTCCTTTATTTTAAGAAATTATACTAAATCATTCTAAATTAACTAAACAATTTGAACTACACTGGTCGCCTTGCTTTGTACCTACGTTACTTAGTACAAGGTATGTGTTGTTATTCCCAATACGTTTAACAGATTTGAGATTGGAGTACCTAGTTTTAAGAGTCCGTAACATGCTGGCGTTAACTCCATTCTTTGAGAGACATGTAACTAGTTTATCGTGAACCACAGAATCAAGTGCCCGTTGCGAATCTATGTAGAGAACGTAACATCTACCACGCAGTTTATAAATATATATTGTGTTTACAATGTCCATGAATAAAAACATTGTCGACTAAAGAATATTCTGTCCTAAAACTTGCCTGTATATTTCGCCCATTTGCAAAACTTTGTGGTTGAAAATACTGGAATATATAACGTTTTCAAGTTTTATACATGTACGTTTGAAGTTAAAGGGCTTTTCTGTATCACCGGAGTTGTGTATACAACTTCTTTATAATATGCTTTCTACATAAACTATAGAAATAATTTCTATTTGAAAAAAAAATATCACATGCATTTTCATAATTGTCTGCCTAAATCCCATCAGGACCTGCCGTCTTACCAGACTTAAGACTTCGTATACATTGTAAGATGTCCAGATAAAGTTGGATTCAGAACTAATTCATACTCATCGCTTATGTATGTACATAATTTACACAGTCATGGTGGATGCATCATCGCTGTAAGATACTAATGAACATAACAAACACGGATTCAAAAGGCGGAGCGTGGTCTGATTTTCCATTGAGATATATATATATATCATATAGTAAAACAGAAAAAAGACTCACTACAATTTAATATTGGTTGAAAGAAAAAAAAATCAAGCAAGATTAAATTATATTTAACCATAATTTATATTGAAGGTTTAAAACCAATGTAGTGTCTTTTTTACTATATTTTCTTCGTTTTAAAAAATATAACAAACAAATAACAAATATTTTATGGGCACAAACACAATTACAATAATTGGCAAAGGCCCATATTTCAAAACATTATTACAATCAATGGAAACAGCATGATGATATAATATGATATAGTTAAGAAGATAAAATCTCATTTCTATAATCTAGACATTTACGTACATGTATATAAGAACTGGTCACTTTCAGGACTTTTAAAGAGTTGCTATTAATGCAACATTTCATATTTACCAGATTCCCATTATGACTTGAAGGGAGTATATTTAAAATAATATTATTAAAACTTATTCTATAGTTATTATATTCTTCACAATTAAGTAAAAAGTGTTTCTCATCTTCTACCTCACCAGATTTACATACATTACAAACTCGTTCATTGGTGGGTAAACGTAAATTTCGCCCTTTTTCTATGGCAAGATTGTGTGCACTCAATCTTATTTTACACAGAGATGACCTTTCTGATTTGCTCCTTAGAACATTAACGTAAGGACTTCGCTGATTTGAATTATAAAAAATTTGGTAAAATTATATATTAGATTTCTATATATCTTGGATCCAGAGGTGGTATATAATTCAAAAAAGTAATAAATAGATGATATTTCATGAGTATTTAATATTATTACGAGTTTACTAAGATGATATGCCGCGAGCCTTGGTCATATTCAGCTTTAAACGAGTTTATTAAAAGTGATAATAAAATAAACACGAATGAGATATTCTATTTATCACATAAAGTGATTTAAGAGGCGTATTTCGAAAGAATGTTCATGAAATTTGCCGGTTTGGGCGCCAAATTGAATTACATTTCAACGTCAAACTGCTGACGTGATGTCATTTTCATTGTTTGGTTGGTTTGTTCCCGGAACGTCGACTCGTTCCGCTTAACACCTTTCACTAATTCCGGATTAGGGGGTACCTAAAGGGGTATAGAACTATACATACCATAAATCAATTTATTTTATTTTATTTTAAGGATGCACGCATTTAATAGAACTTGAATAAAGAATAACTTTTTAACATTATTAATTAAGTTCATGTAAAATGTAAATGTAAATTTATCTGAAGGATAGACGATAATTGATCAGAATAATTACAATTCAAATGCAGGTTACAATTAAGTTGTTTTCTTTTAATCGTTAAAGTATTGTTTTCTAGTTGTAAGTAATTAAGTTCAAACTGTCAAGGTCTCTGTTGAACAAATTAATTAAAAACTGTGCCTTTTGATCTTTTTTCTTTAAAACAAAAATAAACTGTTCTGTTACTTAATTGATTTTAATTTAGTTCAAACCGTTAGAAAGATACGACTTACGTATAAATGAAATGATGAACTAATCTGGTACTCACTTAGTCATATTAAATCATGGCAAACGCACAGCTGTACGTTCAGTACATCATCAACAGAAAAGGGGGTCATAACTTGACATTTGACGGATACAAACCGTAGAAGAGAAGACAAGGTGTTCTGGAGATGTGTCGAACGAGGTTGCCAAGCTTTCATTACTACATTCAACGACATACCGACAGGATTCGGGAGACAAAACCATAACCACCCAGCAGACCACTCCAACGTCGATGCCAAACAGATAATAAGCAAGATATCTCGGCACTGCGCAGAAGAAATTAAACCAATTTCCACAGTTTTTACAGAAGAGCTGACCAAACTCAGAGACAACGAATGGGATGACACCTGCCTCGAAGTCGAAGATACCTACTTTTAACTCCACTAAGTCCATGCTGTACCGAGCCCGCAGAAAACAGACACCCCCACTTCCAAAGACTAAGACAGATATATTCTTAGACGGCAAATGGACAGAAACAGCCACTGGTGAAAGATTTCTACTATTCGACGACGGTGAACAGAACAACCGTATGCTTGCCTTCGCCACAACCGAGAACCTCCACCACTTAGCCGCATCCAACACGTTTTACTGCGACGGAACACATGCCCCCAACCTCTTCCACCAGATCTATTCGATCCATGTTCAGATTGCCGGTAAAATGATGCCAGTTGTCTACTCCTTCTTGCCAGGAAAGAGCGAAGCGACGTACAGACGATTCTTTAGCCTCCTCCAAGAAAAGATGAACGACATCGGTCTGAGATTCCACCCAACTTCTGTCGTACTTGACTTCGATACTGCTGCCCACGGTGCCATACTTCAGACGTTCCCTGGTATTCACACAAAGGGGTGTTTCTTCCATTTTACCCAGTGTATTTGGCGAAGAGCACAAGCAACCGGTCTCCAGATTCCGTATAAAGACAATTTCGCATTCTTAGGAAATTCTGCATTATTCAATTTGAAAGAGAAAATCAGTTTTCTCAAATGTTTTAAATTTCGCATGTATATATTTCTTGTTCATGCATAAATAAAATTTAAATATCGCATTCTTAGGAAAATCTGCATCAGTCTTATTTATATTTATAAAGCAATACCTGTCACATAATTACCCTGTAATGGTCCCCTCGATCTGCTCTACCGACCAGCTACGGATTAAATCGAGTCGACGTTCCGGGAACACACCGTTTGGTTTCCGCGTTGTAACAAAGACTTGAGCATAATATAAGACTATAAACCAAACTAGAAGTGTCATAAATTATCATGATATTTATGTAATGGGATTCTGACACTCCCAGAGATGGCTTTATATGATAATATTATATAGTGAGAAAATTAGTAGCAACTCATATAATAGTGGGGTTGCAATTGCCGAAAGGTTTCTAAAGAGTTATGGGTTATATCAAAGACTTAGATGTATCTGCAATAGACGAAAGTCTGTCAAAAGTAGAGATTGCTTTTAAATGTTTAATTGTCAATTTCTCCTTTTACCATAATATTATCAACTTTATTCAAATTAATCTTCCGTGTATAGGGAGTTTCCATCTTTTTGGCAATATGTGCTCAAAGTCGTCTGCTGCAAGATTTTGAATGTTTGAATGGTTTAACACATCAGCCATGCCTTGATGCAATGTACTTTTAAACATATACTAACATTGCGAAATAAAAGTCATGTCCCAATGCATAGTACTTTTAAAAATAAGTTAAATTGCGAAATAAGGTCTGTTTATTCTTTCCAACATACCACAAATACGCGACAGACCACTCTTACAATTATAGAATAGAGCTAAAAACATTGTGTGACAGTGTCAAAAGTCGTCTATCAGCTTATTCGTTAAAACTTGTTTGTGGGAAAGAGTTAACCCGTTTATCGTTATGATTATTTGACACTGTAATGCCCTGCTGGACACAATTATATGTTGTTATGGTTAACCCTTTCCCACATGTAAACGCCTTCTGACGACTTTTGACGCCCGTGCAGCAGATGACTTATGAAGACCCAAAAAACATAGAGTTGTATCCTGTGGTCTGCCGCGTAAGTGTTTGTTGTAAATGGGAAATAAACCCAATAAAAAATGGTAGTAATGGCTTTTTCCTACTAACATTGCGAAATAAAAGTCATGTCCCAATGCAAAGTACTTTTAAAAATAAGTTAAATTGCGAAATAAGGTCTGTTTATTCTTTCCAACATACCACAAATACGCGACAGACCACTCTTACAATTATAGAATAGAGCTAAAAACATTGTGTGACAGTGTCAAAAGTCGTCTATCAGCTTATTCGTTAAAACTTGTTTGTGGGAAAGAGTTAACCCGTTTATCGTTATGATTATTTGACACTGTAATGCCCTGCTGGACACAATTATATGTTGTTATGGTTAACCCTTTCCCACATGTAAACGCCTTCTGACGACTTTTGACGCCCGTGCAGCAGATGACTTATGAAGACCCAAAAAACATAGAGTTGTATCCTGTGGTCTGCCGCGTAAGTGTTTGTTGTAAATGGGAAATAAACCCAATAAAAAATGGTAGTAATGGCTTTTTCCTCCTTTTAGCTCAGGGCTGTGGGGTTAACACTACGACTGACTCGCTGGTCTCAGGATAAATGGCCCAGTAGTACTGGTAACTTAACTAGGAAAAGCCGTGATATAAAGGAAATATTATTTAAAGCGGCGTAATAAAACCATACCAAAAAAATAAAAAAAAATACCAGTGTCATAAACAACAATCTTCAAAGGCAAGTAGTTGTTTGACCATAAATACTGTTCCTCACTATTGTAAGTTTGACAAGATGTGTTCAAAGTTGTGTAAAAATGTGTGGAAGAGAAGTAAAAACATCAGGGACGTAGATAACAGGGATAAGTAACTAAATTATATACTAAAATATCACCCGTGCCGACATTTGTAGCAAGTAAAATTCAAAAAATATTCAAGATATGAAAATAAAAAATAAAAATTCTGGAAGTTTAAACATTCTTCTATTGCAGTAGATAAAAATATTGTAATATATTACAGGGTTTGATAATATGTTATCCGTATGAAAAATGTCAGTCTATTACTTTTTGGGGAAAAAAAATATAATTCAGATATCCCAATATCTGTGTCTTTTAAACCAGTCACTGTTCAAAATACGAAGAAATTCCAGTTATTCATTGTATCTCTAACCTTAGTTGAAAGGTTAAGCTTTCAGAATATGTATGTTTTGTTTATGTGCCAATTGTGACTTCAAAGTTTAATTTGCTACAAAATGTGAAAATTTTGACAATTTTATTTCTATGTGTGATATTTTAACCAGATAACAGGTGTACAGGTGGAGTTGCCTATCCCTCTTATCTACGTCCCTGGAAACATGTAGAAAAAAAGTTGAAGTATTAACTTGAGACGTCGTCTGTGTCGAGATAATTGTAAACACACCAATCCGCCTGATTGATCGTGTTAAATGCTGTATTTTAGTGATGTGAGACGTTCCACGAGAAAACTATCATCATCGACTATGCGTAATGTATCGACCCAGATCAGCCCGCGCAATCCGCGCAGGCTTATCCGGGCCGACACATACCGTCTCAGGGGGATAGAGGTATAGAGTTATGATTCCTGAAACAGAACATCCACAGGAGGCGAAACGTGTCTGCGCGGCATGCTTATCGGGGCGAATAGTTCACCTTCCCAATGTGTTGATTGGCGTTTTATACCACACACAGAGGCAGCTGGCTACCTTCCCTACCTTCCTACGCGCCATCAAGGAAAACCTGTAGTTTCGCTTGTTAACACTTTCCCTTATAACACATTATTTTGAGGTAAACAAATTGTGAGAAAATATGTTCATAATGAGCAATTTATATTTTAGCACCATTGTTTTCAAATCTATTCAATAATTATACTTTCATTTGTCGAAAGTTTCCATGTTTTGGCATGGTCATGTTCAAAGTCGTCTGCCTTAGCATTAATATGTGGAGGAAATGGTAAAAGAACAGGCAAACAAGTTCCAGTGTGTTTTGTGGATAGTTAACAATGTGTCGCGTTAAAGGTTAAAGCAATATAATTGCTCAAATTAATCTTTAAGTTGTAGCCAAGAGAACCGAATAATCCCAAAGTTTACATTAATTTATTTATTTATTGGGTTTTTTACGCATCTTTCAACAATATTTCAGTTATATCACGGCGACAGTTCACTTATGCATGATCCCTGGGTAAACAAATCAGTACTAGGCTAGAGAATGTGGCTTGCCCAAGAGCACTCCACCATGAACGTAGTGCCGCGACTGGGGATCGAACCCGGGACACCCGGTTTCGAAATCCCCGACGCTAACCACTCGACCACAGCGGATTCCAAAAAGTTTACATAAAATAAACAGGTTTGATCTGTAACAAGTCTTTTTGAATAATCAAACCGTGAGAAACAGAAAGCGAGTAAATAGATCGTTCTCAATCGGCATAAATTTCTTTACGCCATCGTTATGTGGTTAGGGCACGTATAAGTATCAAAGACTTAATATGGTGTTAAAGGGACTGAACACCATAATGGTCCAAAATCGTTATATTTTATACTTATTCTAATTAATCCAAAATACGTCTATATATATGTAACGGAATGTTGTAGAAGGTCGTACAAGTCTTGTTTTTCATTATTTCATAGGAAATAAGCAGTTAAAAAATCATCCGCTCCGTGTTTTCCCGTTTAAAAATACCGTGGAATTTCCTCTTGCTCATTTAAATTTGTGGATTCAATTCGGCATTCTCTAACACTATCGACTCATTACATTCATGTATGCGGGAGTGTAAGGAACAACATCTCTGGGAAGGAGATTGTCAATTCGGTTGTAGTGATAACGTGATAAATATACAGCGATATTTTTAGATTTACTGGGTTACTAACCCAGTAGATTTTACAATGCAAAATAACGAAAAATCTCCGCAATATTTATAGTGTGCATATAAAGTAGTACATCAGTCAGCAAATCTCAATGCCTTACATGCAAAAACATCAAGGTAATAGCAACTTTTAACAATTTTCTTTTTTTTCCCGCTTTTTTCTCATATGGGATTCAATCCCTTTAAGCACTAACACAAACTGAATTGTACATTTTGTGTTCAGTGTGGCGATAGTTTTTTCTCTCAATTATCTCTAATTGAAATAATTAATACTGAAAAGCGTCGTAACCGCTGTGGTAAAAGGATAAATTACTCACGATAAGCATTTCTTCCTTTTGCGACGATTGTTTTAAATGTCAAAATGCGTCAATGTGCGTGTAAGGTCAAACAACAAATAAGAGCAATCGCTGAAACTGAGCATTTCCTCATTTTCGTCTGCTGCAGATTTAGTTTGCATGATGAAGGGTTTAGCCGACTGTAAGAACAGTCATATCATGTAAACGGTTTACCTCCATAGATTACGACGATTTACATAGCAATTCTCACAAGTCGTTCATTAACCGCATCACTGTTTATAATTGCCACGAACAAAGGGTCAATGTCTCGCAGCTACTTTGGGAATTGTAGAAAAAACTGCTCACATTTGTTGAATATCATGATATGTGGCTGGATAATATATCTTTCCTTCGTTAAGTTGACCTGTCTGTCTATTCAACAAGGATCAGTTGGCCACTCTATAAACAACGGAATACTTTATTTCAGCGCAATAGTGATAACTACGGAACAGATCTAGTTTACGTATGAGCGTCATCCTGAGCAATTTTGAGTCTACATGCAATTGTATTTGAGTACAGTGAAGTCTCAATGTCCGCCTACATGTAATTTAGTCCTAGATGTATCTGTTGACAATAAAAACACACAAGAACTGTAGCCTCATTAGTATTTCGTCAATTTACCTTATGTGGCCATAATATATCTAAAGGTACTACCTATTTACGAAAAAAACGCAAGTTTGTTAATTATAAACAAAAATTAAAGAGCATACTTTGGCCATAAAAGGGGATTTATGAGTAATTGACTAGACAATAATAATGTTAATGTCATGTTTCTTGCATTATCAAAACATATTTGGAATTCGTATTGCTGTCGTCTATTATTACGAATAGAAAATAATAAAGTAAAGACTTTCAGAAAATCAAGGAATACATTTATAATGAACGAGGTTAAAACATGAGGGCCAAGATGATCCTAAATCGATCACCTGCATTATGGTAAAGAAGCAAATAGATATGCCCTTCTCTGATGCCACTTGGCGACTGCCTTTTTCAACCAGTCAATATGACTGGAACAAATGATGTAAATGGTCACATTTCTGCTAAACCTTTTCCCTATTAGAGATGGTTTCTGAGGCCTTTGCAACAGACGATTTAGGGAAAGATTGTCGCTAAAAGAACAATTGCTCCTTATGAGAAAGTTATCCTTTTGCCACAATGTTTGATAAATAGCTCATGTATAGGAATTTGGGGTATTCCATGTTGATACCACTTTTTTGCGGGTAACGACGTCGCTCAATTGACGTTACGCCAAGATGAAGTGTTACGGAAATGACGTCACGTCCTTCTTTGGCTACGATACAGTCAAAATTTAGGTTCGGGCGTAGAAGTCTAATGCTGTCGTTTTTTTGACGAACGGGAAAACATATTTCTTACATAGTTCCATTTATTTTTAATTTTTCGTACAAATGTTAATTCCCACAAAACACAGCACTTAAAATGATCTTAAATATCGATTTAAAAAAAAAAAGATTAAAAAGACTACAATAATTTTAAAAATCCGTGTTTTTCGTCTCATTTTAATACATACCCAAAATATCGATTTATAAAAAAATATTAAAAAGACGACAATAATTCTTTTTCAATCCGAGTTCCATTTATTTATAACTTTTCGTACAAATGTTAATTCCCACAAAACACAGCACTTTAATGATCTTAAATATCGATTTAAAAAAAAAAAGAATAAAAAGACGACAATAATTTTAAAAATCCGTGTTTTTCGTTTATACATACCAAAATTATCGATTTAAATTTTTTTATTGAAAAGACGACAATACATTTTGTTCAATCCGTGTTTCTCGTCTCATTTTATACGAACCCAAAATGGCGGCCCCCATGGATTTGGCCAGTTTCATTTCAGAAAGCTTCAAAAAAAAATTCTCACACCTGTTACCTATAACGAAAAAATTCATTTATGGGTTTTTTCGTATTACTAATCCTATTCCATCTTAGTGGGACATAATGCCACAACAAACTGCTATTCAAGTAATGTTTGTTGTGGTTTCTGTAGCTGTGATAGTTTTTACAGGATGGGGAGGAGTTAACCCCATGCCCTACATGTGGCCCAGTTACGGATATTCAATTCAACCCAAAAATGAAGTTGTGAATGTTCTTCGATTATAAAAAGTCTCCAAAACGCCAGCCGTTCATCGTTATTGATTATAGACAGTTTGCGCAATTGACATCATTATACCATTAAAAATACACCCAAGATTCAGAAAGACAGACAGTTGATCTTAAAAAACCCAAACCATAAGCATATGACAATTTATAACAATTGAATAAAGTTGAAAACATTGTGTTTTCAAGAATCTTCTTAGTGGTTAACAACGGGATTCGATAAATTGATTACAAAATAACGAAATCATAAAACCCGAGTTTTATTACCCTATATACTACAATGAAGACGTCATTCAGTACTTTGTTATGAGAACATTTAAGACTGAAAACACAACTACATTCAATTTGATCGTTTTGGTCATTTAATTTACCATTTTCCTTAAACAACAATTCTGCAACAGACAACTATGAAAACACCCTGGCAACCATGTTTAAAATAAAAATTTAATTAATTAATAAATAGAGTTGAAAACATTGAGGCAAAAGGAGAAATTTGATCAAAATATTCCTAATCAGATGCTTCAGTGGGAAAGAGTTTTGAAGAAAAAAATCGGGAGGCGCTTGTTTCATGTTGCATGTCTCTTTTAGTGCTTATGTAATTACTTACCATCCACAGCAAACAAATCGAGAGCGCCACCATCTTCTTTACTCCGTGAGGAACTGACTAGATAATAGATAAATGCAATCCTTCGACCTTCAAGTTCATCATCATGGCATAATAATGTATCTGAAATAATTAACAAACCATTTGTTACTACATGTATTTCTTATTATTTGATAAGTCAGGGCTTGATAAAGATCTTTGAACATAGATTAGACAGGTTTTAATGACAACAAAGATATAAACCCTTTCCCATGTGCATACACTTTCTTACGCCTCTGCAGCAGACCACATTTGAAAAAATTGTGGCAAAAGGAGAAATTGATTATAATAATTAATTCACTCCTTTTGCCACAATGTTTTCAAATCAAATGAATAATCTTCCTTTCATTAATAGAGAATAATTTCATATTTTTGCCTAGATATTTTCAAAGTGGTCTGCAGATTTGTTAGATGTGGAAAAGTGTTAACCCTTTACCTCATATAGATGCTTTCTGACGCCTCTGCAGCAGACGGCTTTTTGAAAACATAGTGCCACAATGTCTTCCACTTTGAGTCATAGGTTATCAAAATATGTTCAAAGTCGTTTGCTGCAAAATTGTCGTATGAGGAAAGGGGTTAACAACTAGACATCACTCACTCATTTTCACTTTTTTATAGGTCACAATACACCAAATAAATTCCTTCTTTGTTTACATGTAAATCAACCACCTTCAACCCTCGTTTGTCACATTTTATAAGCGTTTCCCATGTAGAACACCATATATCATTGAAAAGAGATACTTCTTACCTTTAAAATAATCCATAGAAAATGTGGGGTCATGTATTATGCAAGAAAGAACTCGCTCTGTGAAGATGGGGACCGTCCTTTTTACCACAATCCAGCTAGGCTGAAAATGGGTTTACCCATACTCTACTTTCACTTTCACACAAGGTCAACATACCTAAAATGATCAAATCAAACAGTTCCAGTTCATCCTCTACATATTTACAAAGAATTTACACCCATTGTCACATATCCAATGCAGTCTTGGCCAGATGTACAACCATTTCTAGGCAAACAAAGTTTTGTTTACGCACTACTTGGCTGTAGATCAAAGGGGCCCGCGGATGTATTTAGCGTAATTTGACCTATAAGACAAAATATTTGCCTCCAAGGAGGAGTTTCTTGCTATTAT
This sequence comes from Serripes groenlandicus, assembly GCA_031761405.1. NCBI lineage: Eukaryota > Metazoa > Mollusca > Bivalvia > Cardiida > Cardiidae > Serripes > Serripes groenlandicus. Next base: position 168,823,994 of record JASEVX010000001.1, on the reverse strand, counting down.
TCTCAAAGTGTTATATTTATTGAGAGCAAAAAAGCAAAAGTTAGGACAGTAAGGCATTTATTTTCAAAGAAATTTCAATTTTCCTATACCGGCCGAAACCTCGGTTTTGCGGCTTGAGTCTGGCCAAATTTGGGATATCGCGCATCATATAGGTCTTAGATGAAAAAAATAAGAAACGCGTTATATATTAAGTTTAAACTGTGTCCATTAATTGTTTATAGACATGAACAACCTTCATATGTATGCATGATTTGGACCATGCAACACTAACAGAGAAGTCTAAATAGCTTGAAAACATCAATTTTTAGTTAGAAAAATGTAAAATTTGCTAGGATTTTTTTCCAGCAAAATCCTGTTCTAAATGCTTTTTGATGTTTTTCAATAAACTTTTTGTTAGGAAACAAGCATTTATATATTTCAAACAATTTAATACCAATACTGGCCAGCCAGGTACATAATTAACGCTTTTTGACACCTTTACCGGTGACTGCATTGATGAGTGAAATTTAACAGTCTGCTTATTGCACACATTTGTGGCCTGTATATGTCATAAATATTTACTCATTAAGGGACTAGCTGGGGTTGAAGAGGGTTGTATTAGGAAGTAGGTTCCAATAAAATAACTTCCTAACACATTTTTATTATATTAGCTCAGTATTCTGTTGCTTTTGTATTGTAATTGACGGGGAAATTGAGGTAAAGATGGCCCGTAAAAGGCAGTGCAAGTCAATTGGCTTTCAGAAAGGTGTGCCAGGTTTAGATAGGGGTCAACAACATGGTTTTAGTATAGAAAAAGTACAAACAAAGTAGGTTAAACAATTAGACATTTGGGTATATTCACCTTTCTTGATGTTGATGGTTCGGAAACAAATGTACATCCCTTGCGGCCATCTGGGAAAGTGGCTGGTATTATCGATGAGTTTCGTGTTGCCCGCAACAATACATATCACCCCAACTCATACACAAATAAACTGTACTGTCCAGCTAAGGTGCAACTGATGTTTAACTCTGAAATAAAGATACATGCACAGTTGAGCATACATTGTAATGGTATTCTGGATTTTGACAGTGCTAATTCCCTAAAGTGGGGTCTAGTCTGGCCCGAACGGCTTAAATGTGAAAAATGTACATATATTGGTATACACTATAATTTATATGAAGAAGCTGAAATTGGGGTTCACATAGCAAGTAAATCATGTGTAAGGGCATCACAGTTGCGAAACAAAGGGGGAAATGTTTCCTGCCCTAATCATGCTCGGCAAACATAACGGGCGAAACACCGATTGGGCAGGAAGACCAATGGAATGAAAAGGCTGCGCGCCAAATATCTCAGGATCTAAATTTAACACATTTTACTGGTGATGGTGACAGTAAAGGTCATAAAGGTGTAAATAAATGTCAGGAGAACACTGTTATTAGCTGTTAAAAGACTTGAGACATCTTGCTAATTATATGAAGAGACAGGTTTATATAACCCCATTCACTAAGACAATGTTTCCATGTAACAAGTCAAACTTGAAAAATAGGTTTGCACTTTCAGTAAAAGCAAGGTGTTTGGGTGAGCTGAGATCTGCACATATGTATTACAATGGCTTAGCCCATCTCAGTGACCATAGTCATATATAAATAATGCACTGATTGATTGATTGATTGATTGATTGATTGATTGACTGTATTAATTCACTGATAGGATATTGTGTGTGTGAAAATATTGAACAAACATTTACCAACCAATCCCACATTTTCCACATTTTCTAGCTATATTTGTAGTATATGACTGTTTAATAACCATATTTGGTCATATTTATTTATCAACAGGTCAAAAGATAGTGCCATACATCTTTGTTTACCTTTCATCTAGGTCAGGATGACAGAGTCAGGGTGGAAATTTGGAAATGTGGAAATTTAACACGCATTCTGCCGTACCTAATAGCTGATGCCCACATGAGCCCCCTGTCCACTCCAGGCAACCAGTTTCTACATTTACTATGCATTTTGAGTGTAGTCGGTCTCGTACTGTATTCCAGTAGGTGTCAAATTATTACAGACGATAAAAAAGTGACCTTTCATAATTTGACCCGGAAGTGCTATAAACTCACCATGCATGAACAAAACGAAGGTCCCCATAAAAAGGGTCTTATTCCAAAACTGATATGCACACTGTGTGCACTAGTGTGTTAAATTATGAAGTTTTCTTTTCACATAGATAGACGCTTTCTGACACATCTGCCGCAAACGGCTTTTTGAAAACATGGCGACAAAAGGAGAAATTTCTACTTTTGCCAATATGTTTTCAATTTATTTATACCTACAATTAATTATAGAGATTTTCCATATTTTTAGTAGACATTTTCAAAGTTGTCTGCTGCATATTTTCTGTAAGTGTGAAAGGGAGTTAATAAATGAGATAAATAACTAACTAAAAGTGTTATGTAAGAAAATGTCTTCATCATCATCAACAGCTTCTTTCTGCTCTGATATCATGCATATCCAATTACCTAATACAGACACCAGCATAGCAGCAGGTGACATTTGAAAAGCAAATTCTCCTTCTCCCAAAATGTGTTCAACTATTTCATCACAATCAAAGTTCAAATTATCTAGATATTTGAATTGTTTGCTCTAACGTTGACGTATGTACATGTAGATATCTTATAGAAAGATCAATAGATTTATTCAACATGAAAGAAACAATTTTCATTGCACCATTAAACTTAACATTTAACACATACATTAGCGAGAGTGATATGCATGAATTAATAAAGCAATTTCAATAAATCATTAAGTAAAGACTCTTATTTCCACTTAAAACATACCAGTAAGACATAGCAGAAGACTTTGAAAACATCTTGGAAGAAATATGAAAAATATTAACTTATGACAGTTTAATTTTTAAATCAAGTTGAAAACATTGTGGCAAACGGTGAAAATTGCTCATGATATTTTCCAAAGTCGTATACATGTCGTAAAGTGGAAAACCCTTTCCCACATACATCAAATCTTCAGCAGACTAGTCCTTGTTATTCACCTCACCTGTATGCATGTATTTAGCTGAAAACATCGAAACGTTAACATTCAGAAGTATCCCACATACCTCAGTCAGCCAGTCCCGAAATGTTGTGCATACAGCTGTCTGAAATTATAGCCCATCCGTACAAAGTTTGAAGTTTCAAATATATGCAGATTTACGACAAATCTGCATCAGATAACTTTGAAAACATCTAGGAAAAAACATGGCAAATTTCTATAAATTTCTATACACAAAATTATTGAAAAAAGTTGTTAGCAAATTGGTGAAAGGAGACGTTGCTCATTTGGAGCCAGAGCTAGCTATAGATAATGGGCGTATTGAATGATCTGAAATCCTTATTTGACCTTATAAACATATGATATGTGTACTCAAAATAATCGTCTCAGTGAGACATTTCTTTTGAGTACCAACAACAAAGGTTCTTACAAGAGCTTACAGAGATTTCGTGGAAACAAGATCTATTTACTCATCCTTAACTTGTCCTCTGTCGGGCAATTTCTTATTTTGTCAGAATGTTTCAAAAAGTTGTCTGATGCGTCAAAATTCGTCTATATACATGGTTAAGGGTCACTTACTACAGTGCAACCTCTTCCGCGCAACATTGAGTTTATACAAAGTAAATGTGACTGATCTAGGGAGGTTTCACTATACAGTCCAACCTGTGTTTAAAGACCATACACTGGATGATAATAATCTGGTCTTTGTTCACAGGTAGTCTTTAATTTCAGGGTCATTTGTGCAGAAAAACAGTAATAGGGAAATTAATAGTGTGTTGCTATAGACAGGGAATTGCTATACAAAGGTGGTCTTTAGCACAGGTTTGACTGTATATGTTCATATTTACCTCAATAGAAAGATATAACGACATCTTTGAAAAAAACATTGTAGCAAGCAATTTATCCTTTTCTTGCAAAGTTTCCACACGACGTTTGGATTAAATGAAATATTGTGTCGATGATGTTGTGCTTTTACTTTTCATCACACATGGGGAGGATTATGCTGGTGCTCTAAAAGCTGCAGCAGACGACTTTGAAAATATTCACTCAAATCTCTATCATTGTAGGTATAATAACTGAACATTTTGAAAACATTGTGGCAAATGGAGAAATTGCTCGTTTTGAGCAATTTATCCTTTTGCCACAATGTTTTCAAAAATCCGTCTGCTGCAGAAGCGTCAGAAAACATCTTTTTGAGGGAAAGGGTAAATTAACCTTATACTTTTTTATAGTCTGCTTTGCAAAAGTCTTAGTTTTTGGTTTTTTTTGTAACAAAGAGAAAGAAAGTCTACTTTTCTAAAAATGAGTGGAACTCATTGCTGCAGGGACGTTTAATGTCGTCGGTTTTAGGGAAAGGGTTAATGAACAGTTTTCATTTGTTCAATAAATGCAATTTGTTATCTATGATAGTTTATGATAATGTATTTAAAGCGATAAAAGATGATTTGTTTAATAAATGCAATTTGTTATCTATGATAGTTTATGATAATGTATTTAAAGCGATAAAAGATTATGTTTATGGGATTTAAACCTTTCCCCCGTATAGACGCTTTCTGACACCTCAGTAACAGACGACTTTTGAAAACATTGTACCAAAAAGAAGAAATTGCACAAAACGATCAATTTCTCCTTTTGCCATACGATTTTCAACTCTATTCATAAATAAAGCATCAGATATAGAAAAAGTCCTCATATTTGTCGATGATTTCGGCCGACTCTGCTGTCTGTAGATCTTGTGTGCTCTACAAATCGACATAGAAAAAGGTATAAGCAGACCAAAGGAGGTTAATACTTTCCCAGTTACAACAAATCTGCAACAGACGACTTTGAAAACTCCCTTTATTTGAAAGTACAATAATTGAATAGAGTTGAAAACATGGTGATAAAAGGAGAAATTGTTCGTTTTGAGCAATTTCTTCTTTTGACGCCAAGTTTTCAAAAAGCCTTCTGCTGCAGAGGCGTCAGAAAGCGTCTATATGAGGGAAAGGGTTAAGAGTACAAAACTTTTTAAAATTTTAAATGCAATGAAATTGCTTATTATGAGCAATTTCATCTTTTACTACTATACTTTTGAAGATGAATTAAAAGTTTTCCAATTACCAACATTATAAATCTTATTAATAAAATAAATTGTATCTTAACAAATGAGCCCGTCAGCAGTGTAGATTCAGATCTGCTTGTCCACATGTTCAGTCTTATCAGAATCTACACAAGTTGACATAAACTTTTAATATGCTTGGACGACTCAGATTCACAGTATATTTCTTTTTTTTTATATTCTTGTTGGACTTGTTGACATGATTTTTGTTCACAACAATCTAACCCTTTCCAATATACAATAAATCTGCAGCAAATGACTTATGAAAATTGAGTAAAAAATATGGAAACTCGCTACTAATGAAAGAATAATTATTGAATAAAGTTGAAGTCATAGTGTCAAAAATAGAAATTGCTCATGATGAGCAACTTCTTCTTTTGCCACAATGTTTTAACAAGTAAATTTATTGAGTTGGGCTCCCCGCCAAATTAATGCTTGAACTACCTTGGTATATCAGTTAATAAAATAATATATTTTATTGAAATTAGTGTATTATGTGGGGTGCATCTACAGTGTTCAATTTGACCTAGTGACCTAGCTTTAGACCCAACATGCCCCTAGACTTGATGGGTATGAATGTTCTGATGAACTTCCATGAAGATTTTATGACAAATGAGGCATCTGGAGTGTTAAAAAGGTTTACTATAACTTGACCTGGTGACCCAATGACTACATGACCAAGTTTATAGAGCTTGACCGAGATCTGATAAATTTTCATGAAGATTGGATTTAAAATTGTGGCCTCTACAATGTCTAGTGAATTCATATGGTCATTGAGATAAATCATCGATTGAAGGGAGCTAACTTGTGTTGGATTAAATTTACTTTGGAAAAGAGGGTTATGTCCCTTCCATATAATTTAAATTGTATAATTAATTTCAATTGGCCATAACTCTAGTGTTTTTGAGGCAATCTTAGCGAAATTTTGCTCTCTGATATTTCCCCTATGGTTGTTTTCATGTAGTTTTAATCAACTAAATCCAACCATCTAAGCATTGCATAGGTATTGGTTCAGACAGACCGATGGAATGATGGACAAGCATCTACATGTGGGAAAATGTAAATTAATCAAGTGACAAGAAGAATTTTGATGCAAAGCATCAAAGACGCCGCGCATGATTTTGAAGCATGACTTAAAGGAAGCAGATGCAGTTCAGTACATTTAAATAACCTGTGCAAGCAGACAGGATGTAAATATTTCGAACAAGATGACCAAATGTCCCTATATGTTAAACAAGAAGGCCAAGATGTGCCTATATTGCTCACCTGGTTACCATAGCCTATATAAAAAGGTTACCAAGAGCAGAAAGGGTCAATATTGACGTAGGGATTAAACGTTTTATATGCTACGATCTATGTGATATTCAGCATGTGAAGTTTAGTCGTGAAATGACAAGTTTAGTCCTGAAACCATTTGGTTTCCGTTTTGCTTAAAATTCACAGCAACTATAATGTGTCATACAAGCTGAAGTTTCTCAAGTGTTTTTTTTTACCAATAAACTGTTTTAAATCCTCTTCCTAGATCCATTAGATAGAAAACAAACATACGTGCTTAAATATTAACATATATTAAGGTTTATTGCCTCTAGTTATAAGTTAAGTGTGACACAAGCTTTGGAAGGAGAGGGGGGAGTCTATTCTCCTTCCAGTTTTGCAGAAGTATGATAGCAAAAGCGGGAGTATATAAACAAAAAATACGAAGTAATTAAAAAGAAAGGAAGATATTTATAATCAAGATTGAGCATTATGAAAGTTCACATGTATAGTCAACATATAGCATTAAGTATTAAGTCTGTTTTGTTTGTTTGTAATGTCACTTTAATTGTTTTGAACATGCCAGTTGAAAACTGAAAAATAAACAAAAGAAAATGGTCAAGTCAGTTCCCCAAGAGCAAAGAGCGAAAACCAGTTGGTACGAATCGTTCATCTCGAACGAAACATGAAAAACCGGGTGTAAATCCAATGAATTTTAGAAATCGGATGAAATCGTGAAAACAGCGAAGTATTCATAACGGAAGGAAGCAGAGACAACTTAATTACTCTATGGGAACCGATGACACCTTGTCGTCTATTCAATAAGAATGACCCAAATCGCCAAGCGATGACATGCTACATTTACAAATAGAACGGGTCACGTTACGGCCATACCTATTGCATAGGTTTTTTTTAACGTTGTTTTTACAGTTTCTAGAATTATACTGTAATATGTAGTAATTAAAATGAATCATCATTGATTTTTTAAAGATTACTCATTTATTTAAAAATCTCAATATTGTAAATAGGCAAAAACATCGCCAGAAACGTTTTTCTGAGCTTTGATGAATCGGGTCGTAAACCAAACTATAAAAAGAACGTAGGCTAGTAAGTTAGGGGAAAGTTATTAAATACTCATTAGATGTGTCTAAATTTTATAATAACGTTAGAAGACATGCCTATTTACATTATTTTGTATCTTTTTGTGTCTTAAATCATTTTATACAATTTATTGATTCATAAAGGTTGTTTTTTATCAAACAAACAACAGAGGGTTTTTTAACAATAATAACATTGGTTTCTCCCTTTTCGATTACGTCACCCCATGGTACAAAATTAAAACCTATCCCATACTGACGCCGCGCTTCCACGCGGCGTCAATAAGAGAAATATTGCAGGACAGAGGATTGTGGCCATAAGAAGATATTTTAGATGTATACAGACAAATCAAATGGTTTTTTTAAGATGTATCATCCTTGCTGTCCACATATGATCCGTTCCATGAGAAAACCAACATTATGGTCTCTGCGTAATGCAGTCCGCGCAGGCTAATTCAGGCCGAGACATTCCGTCTCAGGTGATATAAATATAGAGTAAAATTCCTGAAACAGAAAATCAGCAGGAGGCGTAAAGTGTCCGTCCGGGTAAGCCTGTGCGGCATGCGTAGGCTGATCCGGGTTGATACATTTCGCAGAGTCCATAATGATGGTTTTCTCGCTGGACGCGGCTCATATGATGGTTGCGATGGATTCATGCATTACACTAGTAACAAGACAATTGTTTGCATGAAGTTCACATTATATTGTAACGTTTTCATGGTCCGAGCGGTATAATTGCATACGCTTTAAACACAGTAGAAGGGTTTAGAACCTAATGGACGATTATATATTAATGAATTATTTAACTTTTATATAATTAGAACAAACACAATATGGCTACCTGCTTTATTGAATCAAGCATGATGACAAAATACTAATCAAATAGTTAGAGACTACCTGTCACAGTGAGTGGACAATGAGTGCATGTATGACAATGATATGACATGAATGACAATGACTTTAAAGAGGAAAGCTTGATCACGAGACTGTCCTCGTAAGCTGATAACATGTCCCAATGCCTCTAAAATATGTAATAAGCTCTGAGACCTCAATTACTGTCTGTTAAACATTTCCCCTAGTACCAATGAAACAAAACATCAAGGGATGCTAAGGCAGTTATCTGCAGTGTTTTGTTTAATACAAACATGTTGATCCGCTAATAAAGTGCAATAACTGAAGGAATCATTCCTTAAACATTAATCGGATATGAAGACACTTATAAAATATAACAATACCTCCGTATGTAAATAGTTGATTCAGATTATACTTCTTATTGAATAATTAAAGTATGATGAGCATAATCAAAGTACGCCCAGTAATTGTATAACAATACCTATGATGAACAAGTAATTTTCAATACCTGATTGAATTTTGCTTTATAAGTCAAAAGTTTTTAAATGGACAATCTAGTCAGGAATAAAAATGTGAACAGAGGGTATAGACGTATTTGTCCTCTTTTCTGTCATCCCTATTCCGTTCTCTATATGTTATTTTTGTTGTGTATGTTAAATTGATTGCTTTGACATCTTGCCATTTGTATTATATGTAAATTGTTTGTGTAATGCTTTAGACTTATGAAAATGTATGTGTTTTTTCTCGTCAATGTATATATGTTCATTTGTTAAATAGTTGCGGCGATGTAAAATAACTTTATATGCCGAATAAATAAACTTGAAACTTGAGTCTGTCTTTTTTAATGATTTTTTAAGATTTGTCAACTTTAAGGTACACACATAGAGGATATTTCATGAGTGTTTATTTATTATCACTTTTAATAAACGAGTTTGCTAAGATGATATGCCGCAAGCCTTGTGGAGCGTCATATTCAGCTTAGTTAACAAGTTTATTAAAAGTGATTTATAATAAATAAACCATGCAAGGATGAGATATTTAATTTTTTACATAAAGTGATTAATTAGGCGTATTTCCAAAAAAAATGTATGTGAAATTTGCCGGTTTGGGCGCCAAAGTGACCTTATATAACGTCAAACGGCTGATGTGACGTCATTTTCATAGTTTGGTTTCCGCATTGTTACAAAGACTTGAGCGTAAGACTGGAAACCAAACTAGTTGTGTCATATATGATATTTATGTAATGGGATTTTGACTCTCACAGAGAGGGCTAAAGGACTTTATGTGATAAACATGTATATCTACGAAGAAACGTCTTAGTGTAATCAGGAATGTGGATAATGTGTACCAGATGGAGTTTGTATAAGTCATTATCTTTTCCGGAATAATCAACATCACTCAACTCATCTTGAAGACTGTTGATGCACTTTATGCCCTGCAGAAACTTGGGAATTATACAATGACAAAATGGTTCTTGAAAAAGCTGGCACTCATGCAAATCTGAAAAGAAAAAAACAACAACAGATTGCTGATGAATCAAGTCAGTCAAAAAAAAAGGGTTTTGGTGATACTCAATATTAAACCTTAGAAACAGGGTGAGGGCGATACTTTACGCAGAGTCCACATTGTTGGTTTTCTCGCGGTACGTCTCATCTGTATTTCTATATTGTTGTATCAACTATGTGCCTTATTTCGTTTCTAGCCTTTTTGAAACGTACTAATTACACGAAATATCATTTTGTCATTTGACACCTTGAGTTAAAGTGTTTAACATTTTAGAACTGACATGAGACGTGAGATGAAAAGCTATGTTGACACTCTGAGTTAAAGGGTTTAACATTTTAGTACTGACATGATATGTGCGATGAAGGACTATTTTGACAGCCTGAGTTAAAGGGTTTAACATTTTAGTACTGACATGATATGTGCGATGAAAGACTATTCTGACGGCCTGAGTTAAAGGGTTTAACATTTTAGTACTGACATGATATGTGCAACGAAAGACTATGTTTGACACCCTAATCTAAAGGGTTTAACATTTTAGTACTGACATGATATGTGCGATGAAAGACTATTTTGACACCCTGAGTTAAAGGGTTTAATATTTTAGTACTGACATGATAATTATGTGCGATGAAAAGCTATACTGTTTGATGCCCAACTAAACGTTTTTTCCGTGCTATTCTTAAATGTGGTTATCAACTCTTTCCCGCATACAATACATCTGCAGCATTTGATTTGAAATGATCAAGTCCAAAATATAGAAAATCTCTGTAAATGAAAGTAAGATTATTGAATAGAGTTGTAATCATTATGACAAATGGAGAAATTGTTCATTATGGGCAATTTCTTCATTTGCCACTATGATTTCAATAGTCGTCTGCTTCTCATGTGTCAGAAAGCGTCTACTTATCGGAAAGGGGGGTTAACTCTTTCAGATTCGAAGCTGGACAAGTCCATTTTAAAATTTCAACCATGGTGGGTATCAAAACTTCCATAGTTCGGATAAAGGAATATACTGTTACGGTTCGTTAATTATATGCATATGAGTCGCGTCTATCGAGTTTGACAATATTTTAATTAGTATTGACGTAAAACTTGTGGCCTATACTTCTAGTCGTTAGTGGCTTATGTTATATAAGCGGACGATATTCTACTGGTGAGAATGTGCGTATACACAGGTTCAACCGATTGTTCCCTGTACGCATATGCTATAAGACCCCAAATCGCAAGAAGCTACTCGTATACACACTTTGTTGAAGATAGGCCGAGGACATATGTGTTTGCCAATAAGTCACAGACACTTCGCAAGCTTCGAGCCTTGCTCGTTATTACATTCGTCATCTGATGAGCCTGCAATGTACGAAGATGCTATAAGACCCCTAATCGCAAGACGCTACTCGTATACACAATTTTGTTTATGGTAGACCGAGGACATATATGTTTGCCAATAAGTCACAGACACTTCGCAAGCTTCGAGCTATGCTCGTTATTACATTCGTCATCTGATGAGCCTACAATGTACGCAGATGCTATAAGACCCCAAATCGCTAGACGCTATTCATATTCACACACTGTTTATGGTAGACACTTCGCAATCTTCGAGCTATGCTCGTTATTACATTCGGCATCTTGTGAGCCTTCATAGTACGAAGATGCTTTAAGACCCCAAAGTGCAAGGCGCTACTCGTATACGTACAAACTATGTTTATCGTAGGCCAAGGACACAATCTATTCACCATTTAATCAAAAACACTTTCAAGGCACTCTCATAGTAACTTGAAAAATTGATACCACGGATGATATCAACTGGTAGATGGGCTTAATCTGTACTTGTACTATTTATTTAATTGGTATTGTGGAAGAACAGAACGGTTGATTTTATTAACTTAATGAAAATTAATAAATGTAAAACCATTTATTTCATAAGACATGAATTTTGTGTTTTCTGTAATGCATATATCATATTTATACTTAACATATTGCAATTTTCGCATGATGTATTATTATTTGTAACATTTGATTATGTATTTTTGGCCGGTAGCCTTTGATTACGTTAATAAATAAATTGAAATTGAATTGAAATTGTCAGAAAAGCTATACGCTTGATACACCTGAGACACGGTTCACTTACTGTTTATATATTTGAGTAACTTGTGGGTTTTAGATATAAAGTGTAGACCGATATCAGACTGCATATTGATAGGTGGTTTAATATTTATCTACAATATTATATTTATCACATGTATTGTATTCAAATACTGCATTACAAAGAAATAAAGAAAGCAAATATAATACAGATACATTTTAATCTGGTCATTATCTTCCCATACAATCTCATATATTATTGTCAGTGTATATATTATTTGAACAATTAGTTAAAATACCTATTATGTTTTATTCTCGTGAAATGACGTCTAGTGTGCGGGAGGTCGCGGGTTCGAACCCCGGCTGGGTCATACCAAAGACTTTAAAAGTGGTTGTAATGGCTGCCCTTTTTGGCGCTCAGGGTTGCGGATTAGCATTACACCTGGCTGGCTGGTGACAGGATAAATGTACAAATAGTACTGGTAACTTACCCAGGAAACGCCGTGATATAACTGAACAATTGTTAAAAGCGGAATAAAACACCAAACAATCAATCAATCAATCGTAAAATGAGAAAGCTTTTGTTATATGTACATAGTTGTTTGTTATTTTCTATAGGCACATTTGTCTCAATGTCATAAAATATATTGTATTGTATTGTATATAGCAAGGACACTTCTAAATAAGAAAATACAGAAACAAAGTGTATGTGTATTGCTTGTTAGTTCAAAGAACAGTCCGTGGCCAAGTGGTAAGCTTTGTGGATTTTAAACCGGGCGTCCCGGGTTTGATCCCCACACGCGGCAGTCATGTAGAAGTTCCCCTGGGCAACACACTTTTACCACGAATAAATGATCTGTCACCGTGATATAACTGAAATGATGTTGAAAGACGTCGTGAAACTCCAATTAAACAAATAAATTAGCAGGAGACGCATATACATGTAGTTACTTGCAGAGTGAACTGCATCGAGAAAACTTCGTCAGCAAATATTCGCAGAGGAAAGTAGTGAGAGATAAACACAGCCGAAATCCTTTTCCAAATGAATGACGTGTTTTCATATGAAAGTATATAACAGGCTTAAGTCAAACATTCGTTGAGACCGACCAACTCTGTTCTTAGATTTACGCCGCTTTCAAAACTTTTTTTAATATCGTGCAACGTTTAATGGTTAACACTTTGACTGCTGGAACCGATTGTGTGGAGCCCGTGTCGTGTTAAACTCAATTTCATATATTCAATGCATTCTGGTGATGGTATTTTATGAACTGACAGCGGATATATTTGGCGTTATTTGACCTAAACGATATTAACCTTAGAGCTTAATTTGACAAGTTTAGATTTGCACATCCCTGATATTGTATTTAACGCTTTCCTACATTTAGACGCAATTTTAAGCCTCTGCAATAGACTACTTTTAAAAGCATTGTGGCATATGATGAGCAATTTCTTCTTTTTCCACATTTGTTTGTATTCTATTCATTAGTTTTACCTTTACTTGTGAAGATTTCCATTATGTTTGCCTAGATATTTTCACAGTCGTCTGTCGCCTATTTGTTGTACGTAGGAAAAGGTTAAATGATCACTGTATGTCAGAGCTACTTGAATGTTTTAGGGTTATACTCAAACAGTGCACATCCTGATCAGAGTGCGCGGAGGCACTAGGAGATATCGATCAGTATCGTTCGCCATTGTCAGGTGGTTGGGTTTCTTGTAGTGCCGCTGATTTGACGAGAATCTCTCTACGAACACATTTACAATCAAAAGAGAAATAGCATGTTAATTTATACAAAAAATTTGCAGTTGCCTCACACAAGACTTTATTCACATTCTTATTAATCATTCCGAAAAAGAGCCAACAACAAGTGTTGTAAATATCCTAGTTTCACAGCCTGTGTAACACCACCTAAATGGATTTGGTTGAAATATTGCAAACGTTTAATTTGTTATTGTCTCAAACAAACGTTCGTTCATTCAGTTCTTAACCATATTGATTAAAGTACAAGTGTGAGTCATCATCAATATCCCTCGGTCAACAACAACAAACAAACAAACAGAAAGCACTTGCTACGTTTCGAACAACAACCTGGTCATTTACGAATACGACGTATGAAACATCACTTTACCATAAAATAGGGCGCAATGAGGTACCCAACGTTGAGTTTAGCCAGTGACAACATTATTACAAAGAATATTGTAAATCCAACGTTGTGTTCACTCATTCGATCAATGAATAAATCCAAACTTCAGCGAAAATATTAAAACACTCTATTAAGACGAATAAAACAAGTTTTCTTAACTACGTTAAACGATTTGATACCTTAAACTAGAGACAAATGTATTGGCATTTTCTGCTCTAACGTCTGAGAAAACTACCATAGGAAATTAGATATACGAAGACCATCAGTCCGATGGACAATCATAACGTGTTGCAATCCCTAAGCCAATGTAATACCACTTTCAGCAATTGGTTGTAGTATTGCCAAACCAATTGTTGTATCTTTCGTTCGTTTGTGCATACACGGTATACAAAGTTGAGAAATAACCCAGCCCAATTCATTACAGAGAAAAGCAAATGAATCAAAATCCGAAAACATCTTCAAATTAGGTAATTGTCTCAAACAAATATTCAGTTTCCATTTTTAACCATAAAGATTAAAGTACTTGTACGAGTCTTCATCAAAATCCCACGGACAACAGCAAAAGAACAAACAGCACTTGTTACGTTTCGGACGACAACCTTTGCATTTGGGAAAACAGCAAAAGGACAAACAGCACTTGTTACGTTTCGGACGACAACCTTTGCATTTGGGAAAACAGCATAAAAAACAACGCTTAACTATAAGGTTGGGCGCAATAAAGAACCCAACAATGAGTTCGACCAATGAAAGCGTTATTAAAATGAAAATGGTCAAGTATTTGTTGCTGTTGTTCCATTCGGTAAATTTATAAATCCAAAGTTTAGAGAAAATATTAAAAAGTTCTATTAAGATGAACACAACAAGTTTTGTTAAAAAAATTAATCGAGCCGATACCTTACATTTGAGACAAATGTTTTTGATGTTTCTCTGACGTCTGAGAAGAATCCCATAGCAAAATAAATATATTAAGACCATCACTCCCAGAAAGAGCCAGTCACAAAATGTTGTGAACCCCCTTGTATTACACCCAGTGTAACACCCCTTTAAGAGATTGGTTGTAGTATTGCCAAACCAATGGTTGTAGCTTTCGTTTTTCTGTGCATACACGGCATACAGATAAAAGTTGAGAATTAACCCAGCACACTGAAATATAAACAAAGCGGTATGAAAACCAATCCAGAAACATTTTACAGATTGCAAGCACACTGCTTCGTTTATACAACTGTACGAGCTATCCTCCTCATCTCCCTGGTTGTTTATATTACTGCCGTCACCATTTCCCTGGATGCTTATACTACTGCCCGATGTGTTCTCCTCATTTGACTGGTTGCTAAAAGAACGGCCCGAGTTATTCTCCACATTTGACCGGTTGCTTATGCTACTGTCCGAGTCATTTGAATCATTTGAATCATTACTGCCCGAAGTAATCTTTCCTCCTAGATATACCATTTCTACAGCAAAATCTTCACACAAACGGTTTGGCCATTCTTTTCCAACATATCCCATTGCACTTTCAAGTGTCTTATCTCGGTTATTCTTGAAATCTTTATAATCAACTTTGTTTATGGTCTTGTTGTCAATTATATCACTCCGTCTTTCTACAAACGTACCAATTGTCGTTATATTTGCATTGCTTTTGTCTTTGGATATATTTTCAATTTTCTGAACGATAGCGTGGTGGTGATTTGAAAGTTTTATATGGTCCCCAGGTTTAAGGCTATTTTCAAAACCTTCGATTTTAGATACTTTGGCAACAATATCCCGTGTCCCAGACACCATAGCAACAGCAAAATGTTCACAGTTGCGTAGGCAAAGACAGTATGTACCACTTGTAGGCGTCCTCTCTAAGCAATCCTTGGCTCTTTTGATTGTTTCCGTTTGAGAATGTCTTCGGCACTTGTATTCGACTTTGTAAACGACTTTAGGATCGAGCTCAGTGCTGCATTGACCATTGTACTTCAACTTGTGACTTTTGATCTTAAAATCTCCCGTGTTTTTGTTTGTCTCATCTGAACGCTTTTTTTTTCGTTGTACATCTATGACTGTTAAACTAGTTTCTTGACTTGGTGTCTCATTAACGATTGCGTGGTGCTTGATAGGTAAACAACAGAATATCGGTCTCTCGATGTGATCGCCCGGCTGCAGTTCTTTCAAATCTTTGACTTTCACAGATCTGCGGCACACCATGCAAGCCTGAACGAAAATACGTTTGTAAACAGGTGAATCGGTTTTCAATATAATTGTATATATCGGCACGTGATCGGTCTCAATCAAGTGTAAGACCACCTTATGACCATTATTGTTTTATTTAGCTTTACCCAAATACGGACGCATTTTGACGCACAATTCTGCTGCAGGCATTTTTTTTTGTGAAAAGAATCGGAGAAACTGCTCTTATTGATCTTTATCCTGTGTTACTTCATTTGTTCGACTGTATTGTTCAATAGTTAAACCTTCATTTACAAAGAAATTCCTGCCTACATTTATGCGTAGATGTTTTCGATGTTTTCGAAGTCGTATGCAGCAGATTTGTTGAATTCACGCATGCGTGAACTTTTTCAAAGTTATGAAGTTTTATTAACACCTACATCATACTTGTCATTAATTGATTTATGTAAATTTAGGAAAGCTCTTTCAACATTTAGAACATCTGCTCATGATCTTATGATAGAAAAGGGACGCCATTTAGGAATTGAAAGAAACCTCAGATACTGTCTGTTCTGTAATAATGTTATTGAATGTGAATTTCACTTTGTTCTGGTATGTCCTCTTTATAAAGAATTGCGCTTCAAATACATCCCTCAGAAACTGTACTTACACCCAAATTTAAATAAATTTGTCATACTGATGTCAAGTACTGATAAAGAAATAATTAGGAATCTTTCAATGTTTATCTTTTATGCCTCGAAGAAGAGAACAGATGAAATTAGTTAGTTTCAAACCATAACAACACATGATGTAATTATTGTTATGTAGTTTATATGTATGTATATGGGCCGGTGGCCTTGTAATACAATAAAATTGAATTGAATTGTAATTTTCAATGTTCCTTTTTAGTAGACTTGCGATGGCAAGGATACTACATCTCTAGCTATATTTTAAGTCAAGTGACGTAAATGACTGAGAGCACAAAAAATAGTAGACCATACAATTGTGCAAAACATTCTTGACTTAATGAATTACAATTGCAATCAAGTGCAATAAAGGATATCACTACTGATATTTTAATAGCATTTCTCCCCTTTGCAGAAGCATTTGCAGTAGACAATTTCTGAAAACATTGTGGCAAAAGGAGACTTTGCTCATAAAGAGCAATATCTCGTTTTGCCACAATAGTTTCTATGCTATTCTGAAATATTCAGAAAAATAAACCTGAGATAACAACCCTTACCAACATACAGACCTTTTGTGATGCCTCTGTAGTAAGCGACTTTTTGAAATATTGTGGCAAAAGAGGAAATTGCGCGGTATATTTATTTTCTACAGAGAACTTGCTGCGGCAGCAGAAAGGGTGAACTTGCCCAATTTTTAAAAAATATTATTCTCTGCATTAGCTTGTCTGATACAAATATAATGTGGTAGAAATGTCCATTTGATAACTCTCTACAAAAACAAACATATTGATTGGTTTTTAAACACTGCAATCAGGCGGCATAAGAAAAGGGGCAAAATGACAACATTTTAAAACTACATTATAATGAAAGTGCTTGTCTGATTTCAAGTTAAATTAGCAGAACTGTTCATTCAGTGACCCTCTACATGTTTTTAAGTTTTATTGATTGGTTTAAAGTCATAAAAACCAGGTGGCATCTGAAAAGGGAAAAATTGAATGTTTAGCTTCAAATGACAGCTGATCCTTATCCACTGGACAAAAGAAAAGGGAATGTTCTTTTGGCGGTCCTTTTTTTAATCATGTTCAAAGATATATGTATAATTCGCGTTTTTGTGCGGTATCAGAATTGAGTAAAATGCCGAATATTTAAAATTATTCTCGTCTAAATCCGGTAGTCCGATTCCAAGGTTATTTAGTAGAAATGTTCCTTTAGTGACTGTCTACGAAAATAAATTATTTGTTAACCAAGGGATCATGTATAAGTGAACTGTCGCCGTGATATAATTAATATAATGTTGAAAGCGGCGTAATATCCCAATAAAAACAAACAAACAAATCAAGCCATATTAATTGGTTGAAAAAAAAAGGCAGCGAGGCGGCACCAGAAAAGGCCAAAATGGCACAATTTTATGAAAATGCTTGTCTGATTTGCTCCTACATTGACATTCTTCATGATTCTTTAAGCCATATTCACTGGCTCATCAGAAAAGGGGAATATTGAACGTTTAGCTTCAAATGACATCTCATCCGAATCCACGGGGCAAATTTCGACAATATTTCACAGGAATGTTCCTTTTGTGGTCCTCTTTCAAATGTGTTCAAAGATATAAATTCTAAACACAACGTGTGTTGCTGCGGCAGCAGGAAGGGAGTAAAATGCCTAAACTGTAAACAAATTCTTCTCTAAATCCGCTTGTCAGATTCCAAGATAAATTAGTACCAATGTTCATCGAGTGACCCTCTACAAGATTTGCATTAGCTGTATTGATTGGTTGAAAAACATGGCAGCCATATGGCATCAGAAAGGGGCAAAATGAAAAACTTAATAGTTCCACTTCTATTCAAGTTGTTGTCTGTTTTTAGGATACATTTGTAATTGAGCGGAAAGGTTCATTTAGTGACCCTCTACTTAATTTGTTCAATCCATATTGATTGGTTTGAAAAGATATCTACTAAGCTGCATCAAAAAAGTGGTAAAATGAACTGTTAGCTCCTAAACCATTGGATTGATATCAACCAAACTTCACGAGAATGTCACTTTCGTGGGCCTCTTACAAACTGTTCAAACATTTACTATCATAACAAATGTCCTTTATTGATAAGTGTTCATTTACAATGTCCACTCCTAGCAGTTTCATTCACGCTCTTGATTATTTTTCACAATATTTTTTATGTTAAAATATATGAATTACATGATTAATAATTTAAATATATTTCTACGCTTTCAACATACTTGATCGCGCGTAAAGTTCATTGGTAATTCCTAAATATTGTAAATCGAATGGAGTAAAGGCAACTTTTCGATTCCGACTCAAAAACAAATTCAGATATCGAGTCCCAATGATAACATATATACTCAAACATTCAAATTATTTAAATGATAATAAAATAAATAGTTGACAAAATATAACATATATACGGTAAATGTGCAAGTGAGCCTTGGCGTCGGAATTTCCAAAAATCCTTTCGAACAAAATGTATTTTCAGCGGTAATGTTAATCAGGAATCTAAGTACTAGAGTATTTCATTTTAGATTCCTGCGTAAATACATCAAATTCTCAACCAAAATTAACCTGAACAACCCCAGCAGACGGAATAAGATAGTCAAGTCCCAGTTATAAAACAAATGATTTAAATGACATTTGTTTTTTATCAAGATAAAACGCTTCAATACTAAATAATTCGCTACCTCGTGTATCGGTTTATAATTATGTTATAAATAAAATCCTACGAATAGAAGTGGCCGCGTAACGTAGCTGTTAGCATGTTCGGCCGTGAAGCGGTAGACTAGAGTTCGATTCCCGCTTTTAGCAGATATTTTATTTTTATAAGAAAAATATAATATTTTTTGTCTTATAAATTGCCGATATCAGTGGTGCAATAGTCATTTAACATCGCTGCAATAAATTCTTTCAACATGTTGGGATTTAAAATGAATTCAAAAGCAACGCATTTAAAACTATTCACCTATGCGTTGTGAAACACTAAGAAATGATTAAATCGTGTGTATGATGTTTTACGTCGCTTTTAACAATATTTCAGTCATTGCACGCTGAAGAAAATGTAGATAACACAGGATTTTATTTCTGCTTTGAAAGTAAAATTGGACTCTCAATATAATTATCATTGTTAGGTTATTGTGATTTTGATATGAAATGTATATGTGTTAATTGCATTAAAAAAAACACGGCTAAAAATCCATTGTAAACCAGGAGGTGTGCTAAGCAGAAACTATCCAAATAGCAGATGCGCATGTGTATGCCAACTTTTAGTATATCGATAGACCATCATACTGTGTGTACAGTATTTCGCTTTACTCCTTTATCATTTAATATATGGATATAAAGTGCTAACTAACAAAGTGCTAGTGTAAAGTGTTCAAGTTAGACTTTTGGGATCGGTAAATCCATGTCCAAATGTTATCTGCAGTTAGCCCCTTGCTGTGAGCACTTTATAAAATAACTATTATAAACTCTTTAAACTGATAACATTCATAAATGTGAAATCTAACGTAATGATAACATTTGCAACAGAAGTCTCAAGTTATTCACCCAAAAAGTTGGTCATTTACATAATGGCGCAAAAAGGAACCGCCGCAATTAGGCTCGACTCATATACTTTGTTTTGGCCTTGGTCTGTCATTTACATAATGGCGCAATTAGCAGCCGCGTTACAACAGCTAACAAGTCTCCATTTAGTCACCCAAACTTGGTCATAAATCCGTCAATCCCTTTCGCGGCTCATTATGCATATAGTTCTCGATTTAATCAACCAAAATTTGACATAAGTCCACCATTTCCATAATGACACATTAATCTGTTGTGGCACAAATGAATATAGATTATGATATATTCTCCCAAAATAGGACATTTATAAGTCCACCATTTGCATAATAACACAATAATATGCATACAGGTCTCGATTTATTCACCCAAACTTGGACATTAGTCCACTATTTGCATAATGACACAATAATTTGTTGCACATAGGCTACAAGGGTCTCAATTTATTCACCCGAAATATATCGTAAATCCGCCATTTATGTAATGACGCATTATACTGGCGCGGTACAAAGACTTAACATGTCCCCATGTATGGAAGGGTATTAACGCATAAATTGCATCTTTCCTTCTTACATTACAACTTGCATTCGTACATTTACATCTTGCATTCGTACATTCACATCTTGCTTTGTGACATTCACATCTTGCTTTGTGACTTGCACATCATGCTTTGTACATCTTGCGTTGTGACATGCACATCTTGCTTTGTACATCTTGCTTTGTGACTTGCACATCATGCTTTGTACATCTTGCGTTGTGACATGCACATCTTGCTTTGTACATCTTGCGTTGTGACATGCACATCTTGCTTTGTACATCTTGCGTTGTGACATGCACATCTTGCTTTGTACATCTTGCGTTGTGACATGCACATCTTGCTTTGTGACATTCACATCTTGCTTTGTGACTTGCACATCATGCTTTGTACATCTTGCGTTGTGACATGCACATCTTGCTTTGTACAACTTCCTCTTTACGAATGAAAAATGTCAGTGTGCATAGCAGTAACAATGACGAATAGCCGAATGTAGAAAGCCGAATGTAAACAGCATAATACAGAAGGCATAATACGATGCGACACCTGGTGTAATAATGACGCGACAACCAAATTATGCTAACAGGTGGCGCTACGTGTGTATTGTCGGCAATTTCCGTAAATGACTCTCAAATATACTTTGAAGATAAGGTGTGTGAAGTTAGCACGTAGGTCGTAGCTCGTAGGTCGACACTCAAATTTATTTTCAGAAAGTGTTGACCTGGCTCGTAGGTCGACAGTCACATTTATTTTCAGAAAGTGTCGACCTGGCTCGTAGGTTGTAGATCGACACTCACATTTATTTTCAGAAAGTGTCGACCTGGCTCGTAGGTCGTAGGTCGACACTCACATTTATTTTCAGAAAGTGTCGACCTGGCTCGTAGGTCGTAGGTTGACACTCACATTTATTTTCAGAAAGTGTCGACCTGGCTCGTAGGTCGTAGGTCGACACTCACATTTATTTTCAGAAAGTGTCGACCTGGCTCGTAGGTCGTAGGTCGACACTCACGTTTATTTTCAGAAAGTGTCGACCTGGCTCGTAGGTCGTAGGTCGACACTCACATTTATTTTCAGAAAGTGTCGACCTGGCTCGTAGGTCGTAGGTCGACACTCACGTTTATTTTCAGAAAGTGTCGACCTGGCTCGTAGGTCGTAGGTCGACACTCACATTTATTTTCAGAAAGTGTCGACCTGGCTCGTAGGTCGTAGGTCGACACTCACATTTATTTTCAGAAAGTGTCGACCTGGCTCGTAGGTCGTAGGTCGACAGTCAAAGTTACATTAAGATAGTGTTGACCTGGCGCGTAGGTCGCAGGTCGACAGTCAAACTTATGTTCAGAAAGTGTTGACCTGGCTCGTAGGTCGTAGGTCGACAGTCAAATTTACATTAAGATAGTGTTGATCTGGCGCGTAGGTCGTAGGTCGACAGTCAAACTTATGTTCAGAAAGTGTTGACCTGGCGCATAGGTCGTAGGTCGACAGTCAAATTTATTTTGTTTCCGAACATGCGCCTTCTGCTGTCAAAAACCGTGTTGGTCGCGTTCTGTTCTGTCACATGTTCTATTATTTGTTTACAGTTAGACGATGAATCGCCGATCTAGCGAAGAATTTGAAATAAGGTTAAAACATTAAATAAAAAAATGCATCATGCCATCAAGCAAAATGTTCAAGGACGATCCTAATGTCAGATAACCGAATGTAATATTGAATGTATGAACGTAAAATTTAAATGTACGGAAGCAAGATGTGCATGTCACAACGCAAGATGTGAATGTCACAAAGCAAGATGTGCATGTCACAACGCAAGATGTACAAAGCAAGATGTGCATGTCACAAAGCAAGATGTGAATGTCACAAAACAAGATGTGCATGTCACAACGCAAGATGTACAAAGCAAGATGTGCATGTCACAACGCAAGATGTACAAAGCAAGATGTGCATGTCACAACGCAAGATGTTCAAAGCAAGATGTGCATGTCACAACGCAAGATGTACAAAGCAAGATGTGCATGTCACAACGCAAGATGTACAAAGCATGATGTGCAAGTCACAAAGCAAGATGTACAAAGCAAGATGTGCATGTCACAACGCAAGATGTACAAAGCATGATGTGCAAGTCACAAAGCAAGATGTGAATGTCACAAAGCAAGATGTGAATGTCACAAAGCAAGATGTGAATGTACGAATGCAAGATGTAAATGTACGAATGCAAGTTGTAATGTAAGAAGGAAAGATGCAATTTATGCGTTAATACCCTTCCATACCCATATATTACACGAAATTGAATATAAGTCCGTCATATACATAATGGCGAAATAAGCAGCCGCAGTACAAAGGCTCCAAGTGTCTCCATTGATACACGTAAATTCTAATAATTTAGAAGTGTAGGACAATATTTTTGCAATTCATGTAGTTTCAACATATATAATAAATAGTATTAAGCCTTTAAAGAAACAACATTGATAAATGTGAAAGCACACATGCACATAATAAATCATAAATACCTCTGGACATGATTCAATCGGATCGGGGTGGAAAGTAGGAACATGACTGGGTAGCGTCTAAAATGTATAGAAAAAACAGACCTATCTATGTCATTCGAACGAGTATTTTATTATAGTGACGTGTTTTAATTACAATGAAAGATAATTCAGTTATTCAATGTCACTAGAGCACGCTATATGTCGAAGGTTACATGTCTCGTATTGAGTAAGAAAGTATACACAATTCTGGTCATTGTTTGTGCTTGGGAAAAAAGGTTTGCAATAAATGTCTGGTAATAAAATAAATCAAGTATGAATTAGTCATAAGACTGTCATTTACATAATGGCCCAATAAGCAGCCGCGGTTCAAAGGCTTCAAGGGTCTCCATTGATTCACCCAGAATGGTTGTAAATCCGCAATTTAGTTAACGAGTTTATTAAAAGTGATTTATAATAAATAAACCATGCAAGGATGATATATTCTAATTTTCACATAAAGTGATTAATGAGACGTATTTCCCAAAAAATGTACATGAAATTTGCCGGTTTGGGCGCCAAAGTGACCATATATAACGTCAAACGGTTGATGTGACGTCATTTTCATAGTTTGGTTTCCGCATTGTTACAAAGACTTGAGCGTAAGACTGGAAACCAAACTAGTTGTGTCATATATGATATTTATGTAATGGGATTTTGACTCTCACAGAGAGGGCTAGAGGGCTTTATGTGATAAACATGTACATCTACGAAGAAACGTCTTAGCGTAAACAGGAATGTAGACAATGTGTACCAGATGGAGTTTGTATAAGTCATCTTTTCTGGAATAATCAACAACACTCAACTCATCTTGAAGACTGTTGATGCACTTTATGCTCTGCAGAAACTTGGAAATTATACAATGACAAAATGGTTCTTGAAAAAGCTGGCACTCATGCAAATCTGAAAAAACAACAACAACAGATTGCTGATGAATCAGGTCAGGCAAAAAAAAAGGTTTTGATGATACTTAATATTAAACCATAGAAATAGGGTGAGGGCGATACTTTACGCAGAGTCATTGTTGGTTTTCTCGCGGTACGGCTCATCTGTATTTCTGTATTGTCGTATCAAATATGTGCATTATTTCGTTTCTAGCCTTTTTAAAACGTACTAATTATATGAAATATCATTTTGTCATTTGACCCCCTGAGTTAAAGTGTTTTAACATTTTAGTACTGACATGATATGTGCGATGAAAGACTATTTTGTCACCCTGAGTTAAATGGTTTAACATTTTAGTACTGACATGATAATTATGTACGATGAAATTATGTGCGATGAAAAGCTATAGTGTTTGATGCCCAACTAAACGTTTTTTCCGTGATATTCTTAAATGTGGTTATTAACCCTTTCCCGCATACAATAAATCTGCAGCAGACGATTTGAAATTATCAAGTCCAAAATATAGAAAATCTCTGTAAATGATAGTATGATTATTGAATAGAGTTGAAATCATTATGACAAATAGAAAAGTTGTTCATTATGAGCAATTTCTTCATTTTACTTCACTATGATTTCAATAGTCGTCTGCTTCTCATGTGTCAGAAAGCGTCTACTTATCGGAAAGGGGGTTAACTCTTTCAGATTCGAAGCTGGACAAGTCCATTTTAAATGTTCAACAATGGTGGGTATCAAAACTTCCATATTCCGGATGAAGGAATAAAATGTTACGGTTCGTTAATTCAGTGCAAATGATTCGCGTCTATCGAGTTTGACAATATTTTAATGAGTATTGACGTAAGACATGTGAGCTACACTTCTAGTCGTTTGTGGTTTATGTTATATATAAGCGGACTGTGAATAGTCTGCTGGTGAGACTGTGTGCATAAACAGGTTCACCCGATTCTTCCCTATACGAAGATGCTATAAGACCCAAAATCGTCAGTCGCTACTCGTATACACACTATGTTAAAGGTAGGACAGATCTGTTTGACCAATAAGTCACAGACACTTCGCAAGCTTCGAGCTGTGCTCGTTATTACATTCGTCATTTTGTGAGCGTACATCGTACGAAGATGCTTTAAGACCTCAAATTGCAAGACGCTACTCGTTTACACACTATGTTTATCGTAGGCCGAGGACAAAATATGTTGACCATTTAATCAAAATCAATTTCAAGGCACTCTCATAGTAAACTTGAAAAATTGATACCGAGGATGATATCAACTGGTAGATGGGCTTTATCTGTACTTGTACTATTTATTTAATTTGTATTTTGGAAGAACTGAAACAGTTGACCTTATTAACTTAATGAAAATAAATAATTGTAAAACCTTTAAACTGTTAATGATATTTATTACAAAACTTATGAGGGAAAATTGATAATTTGTGGGAACATTTATTTCATAAGACATGCATTTTGTGTTTACTGTAATGTATTGGTTTTGCATACAGCCTATTCATACTTAACATATTGCAATTGACTTAACCTATTTTTCACATGATGTATTATTATTTGTAACATTTTATCATATATTTTGGGCCGGTGGCCTTTGATTACGTTAATAAATAAATTGAAATTGAATTGAAATTGTCAGAAAAGACATATGCTTGATACACCTGGGACACGGTTCACTCACTGTTCATATATACACGAGGAAATTGTGGGTTTTAGATATAAAGTGTAGACCGATATCAGAACTCACCAGGCGAAAATGGTTACCGTCATTTTGGATCAAATCGGGCCAGGACAAAACCGGTGTTTAGCATTCTCTACTTTTACTTTCAAACAAGTTCAAAATACTAAAAGTGATCAAATCAATCATTTACAATACATCATTTACAATTATGTTAAACTCAATTTCATATATTCAATGCATTTTGGTGATGGTATTGTATGGACTGACAGCGGATATAGTTGGCGTAAACGATATTAACCTTAGAGCTTATTTTAACAAGTTAAGATAACGGTCAATTTGCACATCCCTGATATTGGATTTAACGTTTTCCCACATTTAGACGCAATTTTAAGCCTCTGCAATAGACTACTTTTAAAATCACTGTGGCATATAATGAGCAATTTCTTCTTTTGCCACAATATTTTGCATTCTATTCATTAGTTTTACCTTTACTTGTGGAGATTTCCCTTATGTTTGCCTAGATATTTTCACAGTCGTCTGTCGCCTATTTGTTATACGTAGGAAAAGGTTAAATGATCACTGTATGTCAGAGCTACTTGAATGTTTTAGGGTTATACTCAAACAGTGCACATCCTGATCAGACTGTGTGGAGGCACTAGGAGAATCGATCAGTATCGTTCGCCATCGTCAGGTGGTTGAGTTTCTTGTAGTGCCGCTGATTTGACGAGAATCTCTCTACGAACACATTTACAATCACAAGAGAAATAACATGTTAATTTATACAAATAATTTGCAGTTGCCTCACGCAATACTTTATTCTCATCCTTATTAATCATTCCGAAAAAGAGCCAACCACAAGTGTTGTAAATCTCCTAGCTTCACAGCTTGTGTAACACCACCTAAATGGATTTGTTTTAAATATTGCAAACATTTAATTTATTATTGTCTCAAACTAACGTTCGTTCATTCAGTTCTTAACCATAATGATTACAGTTTAAGTGTGAGTCGTCTTCATGAATATCCCATGGGCAACAACAACAACAAACAAACAAACAGAAAGCACTTGCTACAGTTCGGACAACAATCTGGGCATTTACGAATACGGCATATGAAACAACACTTTACTATAAAGTAGCCAACAATGAGTTTAATCAATGACAACATTAATACAAAGAATATAGTTAATCCATTGTTGTGTTTAGACATTCGATCAATGAATAAATCCAAATATCAGCGAAAATATTAAACATTTTCCATTTAGACGAATACAACTAATTTTCTGATACCTTAAATTAGAGGCAAATGTATTGGCATATTTTGCTCTAACGTCTGAGAAAAACCCCATAGAAAATAGATATACGAAGATCACCAGTCCGAGAAAGAGCCAATCACAGTCGGTGTAACACCACGTTAAGCTTGTGTTCTTTTTGAGCATACACGACATAAAAATAAAAATTGAGAATATAACCAACGCAATGCATAACAGAGAAAAGCAAATAACTAAAAAAAACGAAAAGATCTTCTAAATACTTTATATCAATAAATCTCTTTAATAATCCATTAAAATCAGATAAAAGAGTTATGTTGATGTAAAATGTTTTACTGGCTTTCTTTCCTTCGGAAGGGAGATCTAATATACAAACATCTTCGAAATAGGTAATTGTCTCAAACAAATCTTCCGTTTCCATGTTTAACCATAACGATTAAAGTACTTGTACGAGTCTTCATCAAAATCCCACGGACAACAGCAACAGAACAAACAGCACTTGTTACGGTTCGGACAACAACCTTTGCATTTGGGAAAACGGCGTAAGAAACAACGCTTTACTATAAGGTTGGGCACAATAAAGAACCCAACAATGAGTTCGACCAATGAAAACGTTATCAAAATGAATACAGTAAAGTATTTGTTGCTGGTTTTTTTCCATTGGATAAATTCATAAATCCAAAGTTCAGAGAAAATATTAAAAATTTCCATTAAGATGAACACAACAACTTTAGTTAAAAAGATTAAGCGAGCCGATACCTTACATTTGAGACAAATGTTTTTGTTGATGTTTCTCTGTCGTCTGAGAAGAATCATATAGCAACATAAATATATTAATACCATCACTCCCAGAAAGAGCCAGTCACAAAATGTGTTTAACCCCCTTATATTACAGCCCGTGTAACACCACCGAAATGGATTGGTTGTAGTATTGCCAAACACATGGTTGTATGTTTCGTTTTTCTGTGCATACACGACATAAAGATAAAAGTTGAGAAAATACGCAGCACACTGCAATATAGACAAAACGGTATGAAAAACAATCCAGAAACATTTTCCAGATTGCAAGCACACTGCATCGTTTATACAACTGTACGAGCTATCCTCCCCATTTGCCTGGTTGTTTATACAACTGCCAGAGTTGTTCTCTCCATTTGACTCGTTGCTTATGCAACTGCCCGAAAAATCCTTTCCTGGTACATTTACCATTTCAATAGCAAAGTCTTCACAAAATCGGTTTGCCCATTTCTTCCCAACATATCCCTGTGCCCTTTCAAGTGTTTTAGCGTGATTATTCTTGGGATCCTTATAATTAATTTTGTTGATGGTCTTGTAGTCAACTTCATCAATGCATAGTATTACAGGCGTCTCTGATGTTGTATCGTTTTTATTTTGACCAGTTTTCGATAGACCAATTGTCGTAAGTTTTGCTTTTTTGAAGTCTTCGGATATATTTTCAATTTTCTGAACGATGACGTGTTGCTGATTTGAAATTTCTATATGGTCCCCAGGTTGTAGGCTAATTTTAAAACCTTTTATCTTTGATGCGTTGGTAACAATATCACGTGTCCCACACACCATAGCAACAGCAAAATGTTCACAGTTGCGTAAGCAAAGACAGTATTTACCCATGTCAGGCTGTTTGTTTATGATTGTCTGGGCTCTTTTGACTGTATGCGATTCACTATATCTTCGACACTTGTATTCGACTTTTTTGATGAACTGACGCTTGAGTTTATTGCTGCCCTTGTACTCAAGCATGTGAGATTCGATCTTAAAATCTTTCGACGATCCATGTTTTTTTTGTAGCACATCTATGACTGGAATCATAGCTTTATCATTTGGCAGCATTTCTATTTTCTCAACTATTGCGTGGTGTTTCATCGGTAACCTAACCCTTTGCTTGATAAACATCGGTATCTCTATGTGATCGCCTGAATGTAGATTTGTCCAACCCGCTTCGACTTTCACAGATCTGCGGCACACCATGCAAGCCTGAATGACGATATATTCGTAAACAGGTGAATTGGCTTTCGACATAATTGTATATCGGCACACGATTGGTCTTAACCGTCTCCAATATACGGAAAATATACAGCAGCAGACGACTTTGAATGCATATGAGTTAAAATATCGAAAATCTCTTTAATTGAAAGTATTTTTATTGATAAGAGTTATAAACATTGTTGAAAATGAAGAAATAGCTCATCATGGGCAAGTTCTCTTTCTGCCACAATGTTTTTAAAAGTCGTCAGCTGCAAGGGCGTCAGAAAGCGTCTGTTTGGGAAAGGTTAATTAGATATCAGACTGAATATGACCGCCATTACTTTATTGAGCCTTTCCCAAATATTGCCAAAATGGGAGTATTTTGACGCACAATTCGGCTGCAGACATTGTTTGGAAATAAGAATGGCATAGGAGAAACTTCTCTTATTGAACATTATCCCGCTTTTGCTACATTTTTATTTCCAACTTTATTGTTCAATACTGAGGTAAAGAAGAACTCTTACATGTAGTTTCAAGTCAAACTTTGAAACTTTCTAGCCCTAGGTCTACTGAAACCAATGACAACTATGGCCATACCGCTCTGTCATATGTTAAGATCGTTCACAACTCATTGGTCTACAATTCAAACATTACAGACGCAGTATGAAAACATTGTGACAAAATAATCATTTTCTCTCTTTCAACACTAATCAATAACTGTTCTTTCATTTATAGATTTTTTCAGTAATTTTGTATAAATATTTCAAAAGTCGTCTGCTCGAAATATGGTGTACATGTATGTTAACCAAAAGAAAAGTCATTAAATTAAGATAGATAAAACACTTTCTACCAAAAATAGGTTTGTACGAATTCCAATTGTTTGACTAATGTTAACAACCTTCTAAAACATATCAAGGCTTTACCACTTCGTTTCGAGGGTACATTTCAACTACTGCTGGTAAATTTATCCTGACAGGAGGTCAGTCTTAAGCCTTTCTCACATACAATTTGACAGAAATGTTGATTATATTTTTCAAATGAAGTTGTCCTTATTGAACACAGTTGAAAATATTGAGTCAAAAGGAAAACTGCTCATTAATGGCAATTTCTTCTTCAGTGTTGACGTTGTAAAGGTTTCTGATGCAGATTTCTTAGAATACGTCTGTGAGTGGGAAGGGATTAAAATGTGTCTCATATTCGTGCACATAAATAAATCAAAGCACTGAAAGTGCTGACAGCAAGAGGTGCTAACTGCAGATTACATTTGGACATGGATTTACCGATATCAAAAGTCTGACAATAACACTTTGTAATGTCCATATATTGAATGATATAGTAATACTGTACACACAGTATTGGGCTCTATCGATATACTAAATTTGACACAAACTACTTCCATTAAGTATGCGTATCTGCTATATTGATAGTTCCTGTTTAGCACACATAATGGTTTACAATGGATTTTAGCCGTTATTTTGTTATGCAATTTACACATAAACATGTCATATCAAAATCAAATGAAGGTCTCTGCCTAGCAAATAGACATATATTGAGAGTTCAATTCTTAGATCAATGCAGAAATAAAATCCTGTGTAATCTACATTTTATATGGCGGGATATAACTGGAGTATTGTTAAAAGCGACGTTAAACATCATACAAGCAAACTAAACATTTTCTAATAAGGTTTCACAATATAGCCACATAAGTCAAAAAAGCCCCGCCCCCTAGCAGCCATGTATTTTGACCAATCAACATATTTGAAAATCGGCCTGATACTTTCCGAGGACTTTAGCCATATAAGGCAAAAAAAAGTCCCACCTCCTGGTTGTTATGTTTTTCGCGCAATCAATATGACTTAAAAGAATATGATAGGGGGGTTATCAAAGAAACTTTTCCACAAAAATAAATGAAATTGGCCAGATACTTTTTGAGAAGAAGATTTTTAAAGTTTTCACTGAAGCAATTGAAGGCAAAACAACACAGCCCTTGGCGCCCATACTTTTGACCAATCAACATGATTTGAAGGAATATGACGGAGGACACCCAAGACACATTTGAACAAAATTATTTGGAAATCGGCCATATACTTTCGAAGGAGAAGATTTTTAAAGTGTTTATTAAATCTATAAAAGGCAAAACAGCTACTCCCCTGGCGGCCATGTTTTTTGTTTTACTAATTTACATTGCTCCATCCCAACTGACCCACTAGTTATAGAGGAAATGTTACGGATACACGCGTGACGATCGACGGACACCGAACAAAGGGCGATTACAATAGCTAACTTAAGTGCTTCGTACGCATTGAGCTAACACGTACCTGTGGACATGACTCATCTATCTGCCTCTGGTCAGTAGTCTGATCCAAAAAGGTCGACGTCTAAAATGTATTTCAAAACAGATGTCATTGGAACGAACGAATATTGTATTATAGTGATGTGTTTTAATTTGAATGAAAGGTTTTTCAGTAATTCAATGTCGGAAGACCCGACAACATTTGGCAATTACATTAATGGCTATCACTTAACAGTGCAAGTAAAAAAGGTATCCTATTGATCATCCTAGAGTTGAAACTGGTTGAACGTTTGCAAGCAATACAAAAGTCCCCTACCGGAACGATTTCCGCACAGTGTGTATTGTATGTGCATTTTGACAAATACAGCAATGCACTGCATGCAATTTTTGATACAGTCCTATCAAACATTTCTCTTTTCGACCTTTAACCTATAAGTGTGACCTTGACCTTTGATGTACAGGCCTGTGTCTTGTGTGCCATATATCACCTCATCATGGTGAACATGTGTGCCTTGTAACTTGGGAATCCAACGATGCATGGTTGAGATGTAAGCCGGACACGGTACAGTCCTATCAAACAGTACTTATTTTGAACGTCGACCTCCAAGTGTGACCTTGATTTTTGATGTAAAGGCCTGTTTATTGTGCGACATATGTCACCTCATCATGGTGAACATGTGTGCCCAGTAACTTGGGAATTCTATGATGCATGTTTTTTTATTTCTATCCTTGACCTCTAAGTGTGACATTGACCTTGACCTTTGAGATACATGCCTGTGTCTTGTGTGCCACATGTCACCTCATCATGGCCTTTGACCTATAAGTGTGACATAACCTTTGAGATACAGGCCTTGGTCTTGTGCGCGACACGCTGCCACATCATGTACATGTGTACTGAGTTACTTGGGAATTTCATGATGCATGGTTGAGATGTCGGCCGGACAAGATAGTCCTATCAAACATTTCTCATTTTGACCTATGACCTCTAAGTGTGACCTTGACTTTTGAGGTACAGGCCTGGGTCTTGTGCACTACATGTAACCTCATCATTGTAAACATGTATGCCCAGTAACTTGGGAATCCTATGATGCATGGTTTCTCATTTTGTTTTTTGACCTCTAAATGTGACCTTGACATTTGAGGAACATGCCTGGGTATAGTGCGCGCGACACGCCACTTTATCATGGTGAACATGCTTACCTAGTAACTTGGGAATCCTATGATGCACGGTTAAGATGTGGGCCGGACAAGCTACAGTCCATTGAACAGTTCTCATTTTGACCTTTCACCTCTAAGTGTGACCTTGACATTTGAGATACAGGCCTGGGTCTTGTGCGCGACATGACACCTTATGATGGTGAACATGTGTGCCTAGTAACAGTACAGTACAGTCCTATAAAACAGTACTTATTTTGACCTCTAAGTGTGACCTTGATATTTGAGATACATGCCTGGGTCTTGAGAGCGACATGCTGCATCATCATAGTGAACGTTTGTGCCAAGTTTCATGGAAATCCTTTGATGCATGGTTGGGAGGCGGGTCAGACAAGGTACAGTCCTATCAAACAGTACTCATTTTGACCTTTGACCTCTAAGTGGGACGTTGACATTGGAGGTGAACATGTGTGCCAACAAACTTGGGAATCCTATGATGCATGGTTGAGATGTGAGGTACAGTCCTATCACACAGTACTCATTTTTTTACCTTTGACCTCTAAGTGTGACCTTGACATTTGAGATACAGGCCTAGATCTTGCGCGCGACACGCCGCCATATCATGGTGAATGTTTGTGCCAAGTTTATTTGAAATCCTATGATGCTTGGTTGAAATGTGGGTCTGACAAAGTACAGTCCTATCAAACAGTTTTGTCGCGAAACGCAGCCTCAACATGGCGAACGGTTTTGCCAAGTTTCTTTGAAATCCTATGATGCATGGTTGAAATGTGGGCCGGACAAGGTACAGTCCTATCAAATAGTACTCATTTTAATCTTTGACATATAAGAGTGACCTTGACATTTGAGGTACATGCCTGGGTCTTGAGCATGACACGCCGCTTGATCATGCTGAACGTTTGTGCCAAGTTTCTTTCAAAGCCTACGATGCATGGTTAAGATGCGGGCCGGACAAGGTTAGGTGGGACTGACAGACAGACAGACGGATAGACGGACGTACTCATGAAGTGTATTTGTGGGGTTATTTCTTTTGTTTGAAACTTGGGGTTGCAACCAACAAGTATGCTATTCATTCCGTAATTATCCCCCTTTACGGAATGAATAGCATTTATATGCAAATAAGATACCAGTTATAAAACAAACAAAAAAATATATATCTAAGTGTCTTTATAAGGGCGGTGGGTGTGATTTAGGGAATTTCTCTACGTGTCTGTGCCCAAAATGTACCACTTGTCATTGAGAAAATCGCGTCGAATGATTCGGATTTTAACTGCAAACCAGGAACTTATTTCTAGAGTAATAAGACTTACAAGTATTATTAACAACTATATATTTATAAAGTTCGTTCGATTTTTATTGTTGATGAGTTTTTTTATTTTGGGAAGTATTGCTGAATTTAACTCTTGCTGCCTTTTTTGCACAAACTAAACTTTTATTTTCCTACCTACTGGCACTGAGAAACCTGATACATATGCAATGTTGCATGAATATGTATGCAATGTAGGATGTCAAAATTAATCAACAAAGTGGAGCTTTATGAATTTGACAAAAATCTTGAAGAGTCCATATGTACTACTGTCTCTTTTTGTAATTTACTCACAAAGGCCGATACAATTCTTCATAAACAGATGGGAGTTTTCTAGGCAGTTTCAATAGTAGAGCGGAAATGTCATACAACAGTTTAGAAGGAGCGGATCGTAAACATAGTTTTATAATACATGCTTAGGTGTCAAATATAAAAGAAACTAATATAAACTCTTTAAACTGAAAACATTCATAAATGTGAAAACTCTCATAATAGCAAACATTTGCAACAGAATAACTTTACAAGTCTGCATTTATTCACCCGAAAAATTGGTCATTTCCGTAAAGGGCAAAAACGTAACAGCCGCAATATGGCTTACATTGCTCGACTGATGGCCCTGGTGTTGGTCGTAAGATTGTCATTTAGATAATGGCGCAATGATATAATAAGCAGCCGCGGTATATGGGCTTTACAGGTCCCTATTTATTCACCCGAAATTGAATATAAGTCCGTTATTTACATTATGACGCAAAAAGCAAAAGATGTACAAAGGCTTTTAAGTGTCTCCATTGATTCACCCGAAATAGGTCGAAAATCCGCCATTTACATAACGACGCAATATGCAGCCGCGTTACATGGCTCCGAGTGTCTCCATTGGATTAGTTTAAACTTATTTATTTTACATCGATTGCGAAACAAGTTTTAAGCTTATATTATTCACGCTCAAGGTCAGCTTCCTAGTTACTTAACCAGTACTCGCGCCGTTTGTGTGGACAAATCTCAAAGGCAGAACCCGCTCACCACGGGATTCGAACCCGGGACCTTTGGCACAAGAGGCCGACGCTCTACCACTGTCTTCCATTGGATTAAAAAAAGTCTTCTTATTTAGAAGTTTGTAGTACAATAGTTTTGCAATTCATGTAGTTTCAACATATACATGCATAATAATAATATTAAGTCTTTAAAGAAACAACATCGATACATGTGAAAGCACACATGCGTATAATAAATTATATATACCTCTGGACATGAGTTATTCTGCTCGATCTGGTCAGTAGGAACCTGATTGTCCGGACTGGTCGGCGTCTAAAATGTATTAAGAAAACCAGATGTCATTCGAATGAACATGTTATTGTAGTAACGTGTTTTAATTACTAGGAAAGGTAATTCAGTTATTCAATATCAATAGATATCACTATATGTCGAATGATACATGTCGCGCATTGAGTAAGAAAGCGCGCACAATTCTTGTCATCTTGAATGCTTGGGACAATAGTTTTGCAATAAATGTCTGGTGATCAAATATAAAAACAGATTAGGTATAAATTGGTCATATGTCTGTCATTTCCATAATGGCCCCTTATGAGCAGCCGCAGTTCATAGGCTTCAAGGGACTTCATTTATTCACCCGGAACTTCAAGTCCGTCATTTGCATAATTAGACAATATGCAACTTTACAGGTCCCTATTTATTCACCCGAAATAGAATATAAGTCCGTCATTCACATAACGACGCAAAAAGCTGCCGCGGTACAAAGGCTTCAAGTGTCTCCATTTATTCACCCGAAATTTGTCATACGTCCTTTATTTACATAATGAAGCGCACATAATTCTGGTCAAATGTAGTACTTAGGACAATAGTTTTGCAATACATGTGTGATAATCAAATACTTTTTTAAAAAAGGTATAAACTCTTTAAAGAGAAACATTGTTAAAATGAATACCTGAGAATCATACTGCTGCTGAATTATTTCCAATTTGACCTCATTGGAATGAACTAGTTCCTCCATTGCATCAGGCAAATCCGAATTAGTCGGTGTCTAAAATGTATAAAAAACAGATACCGTTCGAACAAATTATCATTTGGAGTCGATTTGCGATAGCAAAGATACTATAGTTACAAGTGGGATTTTGAAGTCACGTGTAAATGACTCAGAAAATCCACAAAAATAGTGCAAAGAATTCTAGACTGAATTACGAATGCAAACATAAGCAAAAGTCAAATATGTAAAATAATTTCCGCTTATTCTTGGTAACCAAATAAAATAACAAGTCTCTGAATGTGCAAATATCATATTAAGGTGTAGTAAAAGATAAGGATATCACTACGCCTCCACGTCCATTGTGTACGACCGCCTAAACAAATTACCCTTTGAATAACTTAACCAAAATTATAAATCGAAAATGGGCCATAAATCTTCAACAAGACTTGACAGAGTTATGTACCCTTGTCTGTTGATGGACATAATGATGATAAATAAGTATTGTAAGTGTATAAGCTAAATCACTAATGGTTTTGAAAAAGGTGGGGTGGTACGAAAAACTGAACAACAAATTCTAAGGCGAAAAAATGGACATAATTCTTACAAAAACATTGACTGAGTTATGTACTGTTGTCTGTTGCTGGAGGTAATGATGGTAAAAAAGTGTTGTAAGTTTCAAAGTCTAAAAAGGGCCGTAATTCTTACACAAATTTTGCCAGAGTTATGCACTCTTGGCTGTTGATGGAATTAATAATGGTAAATAAGTGTTGTAAGTTTCGAAGCCATATCTGTAATGGTTTTGAAAATAAGTAAATTGGTACAAAAAACCAAAAGACTTAACAACAAATTCTAAGTCGAAAAAGGGCCATGATTCTTACAAAATTCTTGACAGAGTTATGTACTCTGTTGATAGAAGTAATAATGGTAAATAAGTGTTGTAAGTTTCAAAGCAATATCTGTAATGGTTTTGAAAAAAAGTAAATTGGTACAAAAAACTTAACCAAAATTCTAAGTAAAAAAAGGGCAATAATTCTTCTTATAAAAACCTTGACAGAGTTATGTACTCTTGTCTGTTGCAGTAATGGTGGAAAAAAAAGTGTTGTAAGTTTCAAAGCAATATCTGTAATGGTTTTGAATAAGAAGGAAATTGGTACAAAGAACTTAACCAAAATTTTAAGTCGAAAAAGGGCCATAATTCATACAAAACTCTTGACAGAGTTATGTACTCTTGTCTGTTGATGGAGTTAATGATGGTGAATACGTGTTGTAAGTTTCGAAGCCATATTTGTAATGGTTTTGAAAAAATTAAATCGGTACAAAAAACTTAACCAAAATTCTAAGTCGAAAAGGGCCATTTTTCTTACAAAATTCTTGACAGAGTAATGTACTCTTGTCTGTTGATAGCAAAAATGATGGTGAATAAGTGTTGTAAGTTTCGAAGCCATATCTGTAATGGTTTTGAAAAAAAAGTGAATTGGTAGAAAATACTTAACCAAAATTCTAAGTAAAAAAAGGGCCATAATTCTTATATAAACCTTGACAGAGTTATGTACTCTTGTCTGTTGATGGAGGTAATGATGGTGAATAAGTGTTGTAAGTTTCAAAGCAATTTCTGTAATGGTTTTGACAAAAAAGGAAATTGGTTCAAAAACCTTAACCAATGTGTGACACCAGCGCCGACGCCGACGCAGACGCCAACGCCGAGGCGAGTAGTATAGCTAGCCTTTTCTTCGAAAAGTCGAGATTAAAAGCAATATCTCCTTTTGCCATACAATTTTCTATGCTATTATGAACTATTCAGAAAAATAAACCTGATATATCAACCCTTACCCACATGCAGACCCTTTGTGAGACCTCTGCAGCAGACGACTTTTGGAAATATTGTTGCAAATGAAGAAATTGCGCGGTATATTTATATTCGACGGAGAATTTGCTGCGGCATCAGAAAGGGTGGAATTTGCCCATTTTTTAAAAATAATCTTGTCTGATTCAAATAAAAGTGATAGAATGTTATCAAATATAATCATACAAATATAATCATATTGGTTGGTTGTTAAACACGGCAATAAGGCGGTATAAGAAAAGGGGCAAAATGACAACATTTTAAAACTACATTCTAACGAAAGTGCTTGTCTGATTTCAAGATAATTTAGCAGAACTTTTCATTCAGTGACCCTCTACATGGTTTAAGTCTTAGTGTTTGGTTGAAAGTCGTAGAAACTACGTGGCCCCTAAAAAGGGGGAAATTGAACGTTTAGCTTCAAATAACATCTCACCGTTATACCACTGGACACACAATCAAGGAATATTCTTTTGGCGTTTTCTTAATTATGTTCAAAGATATGTGTAAACTCTTGTTTGTATGGCATCTGAGAAAGGGAGTAAAACGCCCAATATAAAAAAATCTTATCCGATTCCAGTTATTTAGTAGAAATGTGTCCTTCAGAGACTCTACGAAGGGTCTAACTTCAAGCAGTAGATTGTTGTAACAGTGGGGAAAAGAACTGGGTTTCAAACATTAAAGAAATCCTAAACACTTTTGTTATTTCCCAAGAATTTGAAAATCCTTTACCCTATGATACAAATAACTTTTGACAATGTTTAAAATCAATAATAACTGATTGCTTTAAACAAGAATGGTTTGCCACAGTTAATGGTAGTAGCGTTTTATCGCTGTATAAGGGAGGATTAATGCCATGAGGATTATCTAGATATATTACCCTTTAGAATGCGTTCCAATATCTGTAAAATGAGGTCTTCGAATTCAGACTGGAAGATACTCTAGAAAAAGAATACCAAGACTCGGGGAGTCTGCTTAGTTTGTAACTGTAATGTCATAAAGGACGAATACCATTTCATGTTAGTATGCCCTAAGTAAAGTAGTTTGTGCAATAAATACATTGACAAATTCTACCGGATGAAACCAAGTAAGTAAACAAAAGCACTGTAATATATTTAGTTAATTGTATAAAGCTTATACTTGCCATTAGATGTAACTTCCTATATACTTAGTGTAACCACTAATCAATTATGTTCGTATATTCTACACTTTTCAAAGTCTTTGTTTTTATATCATCCTTTTTACCTACTATTTTTTAGGATCGGACATTAGTGGGATGGTATTGTAACAGTACATATAATGATATAAATGATTAAGGTATTATCCTTTACCAATTGAAGCACCATACTTATTAAGGAACGATAGTATGTATCGGCGAGAGAGTGTGTGTATGTATGTATGTGCGTGTGTTTGAGTGATTTATAGAGACAATTGTAAACATTTGTAATTATTGTAAAATGCTTGACTATGTACTTGTCTAATAAAGTTTACGTTATGTTATTTTAACATGTTACTTCTGTTTTTATTGATGATGTGCTTTTGTCATAAGTAGCAACTTCTCACAATAATTTCAACTTTATTTAATAATTAATCTTTCATTTATAGACTTGAAGAGAGTTCCCATATATTTGACTTTATTGTGTCTTAAAAGTCGCTTATTGCAAATTTATTGCATTTGGGAAAAAGTTAACTTATTTTGGTATACAAATGTGAAGGAACATAACAGATAGGGATTTTCTTGACAGTTTCAATGGTGGAGTGGACCAACTTCACAAAATCATTACGTAGTAGCGTCATATCAAAATAAATTTCAAGTCATCTACTTATTCCCATGCCCGAGTAATTTTGATTAAAACTGTTAATTGCTCACTTTGGAATTAATGGGTGGAAACTGAAAAAAAAAACGCTTAAACGAAATGGGAAGCAAGGCGTGCGCACAGTTTAAATAAATATTGCAAGGATCTAAATATAGCAAAACAAGTAAATTGAAAATGACACATTCTACACGATTCCCAATTTTTGTAAAAAAAATTACAAACTGTCGGTTAATAGTAAAGCTTTCACATGTATTAGATAGGAATTAGTTCTACTTCTTAAAGCACATCCACGGTTCGAGACATCTGATCGTCAAAGAACTCATCATAGTTATTTATACAATACAAAAAAAGTATATAATTAATTACGCTTAACATGAAATATACACAAAAGCGAATGTTTATCATTCAAAATAGAAAATAAAAAAGTAAAATACTTCCTCAATACTACTCATGAATAATTTATAGAAGAGTATCACTTCAATTATTTCGCTGGACCTCCTTAGTGTAATAGGAGTAAAATACTTATGAGTTAATATTATCTTACAGAATCAATGTGTTACAGAATAGTGTTAATTAAACTACTTCACCGAGTAAAGGCTTCCTTGATATTTTTTTGCAGGGTGTAACAGGTTTTACTTATTATTGCTGTTTAGTAAATAAATAAATGTGTATATGTTTGGACGAATGAATAAAATATCGCTTAAAATTAACAGCTCTAATATCTAAGTATTCTTCATTTTAGGGCAGATAATACATATCATTTCGCGTTTTATCAGCCAGGCAAAGTATGACGCATCTGATTCAATTGCTGCCTCCATTTTATGCACGAGTTCCTTCCTTTTCTGAGCGATCTCACGCGGGAATTGTTCAAACATGTAATAATTCGTGCTTGCTAACTGTTTCCCTTATTTGCGCACGATCTCCTTGTCCTTGAAAATCATGAAAAGCATGAGTACTCGCGCCGTTTGTGCGGGGAAATCCCAAAGTCAGAACCCGCTCATCACGTTACTCAAATCCGGGACCTTTGGTACGAGAGGTCGACGCTCTACCTTCGCACCACTGTCTTCCACAGAACGTCCGTATCGGCTCGTGGTTCAACATTGCATATATATAGTTCACAGTTCATATTCAAACCTTTAATAAAGCAAAGTGTTATGTTGCACATACCTTTTCAAAGAGTCAGACTGTGTCCTATGTCCTGACTTGAACAGCTGATGGTGCAATCTTAACTAAATTCGAATAAGCGCTTTCTGTTAGCCGCTTTCTGTTAGCCGCTTAAGCATCAACTAAAACAAGTGCAAACAATTTAACGAATATGCAGATTTCTTATATAGTTGTGCAGACACGGTTCTCAAATGTTATCATTTAAGGATTAAAAATGAATAAATAAGAGCCGCGTCAAGCGAAAATTGACCTTGTTGCATCTCCACGTCTGTATCACATACATTTAGGGGGACGCGATTTAAACAATAGGGGACTACCTTTCTAGTTTTTCACCAGAAGTACAGGCGTCTTATGAAGCATTTTCAGTAGATGACATTTGAAAACATTGGAAAAAGAGAGACATTAATAGCTTTTAACTTGTTAAGTGTTAACCCAATGTTTTGGCCTGAATTTGTACAGATTTGGCCTGAGATATATTCAATTAAAGTATACCTGCCACCGGCATCACCGCCAATGAATTCAGGAAATGGTGGTAAAAGTAGAAAATGGTCATTATCAGAAATTCTCATTATTTCACAATTATTTCAAAAGTCGTCTGCTTTATATGTGTCGAAATGTGTCTTCAAATGAAAAAATGGTTAAAAGGTGGTGTTTGTAATGACTTTACTCGTTTTGTCTTTGCTATCTTTCAATTATATGCAGGATGTTAATTTAAGTTCGATGATGTTCAAGACTAAACAGTTAAAAAGTATGCATGATCAGATATTGTGGTTGGCCAGGATCAGTCAGAGGAGTGTGTCTTGTCAGGTCCAAACAGAACGATGAGATCATTGTGATACCGATTTGAAAGGCACTTTGGCAATATCTCTTGTTCACACGAAAATAAAGACAAAAAAGGTATATTGTTGAATCATAACAAACCACTTGTTTCAGGCAAAATGTGACTGTATGACAGGTTCTCATCTATAATAGATTGGGACTTTAACTCTTTCTAACATACATCTCAGACTCTATTCAATTATGCAATATGTATTTTTTTCACTGGTAGAACTTTAATATATTTTTTGTAGAATATTTTTCAAAATCGTCCGCCACAGATTAAACCTTTCTAGAATGGACCATCTGCAGCAGAAGCATTACAAATAAGAAAAAGGTAAAAAAAAATTCTCATAATGAGCAATTTTTACTTTTGTTACAACGTTGTTGGGTTTTTTAAATTTCAGACACTAATCCATAAGTATACGAATTTTCCATATGTGTGACTTAACAGTTCAAGGACATAATTGTGGAATTTGTTCGAACCTTACAACAATCTAAGTAAAGATCGAGTTACGACTGTTGATAAAACGGTCGTCCGTTGCAGCTTTGTTGTAATGTCACCCTTTCCCACATACAGACACGTTCTAACGCCTCTGCAGAAGAAGTAATTACACTTCGTTTTTAGAGGTTTTCCATTTTTTGCAAAGATGTTTTAAAATTTTCAACCTGCAGATTTGTTGTATATTGGAAAGGGTTAAAGATATGCTTCATTATTTTATTGATTAACTGATTAACTGCACTGAGTACTGGTCATAGGAATAGATCCAACTTCGCAATTGTTATTTTCTTAGAATGTTTGTCTGACATCTTTTGATTTATCAGAAGTGTTCACTGTGTGACCATACATGAAGATTTCCAATTCATCTTGGTTGGCCGAAATACAAGCAATTTCTATCATATGCTTATGGTACAAACGTTTGAAAATGTTCTCCTCTTAAACTATCGGTCTTATTTTGAAATTTGGTCAATTCTACGGAAGAAAGCTGTCTGTCAATGACAATTTACTTAAAGAATTTACTTAAAGATGTAGTTTTACAACATTATCTTATAACACTTAAGGTTGTTTAACTCTTTCCAACATACAGATGCTTTCTGAGGACTGCAATAAATGAGATGTTTTCAACCTTTCTCCCCATAATGGTTCTTTCATTTCGAGAGGATTTCCATAGTTTTGAATAAATGTTTTCAAAGTCGTCTGCTGCAGAATTGTTATATCTGGGAAAGAGTTCCCCCATATGATGGTCTAAGGACATATTAATATTAAAATAGGGGGGGGGGGGGGGGGGGGATGTACACACAAACATATGTACTTTTTATGAAATGTCATCAACTTTATTGTCATTTCTCAAAGTAAACAGCACTGATATTACAGAACCCTTTATTGTCCATGTGTTTTACATCACTATTCACGTGTCCTACACAACGTGTGATTCTTGATCTATGTACACCAGGGCAAGTGAATTTTCTCTTCGTGTGACTGTAAGTAGTTGAAATTAACAGAAAAACTTTCCTTAGCCCTTTCCCACATACAACAAATATACAGCAGACCACTTTAGAAACATCGAGACGAAAACACAGACAATCTCTTTAAATGAAGGTATAATTACTGAAAACAGTTTAAAACATTGTGGCAAAAGGAGAAATTGCTCGTTTTGAGCAATTTCTACTTTTGTCACAATGTTTTCAAAAGTCGTCTGCTGCAGAGGCGTTAGAAAGCATCTATATGTGGAAAAGGGTTAATTAATAATGATGTGTTCAAAGGAACATGTGTGTCACCTGCAAACAACTGCGACAGACAGACAAACATGCAGTAAGACGAGTGAGAATTAAGTAATCCATATCTTGATCAAGGCATGTGATATCTGTAAATCACCATAATCAAGGGGTCAAACCTTGAACCTCTTGGTCCAAAGGAGAAAA
The DNA here is from genome assembly GCA_031761405.1 of Serripes groenlandicus. Taxonomy (NCBI): domain Eukaryota; kingdom Metazoa; phylum Mollusca; class Bivalvia; order Cardiida; family Cardiidae; genus Serripes; species Serripes groenlandicus. Next base: position 168,780,339 of record JASEVX010000001.1, on the reverse strand, counting down.
TTCTACCAGGTCGCTACAAAAGCTAGCTCTATAAAAAGGCAGAATAAGTGTCCCTTTATATACATTGGCTATACAAGCAAACAACACTCTGATCATTATAAGTGACCCTTTATACACAATTTTAATTTTGACAAGTGATATCTGTAAATCTTCATAATCAAGGGGTCAAACCTTGAACCTCTTGGTCCAAAGGAGAAAACTCTACCAGGTCGCTACAAAAGCTAGCTCTATACCAAGGCAGAATAAGTGTCTCTTTATATACATTGGCTATACAAGCAAACAACACTCTGATCACTAAAACAAGTGAGGTTATCTGCATTATAAGTGACCCGTTATACACTATTTTAATTTTGACAAGATGTTTTCAAGGTTGTCTGTTATAAAAAAAGGGATGCTTTAAACATATTTATTGAGCTAAAACAATATACAATTTAATATAGGTAAGGTTACAGAAAAGTAAACATAAATTGGTCAGAAAACAAGCAAAATATGCTTATATTAATTCTTCTCCTTGATGGTTGAATTTACATATACACATTTGCCCATAGGAGTAAAAAGGGTTAAACCGTTTATGATTTGATGACGAACAGTGCTCAAAGTGCAGACATACTATTGCTATGCCCAATTTGCATTCAAAGAGATGTTCCATAGTTTTGCCAAGATGTTCCAAGTTGTCTGCTGCAGATTGGATGTATGTGGAAAAGGGTTAAACCTGTTATGACTTGTTGGTGAACAGTGCAAAGTCAGCGAACAATTCATAGGAAATATAATTGATTGATTGGAGGTTATTGTTGTATTTAACTCTTTCCCTCATAGTATACGCTTTCTGGCGCCTCTGCAGATTGGTTGTATGTGGAAAAGTGATCTAAACCCTTTTATAACTTGTTGGTGAACATTGCAAAGTCAGTAAACAATTAATAGGAAATATAACTGAATGATTGGAGGTTATATTCGTATTTAACTCTTTCCCTTATATATATACGCTTTCTGACGCATTTGCAGAAGACGACTTTTGAAATCAATGTGACAAAAGGAGAAATTACTCAAAACGAGCAATTTCTCCTTTTTCCACAATGTTTTTCACTATATTTGACTATACTATAATTTATAAAGATTTCGATAATGTGTCTAAATGTCTTCAGTCAACGTCGTCTGCTGCAGATTTGTTGTATGTGGGAAAGGGTTAACAGTTTTTCAGTTAAACCGAGGGTGGTCAGCTCATCAATACTGTCTAAATCCTGGCTTTCTCGCACCAGTTTACCATACGACCTTCTTCCCAGGTATTTTGGGTTATTATAATATATACATTGTACTTTAACGAAGATAGAAAGGACATAGATATATAACAATCGGTCACATTGATCTGAGAAAACTGATCGTGAGCTGTCTACATGATATGATTTGTTTAGTGCCGTTTGTTTTAAAAACGTGTGAAAGAGAAAGGGAAACGTCTAGAAAAGATGATCGTGAGCTGTTTACCTGATATGAGCCGTTCGTTTTAAAAACGTGTGAAAGAGAATGGGAAACGATCGTGAGCTGTTTACCTGATATGATTTGTTTAGTGCCATCTTTTTTAAAAACGTGTGAAAGAGACAGGGAAGTATTATCCTAGAATGTTTGCTTGCCGTTCGTTTTAAAAACGTGTGAAAGAGAATGGGAAACGATCGTGAGCTGTTTACCTGATATGATTTGTTTAGTGCCATCTTTTTTAAAAACGTGTGAAAGAGACAGGGAAGTATTATCCTAGAATGTTTGCTTGCCGTTCGTTTTAAAAACGTGTGAAAGAGAATGGGAAACGATCGTGAGCTGTTTACCTGATATGATTTGTTTAGTGCCATCTTTTTTAAAAACGTGTGAAAGAGACAGGGAAGTATTATCCTAGAATGTTTGCTTGATATGATATTTAAGTGACCCCGCCCCAGCCCCCTCCCCCCCCCCCCCCCCCCACACACACAAACGAGAAAAGGATACACCAGTATTAAAATGGAAGTATCATTCTTGATACCGACCTCCTTTTCCATTTTTCCATGTCGGTTTTAAAAGTAGTCGTCAGCTGTAATAAAAACTCAGATGTCATCTGTGTCGGAAAAAATGTTAAATGCACCAATCCGCCTGATTCATTGATCAGGGTTTAATGTCGTAGTTTAGCCATAACCACGTGTTTATATCAAAGAAAGAGACAGCTGGCTACCTGATCAAGACGCACAAGCAAACAACCTGTAGTTTCGCTCGTTAACACTTCCCCTCTGGAGATCACGGGTTCGATACCCGGTTGCGGCGACATTCTTTCGGGCGATTTTTCCATCGCATCTCACCTCTGATCTATGTGAGAAAGTAGTCAGTGGCTTCGAAAGAATGTTGTGTAAGTACTGGTGTAGGAAAGCCAGGAAAACATGGGTAGGTGCACTGACCGCCGTGATATGACCAAAGCTGTTGAAAGCGGCGTTAATCTCCAAACAAACTTCCCCTCAAATAAAACTATGTTAAAGCCTCTGCAGGCGAATTTGAAAACATTGCGACGCAAGAAGAGCTAAAGGCTTGCTTAATAACAAATTTCTCGAACTAGTTTAATACGAAAAAAAAACATAAATGGGGTTTTTCGCTTATTAACGGGCGTGAGATTTTTTTTTTTTTTTTTTTTTTTTTTCAATAACGCATGAAGCTTTCTGAAATGAAACTGGAAAAATCCATGGGGCCTCCATTTTGGATATGTATAAAAAGCAGACGTAAAACACAGATTGAAAATTATTGTCGGCTTTTTAATTGAAAATTATTGTCGTCTTTTTAATAAAAAAATTTAAAATCGTTATTTAAGATCATTAAAGTGCTGAAATTAACATTTGTAGGAAAAGTTAAAAATAAATGGAAATCTATAAGAAATATGTTTTCCCGTTCGTCAAAAAAACGACAGCATTAGCCTTCTACGCCCGAAACTAAATTTTGACTGTATCGTAGCCAAAGAAGGACGTGACGTCATTTCCGTTACACTTCATCTTGGCGTAACGTCAATGGAGCGACGTCGTTTCCCGCAAAAAAGTGGTATCAACATGAAAGACCCCAAATTCCTATACATGAGCTATTGACTCTATCATTCAAAGTATAATTATTTATCAAACATTGTGGCAAAAGGATAACTTTCTCATAAGGAGCAATTGTTCTTTTTGCGACAATCTTTTCCTAAATCGTTGCATAGGCCTCAGAAACCGTCTCTAATAGGGAAAGGGTTTAGCAGAAATGTGACCCCTTACATCATTTGTTCCAGTCATATTGACTGGTTGAAAAAGGCAGTCGCCAGGTGGCATCAGAAAAGGGCTGATCTATTTGCTTCTTTACCATAATGCAGGTGATCGATTAAGGATCATCTTGGCCATCATGTTTTAACCTCGTTCATTATAAATGTATTCCTTGATTTTCTGAAAGTCTTTACTTTATTATTTTCTGTTCGTAATAATAGACGACAGCAATACGAATTCCAAATATTTTTTGATAATGCACGAAACATGACATTAACATTATTAGTGTCTAGTCAATTACTTATAAATCCTTTTTTATGGCCAAAGTATGCTCTTTAATCTTTGTTTATAATTATCTTGCGTTTTTTCGTAAATAGGTAGCACCTATAGATATATTAAATCTTTATATGAAATGATAACTCATGTCAGATCATATATTTATTAATTGATTAATTGATTGATATACACTCCTGTTTTAATAATTAAATATCTTGAAATAAACAGCGCTAATACTTAATTGCTTTGAAATAGAAATTGAAACTGGTTGGAGAAACGATATAGATAGAAACAAGAGAAAGTTGATGCAAGGCATCAATGTCGCCGGAAAAGATTGCATTGATTTATTTTTTAACACACATGTATTCTCGACTTTCATTAGTCTAAACATACACATACTGTTTTCATAAGGACTAATTCCAGGATTTTTGAAATTCCACATAGATCTACAAATTTCAGGATTTCTTTTGGTCGGGATTTTGGATGTTTTGTATTTGTCAATAAAACCACAACAAATACAGTTTGGGCTTCAAATCTACATGCAATAAAAAGCTATTAATAGACCCTTTCCATGTCTTAAGCAACAATGAAAACCTTTAAAACGCTTAAAACATTGAGAAAACGGTTAAATTGCTGAAGACATGAACTTCATTCTTTTTAATAATAATTATAATAAATATATTTCACAGATGTTAAAATTTATCCTCATATGTTTAAAAAGTAGTTCACACTTGAAACAACATATCAGCTAAATTGTTTATCTAAATCGTTGATGCATACAATATATGTTTGGCGCAAAAAAAATGCCAGTTGCAAGTCCGATTACTATTTAATAGGTGGCAAGTATGAAATTAATTGGGTGCAAAAGAGCAGATTTTCTTTATTTCTAAATCTATTGTTTATCAGAGTTTGTTCTTCTCTTAATTTGTTTAATCATTTAAGTGTGTAATATTAGCTATATATCTGTAATAAGGTGTTTGAGCATTCTTTCGAAATGTTGACCCTCGTGTCAAGACCGAGTCGTGGTGTCAGACATCGAAGAAAGTGAATAAAAAATCAGGCAAAGTTTAAGTGCATGTTTTATTCAACTGCTTTCGAGAGAAAAAAAGCATTTCTATATTATCTTTCTTTCTCCTACATTCGACCCATGAGCTCGTTTCGTGACGTTTAAGAAATCAATTTGTCGTGCGACATTCTGCATAAACAAGTCACTTTTTCTAAGTTTACATTTTACTACCGGTTACTTCCTTTACATTTTGGCAAAATATTACTAGGTCACGAACTGAGGAAAAGGCGTTTCGACGTTCACGACCGATAAACAGGCTTATATTTGACATATTTTCACAAAATGTTTCTTATTTTTGTTTCTGTTACCAGTTTATGTTGATACTTATCTATTAAAAGAAGAATTCGACGAGATTTTCATATCGATAGTCTGCTGCAAGCAGGTGCGCGTATGTAAACACATTAGACTGTGCGACGTAAAGGTTTGTAGTTATCGCCTTTTGATTAGATAGTTTATGAAATACCACACAATTACTAAAACTACCAAAATATATAAATGATTCTAACACTATTGACAATTTCTCTTCCATACACAAAGAAGGATTTGAGCGTGATCTAAATGCAGTATATCACTCTAAATTTCCGGAACTATTTTTGGCTGTTGAAATTGCCTCCCGAGTATTTTTCATACAACTTTTCTCAGAGCGCATGCGTTACTACGTTTGGCTTGACATTTTATGAATGAAGTCACGAGCTTTTGTTGTAAATACCGTTTGGAAATTTGAATTGTAACGGTAACGTAACTGTTATAAATGACGTCATATACGTGCTTTACAAACATTTTTGGCGCGGTCCAAAACGTTGTGTTAGAATGAGACAGAATCGAATTGCCCATGATGAGTTTAAGAACAATTGAAAAAGGTATAATAAAAATATAATATTCATAGACTGGTAAAAAACGGATTTCAAAATGTTTTGCTAGTTGAAAAAATCAAATATTTCCAAAGCAAATACAATAGGGAGTAAAGATAGAATAGCCTACACGTGATTTTATCACAACGTCATGTCAAAATCTAGTTCCCCCTTAATGTGTATCCCTTTAAGTTATAATGAATGAATGTATATTGTTTTATGGCGCATCGACAGCTAAGGTCATTTAGCGTGCAATTAAACTTTAAGTTATAAACAAGTGCTAGATTTGAAATAGATCTCATTTTGAGTTATATACCGGCTCTTATATCACGATGTGTCGTTCAGGTGTGTATAAATTAATCATTCAGGCCGGTATATCACTCAAAATGAGACCTACTTCCTAAATTGATGACCATAAGAAAACAAGTATTGAACACTATGAGTGCATAAACTACTGTAAATGAATTGTTATAACATGGATGCTGCTTATCGTTTTCAACTTTACCTAGTTTATCCTAATAGTACTTTTTCTCCATCGCAAAGTGTGTATACCCAATGAAAATATCTACACATGAAATACCCCATTTAAATTATTGTTCCATGCCATGTTTTTTTTTTTTTTTTTTCTCTTTTGATTATTTGTTACTCATATTTATTTACTTTGTATTCACTTTTCTGTCTTTACCATATTTCAATTGTAAATGGCTAAAGGCAATTTCCTTTGCCGATGCTTATAAAATGTATGTATGTATGTATGCTGATCAGGGTCTGCATGTTCATACAGAAATCTAGTTTGTAAAATATTCAACATCCGTTTAAAAAATAACGTATAATTGTATTGACCAGTCCATTTGATAAACAAAAAGTCGGTACCAAAAGTCACAGGGTTCAGTGTTGAATCAAGTATTTCGTTTCAAGCCTTTTTGAAATGTACTCATTATACGAAATATCATTTGTAACTAACGTTAGGTTAGGCACCCTGAGTTAAAGGCTTTGACATGTTAGTACTGACATGAGATGTGCGATGAGACGCTATTTTGACCCATAACAAGGTCCGTTTTGAAATATTTTAATATTTGGATTCTCTGAATTTATGATCACGTGTTAATCAGTTCAATGTGATACGTGTACTGCATTGTTTAAAATTAATCAAACCTATATAAACATCTTCTTTGTTTCATTTTGATGATGAAAGAGACTATGCTTAGTCCGTATACCCTGTGACTTTTGCAAGTGATTTTATGATGCGAAGCTGTGTAACCGGTATAAAGTGAAACAAGCGTAGGAATGATTTCTAGCTACCCGTTTGCACTAGTATTGTATTGTTGGTAGTTAACGCCACTTTCAACATTTGTTCAGTTATATCACGGCGTTTCCTTGGTAAGTTACAAATACTACTGGTCCATTTATTCTGAAACCAGCCAGGCAATGCTTACATCACAACGATGAGCACCAAGGGGGCAGTGTGATGCCGTATACAGCTTACGCCGGAAACAGCTTACGCCGGGAAAAGCTTACGCCGGATACAGATTACGCCGGAAACAGCTTACGCCGGATACAGCTTTACTCATGTAAACATACTTAGGTATACTATTTGCAGTTGAGATGGACAATGTTAAACCATTGTTCATGCACGCAAGTCGACAGGGTCATGGCAACAGGTTTACTTTTTTTCCAATCTATAAACAACAAGAACACGTAATTATCAAAAGTGAGAAACATTTTAACCAATCGCTAACGTGCGAGAAACATATAACGTAATCATCTAAATCACCATCAAAATAATCATCATTATGATTGTCTGAAACATTACGTCATCATTAAATCATCATTATGCGTGAAACATAATTTCATCATCAGACCTATTTCAAAAGTATATGTATGTATCCAACGTATACAGCTTACGTAAGCTGAATACGTTGTCAACCAACGCATACAGCTCACACGTAAGCTGTATACGGCGTAAGCTATATACGGCGTCACAGGGCAGCCATTTTTATGGTATGACTCGGATGGGGAGGCGGACACTCTACCACGACACCATCGAGGTGATTCTGCACATATAGCGCGCACGATAGACAATAACTCTTTCTCTGCTGAATTTCACAAAGTCGACTCTTCCATGTTGAAAATTGAACCAGTCTGACCAGGCTATATACTGTTTAATAGTCAACTTAACGCTTTTACCGTGATATTCTTAAATGTGGTTATGAACTCTTTCGAATTCGAAGCTGGACAAGCCCATTTTAAAATTTCAGCCTTGCTGGGTATAAAAACATCTATATTTTGAATAAAGGTATACACTGTTCTTTGTGAAGATTCTGTCTGACAACATTTTAATTAGTATGGTTGTAAAACTTCAAGTCGTTTGTGGTATATGTTATACATAAGCTGACTGTGATTACTCTGCTGGTGAGACTTTGCGTATACACAGGTTAACCCGATCATTCCCTTCACGCAGGTGCTATAAGACCACAAATCATCAGACGCTACTCGTATACACACTATGTTTAAGGTAGGATAGATCTGTTTGACCAATAAGTAACAGACACCTCGCAAGCTTCGAGCTGTGCTCGTTATAACATTCGTCATCGGGTGAGCCTACAGTGTACGCAGATGCTATAAGACCCCAAATCGCAAGACGCTACTCGTATAAACTCGTTTTGTTTGATAGGCCGAGGACAGATGTGTTGGCCATTTAATCACAAACACTTTCATAGCACACTTTGAAAATTGATACCATGGATGAGATGAGACGATCTTGATCTGTACTTGTGACAAAAGTCATACACTTGATACACCTGGGACAAGGTTCACTAAATGTTTATATATACACCAGTACCTTATCGATGTAAATTGTGGGTTTGGATATATAGTGTAAACCGATATCAGACTGTATATTGACAGGTGGTTTAGAATTGATTTATAATAATATTTATCACATGTATTGAGTAAATAATTGTATATACATGAGTACCGTATCTACGGAGCCCCTAAAGTGACATTCAGCATATTTTTTTAGTATGCAAATTAGCCGTTTTATTTCGTTAAAACGAAATAATAATTCGATACTTTTTTTTAATATGCAAATTAGTATCCGTGTAAAGTGTGGGTTATTAAAATTATCAAACACTGCATTACAAAGAAATAAAGAAAGCAAATATTAATACAGATACATTTAAATCTGGTCATTATCTTCACGTACAATTTCTTATTATCAATGTATATTTTATTTGAAGAATTAGTTTATCACCTCTTTATTTTTATTTGCGTGAAATGACGCCTCGGGTGCGGGAGGCTGCGTGTTCGATGCCCGGCCGGGTCATGCCCTCCTTGGCGATCAGGGTTGCGGAGTTAGCATTACGACTGACCGGCTGGTGTCAGGATAAATGTACCAATAGTACTGGTAACCCAGAAAACGCCGTGATGCAACTGAAATATTGTTTAAAGCGGAATAAAACAGCAATCAATCAATCAAACAATCGTAAAATGAGTACGGTTTGTTAATTGTAGATGTTTGTTATTTTCTATAAACAATTTTTTCGCAATGTCATAAAATATATTGTATTGCATTGTTTATAGCATGGACACTTCTAAATAATAGAATACAAAAACAAAGTTTAAGTGTATTGCTTGTTAGTTAAAGGAACAGTCCGTGGCCAAGTGGTAAGCTTTGGGGATTTTAAACCGGGCGTCCCGGGTTTGAAAAGTCACTTTTACTAGCCTAGTACTGGTTAGTTTACCCAATGACCACGAATACATGATTTGTCACCGTGATACAACTGAAACGATGTTGAAATACGTCGTGAAACTCAAATTAAAGAACACGCATATACGCATATACATGTAGTTACCTGCAGAGTGAACTACATCCAGAAAACATCGTCAGCAAATATTCGCAGAGAAAAGTAGTAAGAGATAAACACAGCTGAACTCCTTTTACAAATTAATGACGTTTTTTCCATTTGAAAGTCTATAGCAGGCTAAAGTCTAACATTCGTTAGGACCGACCAACTCTAATCCTAGACTTACATCACTTTCAGTACTAGTTTACTTATATCGTGCAACGTTTCATGGTTAACACTTTGACTGCTGGAACCGATTTTATGAAGCCAGTGTCGCCAGTATTGAGGCAGGCCAGCCGGAGAAACCGCGTTAACTGAACAAGCTCTATACTGATGGCAGCCAACTGAACATTCTAATCTTATTATTCCTAACATTGGCTATAAACTTTTCCGAATGCAAAGCTTGACAAGTGCATTTTAAGTGGCACCGACAGGTCAGTCATAACTCTATTCGAGCGATCCTGGGCGGCGTCAAGAACAGAAGCTTCATGTAAGACGGTCGTGTTTAAAACCTGACCCGACCCGGGATCGGACTTTAGTCTCCGGTTCATGAGATGGACACTCTAACCAGCGCGTCAATATGTATACTCTGTATTAATTAAAAGCTATCGTATGGGTACATTTAAGCCAATGTGTTTTAGTTACCGTTTATTAAGGGCAACGATTACACTTCCTGTTGTATTTTCCATGTCAGTCGAGTCTGGCAATTTGAGGTCTTAATTTACTGACTCTCCATAGAGGTCAATTGGCGAGCCTTCACTGTACGCAGATGCATAATACCTCAAAAAAATAGGCGCTGCACGAAGGTACATATGTTGCACAAACGATAAAGGATAATAAAACTCGGGTATAGAGTGTTGTTCGTTTGAATGTTGATTAACGTTGTTCTCAACAGTATTTCAGTATGTCGATTCCTGGGTAAATCACAAGTACTACAGGTTAACTTATCCTGATACAGATAGGCCAATCTAAGATGCAATCCCCGATACGCTGGGCGCATACACACTTTGCAGTCATAATTGCAAACCACGGAAAAAAACAATAAAACATGGCATTAGCTTACATTCTTTTATTCACGGACTCACTAAAGCATCAAATTAAACTGCTAATGCATATATGTATACATGTTATGAATTTAGATACCATGCCTTTGTTTCATGTTTCATCATATGTTTTAACATTGTCTATGTTCCTTGTATGTTGTATATGTATTGTACTCTCTATATGTTGAGGTAATAAAGACTTATTCACTCTTATGAAAACTGTTTGATCCGCGCCAATCGATAACCAACCTTAGAGCTTTTTTGACAAGTTCAGACAACGGTCAATTTGCACATTCCTGATATTGGATTTAACGCTTTGCAACATGTAGACGCAATTTAAAGCCTCTGCAACAGACTACTTTTGAAAAAATTGTGACAAACGGAGATATCGCTCATAATGAGCAATTTCTTCTTTTGCCACAATGTATTGAATTCTATTCATTAATTTTACTTTTACTTTTGGAAGTTTCCGTTATGTTTGCCTAGATGTTTTCACAGTCGTCTGTCGCCTATTTGTTGTACGTAGGAAAAGGTTAAATGATCACTGTATGTCAGAGATACTTGAATGATTTAGAGTTATACTCAAACAGTGCACTTCCTGATCAGACTGCGCGGAGGCACTAGGATATATCGATCAGTATCGTTCGCCATCGTCAGGTGGTTGGGTTTCTTGTAGTGCCGCTGATTTGACGAGAATCTCTGTACGAACACATTTACAATCACAAGAGAAATAACATGTTAATTTATACAAATAATTTGCAGTTGCCTCACACAATCCTTTATTTTCATCCTTATTAATCATTCCGAAAAAGAGCCAACCACAAGTGTTGTAAACCTCCTAGTGTCACAGCTTGTGTAACACCACCAAATGGATTTGTTTGAAATATTGCAAACATTTAACTTACTAATGTCTCAAACTAACGTTCGTTCATTCAGTTCTTAACCATAATGATTAAAGTACAAGTGTGAGTCATCATCAATATCCCGCGAGCAACAGCAACAAACAAACAAACAAACAGAAAGCACTTGCTACGTTTCGGTCAAGAATCTGGGCATTTATGAATACGGCGTATATATACAGCACTTAACTACAAAGAAGTACCCAACAATAAGTTTAATGAATGACAACATTATTACAAAGAAAGAAGTTAATCCATCGCTGTGTTTAAACATTCGATCAATGAATAAATCCAAAGTTCAGCGAAAATATTTTTAAAAAATACATTTAGAAGAATACAACAAGTTTTCTTAACTACGTTAAATGATTTGATACCTTAACTTAGAGACAAATGTATTGGAATTTTGTGCTCTAACGCTTGATAAAACCCCGATAGGAAATTAGATAAACGAAGACCACCAGTCCGAGAAAGAGCCAATCACAGTCGGTGTAACACCATTTTAAGCAATGTGGTGTAGTATTTCCAAACCAATGGTTGTCTTGTGTTCTTTTTGAGCATACACGACTTAAAGATAAAAAATGATAATATACCCAACGCAATGCATAACAGATAAAAGCAAATAATTAAAAATCCGATTAGATCTTCAAAAGTCTTTATATCAATAAATATCTTTAATAATCCATTAAAAAAATTAAAGAGTTATATTAATATAACATGTTGTTTTGACTTTCTTCCCTTTGGAATATCTAATATACAAACATCTTCGAAAAAGGTAACTATCTCAAATAAATGTTCAATTTCCATTCTTAACCATAATGATTAAAGTACTTGTACGAGTCTTCATTAAAATCCCACGGACTCCAGCAAAGGAACAAACAGCACTCGTTACGTTTTGGACAACAACCTTTGCATTTGGGAAAACAGCATAAGAAACAACGCTTTACGATAAGGTTGGGCGCAATGAATAACCCCAAAATGAGTTCGAACAGTGTAGCAATTATTAAAATGAACATGGAAAATAAAACGGTGCTGTTTACCCATTCGATAAATTGATAAATCCAATATTCAGCGAAAATATTTATAATTTCATTTAGATGAACACAACAAGTTTTTTTTAACTATATTACACGAGCCGATACCTTACATTTGACACCAATGTTTTGGATGGTTTTGCTCTGACGTCTGAGAAGACACCCATATAAAATTAGATGTATAATGACCATCACTCCCAGAAAGATTCAATCACAACGTGTTGTGAACCCAAAGGTTTCACAGTCTGTTTAATACCAACGAAATATAGTGTATCCTTTTATCTGAGCATACACGACAGATAGATAAAAGTTGGGAAGATACGCAGCACACCGTAATAAAGAGAAACACAAATCAATAACAATCCGAAAAAAACTTTGAAATATGGAATTGTCTCAAACCAATTGTGTTTCCATTTTTTATCATAATGATTAAAGTGCAAGTGTGAGTCTTCATCAAAATCCCGCGGACAAGAGCAACAGAACAAAAAGTTACGGACAGCAACCTTGGCATCTGAGAAAACAGTACAAGTAAGAACGCTGTGTTATGAAGTTAGGCACAATGAAAAAAAAAAAATGAGTTCAACCAGTGACATTATTATCATAAAGAATACGGTTAATCCAACGTTGTGTTTACACATTCGATCAATGAATATTCCAAATTCAGCGAAAATATTAAAATTGTCCATTTAGACGGGGAAAAAAGTTTCTTAACTACGTTAAACGATCTGAAACATTACATTTGTGACACAAGCATGTCACATTTTGCTCTAATGTCTGAGCTAAAAAAAAAAAAAAAAAAAATAGATAAACGAAGACCACCAGTCCGAGAAAGAGCCAATCACAGCTTGTATACCATCACTTTAACCAATGTGGTGAAGTATTTCCAAACCGATAGTTGTGTATTTTATTCTTTTTGAGCATACACGACATAAAGATAAAAGTTGAGACAATGCATATCAGAAAAAAGCAAATAAATAATCATCCGAAAACATCTTTGAAATATGTAATTGTCTCAAGCAAAACTTCTTTCCATTTTTAACCATAATGAGTATAGTACTTGTACGAGTCTCTATCAAAATCACACGGACAACAGCAAACAAACATACAGCACTTTCTACATTTAGAACAACAACAACCTGGACATTTACGAATACGGCGTATGCAACAGAGTTTTACTATACCATGAGGTATAATAAAAAAACACAAAATTAGTTCAAGAAGTGACATAGTGACTATAAGAAAAAGGATCCATGCTAAATGAATGTTATGCATTTCGGTAATGCAATAAAACAAACGTTCAGCGAAAATATTACCAATTTCAATTACTATGAACATTAAAAGTTTTGTTAAATAGATTAAACGGGATGATGTCTTACAATTGAGACAAATGTTTTGTTTTGTTTTCCTCTGACGCCAGAGAAGAAACGCATAGCCAGCTATATATAAGTCATGTCAATGAGTACCATGTATTAGATATGCCATGTTGACGTAAATAGAAAACATCTGAAGAAACAACCAAAGATCGAGGATGGAAGACATTGTGGGAAAAGCAGGAATGTGAACACGATTTCTTCTTTCCCGAAAATGACTTCAAAAATAAAATAAAACAAGGAATAAATAAATGCTTTTGTAACAAATATCATCGGATGTGTGTAGATTCTGAAAGGGAAAGGTAAAACATGAAATACTAGTATATGACCAGTACTGGATGCTATATGTTCCAGGAATAAGTAAAAATAAGCGGAAGTATTCTCACGTTTCAACCAAAATGTATAAAATATGAAAAAAATGCTATGTATGTATATATATGTATGTATTAAATGACATGCCATTTTCTGTTGTATGTATATTTATATGTATGTTTTATGTGACTATGAGCTTGTATGCTTAATGTCAATTAAAATTTCTGTTCTGTTCTGTTCTGTTCTATAAGCAGAGAATCACTACGAAAACAAGCCAATCACATTGTGTTGTTAAGCCCCATGTTTTATTGCCCGTGTAACAGCACCTAAATGGATGGGTTGTAGTATTGCGAAACCAATGGTTGTATTTTTCATTTTTCTCTGTATACACGGCATACAGATAAAAGTTTAGAGTAAACGCAGCCATCTGAAATACAGAGAAAAGCAAGTGAATGAAAATCCAAAAACATTTCTTAGCTTGTAAGCACATTGCATTGTCTATACAACTGCTTGGAGCTAGTAGGGAGGCGTCGTCCCCACGTAGAGGGTTATTTTCAAAACCTTCGATTTGTGATGCGTTGGCATCCAGCTGACGTTCCCCAGACACCATAGCAACAGCAAAATGTTCACAATTGCGTAGGCAAAGACAGTACTTACCACTGTCATGCGTTTGCTCGACCTGAAGCTGGGCTCTTTTGACTGTTTGCGATTCACTATATCCTCGACACTTGTATTGGATTTTGTTGATGGACAGACGATCGAGTTCTTCATAGCTGCCATCGTACACAAGCATGTGAGATTTGATGTTAAAATCTTTCGACCCTTCAGTTTTAAAATGTGGCACATCTATGACTTTAATTTTAGCTCTACCATTTGACAGCGGTTCTATTTCCTCAACTATTGCGTGGTGTTGGGTCGATAACCTAACCCTGCACTTACACATCGGTAACCTAACCCTGCACTTAAACATCGGTATCTCTATGTGATCGCCTGGATTTAGATTTGTCCAACCCGCTTTGACTTTCACAGATCTACGGCACGCCATACAAGCCTGAATGACGATAAATTCGTAAACAGGTGAATCGGATTTCAACACGATTGGTCTTAATCCTTTCCAACATACGGACAATATGCAGCATCAGACGACTTTGAAGGCATATGAGTTAAAATATCGACTATCTCTTTAAATGAAAGTATCTTATTGGTAAGAGTTCAGGAAAACAGTGGTACAGAGGTAGAGCGTCGGCCTCTCTTATCAAAGGTCCCTGGTTCGAGAACCGTGATGAGCGGGTCTGACTTAGGGATTTTTCCACACAAACGGCGCGAGTACTGGTTAGTCTCCAGAAAGCAGACATCGAGCGTGATTAATATAAGCTGAAAGCTTGCTTCGTAATCGATGTAAATTAAATAATGTTTAAATTAAATTAAGAGTTGAAAACATTGTTGCAAATGAAGAAATTGCTTATCATTGGCACTTTCTCCTTTTGCCACAATGTTTTCAAAAGTCGTCTGCTGCAGGGCGTCAGAAAGCGTCTGTATGTGGGAAAGGTTAATCAGATGTAAGACTGAATGTGACCGCCATTACTTTATTTAGTCTTTCCTAAATATGAGAGAATATTTTGAAATAAGAATAGCATAGGAGAAACTGCTCTTATTGAACAGTGTTCCCTCTTTGCTACACAGTGTACAATATACAAATAATTCCTTTCTATAGTTATGCTTTGGAGTTATCAAAGTCGTATGCAGCAGACTTGTAATTTGAAAAGGGTTAAATTTCTTAAAATGTTATTTTTTAAGTAGTAAAAAATAACAGCGCATCTGATCCTTAAGTTTAATGCATACTTTTTTTAAAACAGAGATGCTGTGGTTTCAATGTGGTTAGCCAGAGCGTACTGTCTTAACTTCTTAGGAAGAAACCATAACGGTTCTAGTTTTAAGGCTGGAATAGAAGACCCTTTACATGTAGTTTCCAGTCAGACTTTTTTAACTATTTTAGGAAACCAGCATCCTTTACTTTCTAGCCCTAGGTTTTTTGCAACCAATAATAACTATGATCATCCTTTACCACTCTGTTTCGTTTGCAAAGATGTTTCAAAAGTTGTCTGCTACAGATATGGTGTAGATTATATATGTACGTTGGAACGGGTTTCACCATAATGAAACTCATTAAAAATTGAGGTAGTCAAAATAGTTTCTAAATTTTCAGTTAACCAGTTTGTAAAAACAAAATGTTCAGTTTGTTTTCGAATTCCAATTATTTGACTGGTGTTAACACCGTTCTAAAAATATGAGATATGTTTCACGACGTTTTTAAAGGTACATTACCACTTATTCTGATAAGTTCATCCTGACAGCAGCACGTCAGTCCTGACACGTTCCCACATACAACAAGTCTGCACCATACGACTTTGAAATCAATTAGGCAGAAATGTTTCAAATCAGACATTTAATTTAGTCAGATAGAGAGGAACATGTCTACAACATTATTTGAAAATTGGTCTATACTTTCGGAGGAGAAGACTTTTTAAATGTTCACTATAAAGTCACATGATGCAAAACAGCCCCGCTCCTAGAGGCCATGTATTATGATCAATAAATATAGCTGGGAGGAATTCGATAGGGCGTCACCAAAGAAAAATTCCTACATTTATTCTTTTATTTGAAAATAGGCCCTATACTTTCGGAGGATACGGTTCTCAAATTTAACACTTAAGCCATATCAGGCAAAAGTATTCCCGCCCCCTGGCGGTCATGTTGTTTGCACAATTAATATGGCTAGAATGAATCTGGTTGAGGGTCATCAAACAAACGTTTCTACAAAATAAGATTGAAATAGGCCTAATCATTTCGGAGAAGAAGATTTTTAAAGTTTCACTATAGCCATTTCAGGCAAAACAGCCCTTCCCCATTGCGGGCATAACTTTGACCAATCAACAAGGCTTGAAGGAATCTGATAGTTTCAAAAAGGTTGATGGAATTTGGTTTGGGGCATTTAAAGGATTCCATCCAAATTGCACCACTAAGAGGAGATGTTGATGGACAAACACATGACGGACGACGGAAACCGGACAAAGGGCAATTACAATAACCCACATTGATTGCTTCGTACGCAGGTGAGCTAGTTAGTACCTGTTGAGATGACTCATCTACCTTCCTCTGGTCGGTCGGCGTCTAAAATATATTGTAAAACAGATGTCATTGGAAAGAAGGAACATTTTATTATAGTGACGTGTTTTAATTAAAATGAAAGGATATTTAGTTATTCAATGTCGCAAAACCCGACCACAATGGGCCAATTTATCTATCAATTAACAGTTTGAATGATTGGTTGATTTTTTTTTGCACTACGCTTTCAACAATTTGCTGAGTTATATGCCGGCGTTTCCTTGGTAGGTTACCAGTACTACTGGTCCATTTATCCTGACACCAGCCAGTCACTCGAAATGCTAACCCTACAACCCTGAGCGCCAAGAATATCAGACATCGGGGAATGAAGCCGCGACCTCCCGTACTCGAGGCGGACGCTTCTCTACTACACCATCGAGATGATCTATCAATTACAAGTACAAGTAAAACTAGATAAATACAGTAAATAGTCATGTTGATCATCCTAAAATTGAAACTGGTTGAACATGATTTACTTCATAAATCTATATTGCATGCACTGTTAATTAATAGTTGATAGACATACATTACAAAAGAAATAAGCATATATTTGTTTCTCTCCGTGTGTGTCTATTTAAAAAAGTGAAAAGTACATATTTATCGTCCCATTGGTGCCAAAAATGAACCATTTTCATTTGAGAAAATCGCCTCGAGAGATTTGTATTTTAACTGCAAATTGGGAATTTATTTCAGAGTAATGAAACTAACGAGTATTATTAACAACTCAATGTTTATAATATCCATTCTGTTTTTAGTTATGTGTGATAACATCAATTCTGGGTTGGGGACTGTTTTACATTATATGGCTGTAGTGAAAATTGTCCTCAGAAAGTATGTGACTGATTTTCAAATAAGTTTGAAAATGTTTATTGGGTGTCCCCTTACCAGATTCCTCCATTACAATTTTATTAGTCGAAAACATGGCCGCTTTGGTTTTTTTTATATGGCAATAGTGGTCTAATATTTGCCTAATGACAGTGGAGCGATACTAACTCTTTAATATCTTGTTTGTCATAAATAAAGTGCTTCAACATATCAAACTTGTTTTGGGTCAAAGATTTGTTATTTCTTTAGCTCAGGGTGAGATACTGGAGTTGCCCTTTGTCCATCGTCCGTCAACATCTTCTCCTTTGTAAAAGTCGGGTCAATAGGGCTGACACTTCACTGCAAGCATCTTCTGATTGAACTCACCACAATTCCTTCAAATTGTCTTGATCCATGCAGAAAACATTATTTTGGCTATTGAAAACACCTTTTTTTTAAATATAATGTAGTTTATAGTTGTTAAATCTTGATAACAATGTACAGGTCACATTTTGCACTAGAAGTTTGCCAAACTTGCTCAGGAGGTTGCCTTTAACCTGTAGATAATATATTGGAATTGACTCATGTTGTGGGGGAAACACTTGTGATACAGTCAATTATTTTCAAACCTTTATGACCGGTCACATTTCCCAAATGATTTGATAACTTATTCAGAACAATCTAGACAGTTCAGTAAAGTGATTTTGGCTATTACAGGCCTCCGAGTTACGTTCAGTTTCCGGTAGTAAAAACGCGTACTTTGAATGAATTGATAAACAAATTATTTGTCCAGTCAACTATAGCAGTATCACTAGGGATTTCACAATTATCGAGCTAACTGCCTTAATCTGTAACAGAATAAGTATCTTTTTTTTCTTTTGAGAAAAGTGGTTAATCTGAATTCTGTTAATAATTATGTTGGCCGTGACATTTGCATTGCAAAACAGTTCGAAATTCTGTCTACAACATTCCATACTTGCTTTAATGTCTGCCTTATGAAGCTGGTGGCTCGCCGAACCCTGTTTTACTTAAGACACAGACAACTTCAGTACCTTCAGCACTTTAATTACTGTTAATGTGTTTGCTATTTTAGGAAGTTTTTCTGATTTTCTCTCATGGCACCTAAATTGTCACAAACGTAGCTTTTATTTTTCTACCGGCACTAAGGAGCCCACTGACAAATAGTGCAATTTTTCATGAACATTTATTGAATATAGGATATCAAAATTAGTCTACAAAGGGATGCAAGTACGATGGATGACTGACACCGGACGTCGGACAAAGGGCCATCACAATAACTCACATTGAGCATTTCGTACGCGGGTGAGCTAATAAATACCTGTGGACTTGATGCATCATCATCATGCTGCCTTCTGTCAGTAGTCACATCAGAATCGTTTGGCGGCTAAAATGTGTTGTAAAACAGATGTCATTCGCACGAACAAACATTCTATTACAGTAACGTGCTTTAATTAAAATGATAAGTTATTCAATTATTAGGTGTTTCACTGTCACAAGATCCGACCACATTGGGCCAACATATCTATTAATTAACAGTGCTTGTAAAATAGGTAAAGTAAATAATCCTGGTGATCAAACTAGAGTTAAACTTACTTTATAAATTATTTTACATGTACTTTTAATTGATAGACAAGTCTACAGAAGAAAAACGCATTGCTCCAGTTGTGTACCATTTTCATTGCGAAAATCGCGACGAAAGATTTTGACTTTAACTGCAAATTTGGAATTTATCCAGAGTAATAAAACGAACAAGTATTTTTAAAAACTATATGATTATAATGTAAGCACACACAACATTACTATTCATTTTCCAACAAGAAACCGCTCCTTTTAAAACCGAAGTACATGTACTTCTCAAATTTCAAAAACAATCTAACTGACAATGTAGTTTATTCTTTCGCGTGTAAATTAAATACGTACAAGATGGGTACAAGAAGAATTTTGATGCAAGCATCAAAGACGCTGCGCATGATTTAGAAGCATGACTTAAAGGAAGCAGATGCAGTTCCGTACATTTAAATAACCTGTGTAAACGGACAGGATGTAAATATTTCGAACAAGAAGGCCAAATGTCCCTTTATTTTAAACAAGAAGGCCAATCTGTGCCTATATTGCTCACCTGGCTACCTTAGCCTATATAAAAGGGTTACCATGAGCAGAAAGGGTCACTATTGACATAGGGATTAAACGTTTTATATGCTACGATCTATGTGATATTCAGCATGTGAAGTTCAGTCGTGAAATGACAAGTTTAGTCCTGAAACCATTTTCTTTACAGTTTGCTTAACAATCACTGCAAATATAATGTGTCATACAAGCTGAAGTTTCTCAAAATCTTTTTAGCAATAAACTGTTTTAAATCCTCTAACTAGATCAATTAGATAAAAAAAAACATAGGTGCTTAAATATTAACAATTATTAAGGTTTATTGACTCTAGTTATAAGTTAAGAGTGACACAAGCTTTAAGTTTTGGAAGTAGAGGGGTAAGTCTATTCTCCTTCCAGTTTAGCAGAAGTATGATAGCAAAAAAGGGCGTATATAAACAAAAAATACGAAGTAATTTAAAAAAAAAAAAAGAGATATTTATGATCAAGATTGAGCATTATGAAAGTTAATATGTATAATCAACATATAGCAATAATTAATAAGTCTGTTTTGTTTGTTTGTAATGTCACTTTAATCGTTTTGAACATGTCAGGAGAAAACTGAAGAATAAACAAAAGAAAATGGTCAAGTCAGTTCGCCAAGAGCAAAGAGCGAAAACCAGTTAGTACAAAGCGTTCATCTCGAACGAAACATGAAAAACCGAGTACGAATCCAATGAATTTTAGAAATCGAATGAAGTCGTGAAACAGCGAAGTATTCATAGCGAAAGGATGCAGAGACAACTTAATTACTCTATGGGAACCGATGACACATTGTCGTCTATTAAATAAGAATTACCAAAACCGCCAAGCGATGACATGCTACACTGGTTACATTACGGCCCTGCCTATTGCATAGTTGGGTTAACGTTGTTTTTACAGTTTCTAGAATTATACTGTAATATGTAGTAATTTAAATGAATCATCATTGATTTTTTAAAGATTACCCATTTATTTAAAAATCTCAATATTGTAAATAGGCAAAAAACATCGCCAGAAACTTTTTTCTGGGCTTTGATGAATAGGGTCGTAAACCAAACTATACAAAAAGCGAAGCCTAGGAAGATGGAGGAAAGTTATAAAATATCCATTAAATGTGTCTAAAGTTTTGTAATCTGCTGTTTCTTAAATCATCTTATACAATTTATTTAATTCATAAAGGTTTTGTTTTGTTTTCAAACATATAACAGAGTTTTTCTTAACAATAATAATGTTGGTTGCTCCCTTTTCGATTACGTCACCCTATGGTACAAAATTAAAACCTATCCCATACTGACGTCGCGCTTCCACGCGACGTCAATAATACAATTTAACCCTTTCGTATATACAGACGCAGTTTGAGGCCTCTACATCAAACGACTTTTGAAAACAGTGTGATAGAAGAAGAAAATGCTCATAATTGATTTTATGTATTGTTTCCAAGATGTTTTCATAGTCATCAAGTGCAAATTTGTTGTATGTTTTTTGGGGTAAAACAAACATGATTTTTGGTAGATTTTGAGTATTGGAAATAGTTTCTTCAGGTTGAGCATCACTGGCTGAAAGAAAGTATAGCTTATATCATAGCAAATTGTCCGTCGTGCGTCCGGGCATTACTTTTCAAACTACTTCTTCCTTATCCGTCGAGTCAGTTAAGTAAAGTGATACAGGCTCTTACGAACCTCTTATTTTCAGTTTCCGGAAGTAAAAACGCGTACTTCCAATGATGAACAATTTTTTTTAGTTAATTTGCAGTATCACTAGGGATACTTGAGAA
This sequence comes from Serripes groenlandicus, assembly GCA_031761405.1. Lineage (NCBI taxonomy): Eukaryota > Metazoa > Mollusca > Bivalvia > Cardiida > Cardiidae > Serripes > Serripes groenlandicus. The sequence continues at coordinate 168,758,522 of JASEVX010000001.1, read as the reverse complement.
CTCACAGTTATCAGATTATCAGTTATAAAGTTGGCCGTGACATTTGCTTTTCAAAACAGTTCCAATTCAACATCCCATACTTGTCTTAATGCCTGCTTAAAGAAGCTAATGCCTCGCCATTTTTCAAAAAAAAAAGCCTTATTCAGAACAGTAGATTCAGTACAGTAAAGTGATTTCACGGGCCTCTAACGTTCAGTTTCCTTTAGTAAAAACGCGTACTTCCAATGATAAACAAATTACTTGTCTAGTGAACTTTATGGATTAACCACTTTATAAAGTTACTTTTTGTTGAAAATACTGAACTTTTGAGTATTCATGATATCGAAATAAACCCAAATGATAACTCAGAATTAAAAATGACCCGGGGAACTATCGCGGTTACCCTATATAAAATATTTTCTACTGTAATTAATTCTCGACTTTATAATTGGGCAGAGGAAAACAATAAAATAGATGAGTGTCAAGCTGGTTTTCGTCAACTGTTGATAACATATTCTACTTACAATCAATAATACACAAATATCTCATACGGAAAGGTGGGAGCTTCTACTGTTGAGTTAGTAAAGCATTTGACAAAATTAATCATGCTAAATTGTTTAATATACTTAAGAAAATAGGATTAAAGGGTAAATTTTTACGCGTCTCAGAATCGATGTACTGCCATTTGAATTCATGCATAAAATTAGCTATCAAAACTGAAAATTTAGTACGGATTATCTCCCTTGTAATATACAGGCTCTCGATAAGGGGACGTAACGAGTACAACAATATTTATTTTATTTATTAACGAGTTGTCTCTCTTACTTCGACAGAATCTTCATTACGGAAGACATACCCCATGTTTGCAGACGACATCGCCAATTGTGCTGAAACGGTAATTAAATTACAGCAATAACTTAATAGTATTGAAACATTTTGTAATGACGCTGGAATGGAAGTTGATTTAAATAAAACTGAGATTATTGTTTTTAGAAATGAAGGTAATTTAAGGAACAGTGAGAAATGGTATTTCGGTGGTACACCTGTTAATGTTGTTTCTAAGTATAAATATATGGGAGCTCATTTTACATCGACATTGTCTTGGTCATCTACTCAGGTATCGGGCTATTGCTATTCTAGTACTATAGAAACTGTTCATCTTGATTTTTGTAAAAGAATCCAAGGTGTAAATCGGACTACCAATAATTATGTTGTCTTAGGCGAATGTGGAAGGTTACCTATTTGTATTTCATATATGACTAACTGTTTAAAATATTGATGTAATCTTTTATATATGTCCGACTCAAGATAGCCTAAGCAATGCTATAAAATGTTGAAACGTCATGAAGACAGTGGCAGAATAAATTGGGCGTCAAAGGTCAAAAAAGTTATATTTATATATGGATTTTTATTTGCTTGGATATGTTCCACATTTTGTCATTTTATTTCAGGAGAGATTAATTGATAACTTTTCGCAGGATTGGCATAGTGATATTAATTTATCTAGTCGGTGTCACTACTATAAGAATTTTAAATCATTGCTTCAAGTTGAAAAATACTTAGTATTAGATCTACCATATAAATATAAAAGAGCTTTTTCTAAATTTAGATGTGTTAACCATAGGTGAATATGCGTATATTGTCAGTCAATTACCAACAAAGAGGTAATTGACTGTGATTACCATGCTTTCTTCCATTGTCTTAAATGCTCTCTTGTGCGTAAGCAATTTCTTTTAAGTTGGTATAAAAAGGGAACATCTTTGGACGACTTTTACTTTCTTATGAGCTTTGATTCCGAGACGACTCTAAAGAATATTATTATTTTTGTATATCATGTCCTTTATATAAATTTGAATATTCATATAACACAATAGGGGACACTACATGTAATATGAATGTATAACACAATACTTTGGGCCGGAGGCCTTTATTATCAATAAATATATTGACTTGACTTAACTTGGAACTAGCAGTATCACTAGGGAACCATAGTTATCCAGCTAACTGCCAAAATCTGTAGCGGCATAATAACCATTTTTCTTTTGAGAAATTTAATTTATCTGAATTATGTTAATACATATTGGCTGTGACATTGGCTTTGCAAAATAGTTTGCAATTCAGTGTGCATCATTTCCTACTTGTTTTAATGTCTGCTTTAATTCACTGTCGACTCGCCAAACCATTTTTTAGTGCCTTCAGTGCTATGATTATTATTGATGTGTTTGTTTGCTGATTTTACCGCGCAATTTAAGCTTTGATTTTATATCGGCGCTAAGGAACCCACTGACAAATAGTGCAATTTTGCACAAATATTTAATGAATATGAATATCAAAAATAAATTACAAAGGAACGCTTTATGCAACTACACATTCAACATGATATGAGCATAATCCGAAAGAGTCCATCTGTACTGTATCTGTTTGATTACAGTTAAAGCAGTCAAATATACATCAAAATCGACAGGTTTAATGTCATTGGCATTGGCAAAAAGTCGATTAAATTCTTCATTAACATCTTGGATTTTTCTATGCAGTGTTAATAGTCGAGCGTATTGAATCTCTACCCATTTGAGAATATACATAGTTTTGCAATACACGCAAGGTGGTCAAATATGGAAAATAGTAGTATAAAATATGTAAGAGTAACATGAATACACACAATTATATTCTACCAAATAATTACCTGTGAACATGCGGAATACTGCGTCGGGTGAATACTGTTTAGTTGAAAACGTTCTGTCATTCTGGCGAATTCGAATTGGTCAGTGTCTAAATAATGTATAATTATGTACAATATAAAACAGATACAAGACGAATTTTGATGCTAAGCATCAAAGACGCCGCGCATGATTTTAAAGCATGAATTAAAGGGAAGCAGATGCAGTTCAATACATTTAAATAACCTGTGCAAACGGAAAGGATGTAAATATTTTGAACAAGAAGGCCAAATGTACCTTTATCTTAAACAAGAAGGCCAATATGTTCCTTTATTGCTCACCAGGATACCATAGTCTATAAGAGCAAAAAGGGTCCATTTTGACGTAGGGATTATACACTTTATATGCTACGATATATGTGATATTCAGCATGTAAAGTGTATTCGTGAAATGACGAGTTAAGTCTTCAAACCATTTGGTTCTATCTAGATCAATTAAATAAACAAAAAAACATAGATACTGAAATATTACAGATATTAACTTAAGTGAAAATGCCTTTAGTTATAAGTTAAGTGTGACACAAGCTTTGGGAGGAGAGAGGGAAGTATATTCTCCTTCCAGTTGAGCAGAAGTATAATAACAAAAAACGAGAGTATATAAACAAAACATACAAATAACTCTAACAAGTTTAAAGATATTTAATATCAAAATTAAGCATTTATGAAATTAAAAGAAAAACTTCTCATGTATAGTCAACATATAGCAAGAATACAATAGTCTAAATGAACAACTGTATGGGGAGGAACGTTTAAGTTTAGTAATACAACAGAAATAAATAGGAAAAACCATCACCCGATTTTTTTCTTCTGAGCTTTGATGAATAGAGTCGTCAGAGCAGTAAACCAAACAATTAAAAGAGCGTAGCCTAGTGAACTCCGTAAACCAACTCATAAAAAAAGCTTAGCCTAGTTAGTTGGGGAACAGTTATTAACAAACATTTAAATGTGTCTAAAGGTTTGTAACAACGATAAAAGATGTACAAATTTTGTGTCTTGTTGTTTCTTAAATCAGTTAATAGAATTTATTCAATCATAAAGGCTGTTTTTTCAAACATATTACAGAGGTTTTTTTTACAATAATACTTGTTGGTTGCTCCCTTTTCGTTTACGTCACCCCATGGTACAAAATTAAAACCTATCCCATACTGACGCCGCGCTTCCACGCGGCGTCAATAATTCGAACGAAATATATATCGTTCCGTTTGTGCAAAAATGTACCAAGTAACATTTTCATAGGACTAAACATTGTTGAAGTATTTGACATAAAGAGCTTTACAATGTTTTCAACTTTATCTAATAAATGTACATTCATGTATAGAATATCTCTATGTATTTGTTAACCATGATAAACCATGACAAAATCACAATCATAATCATTATGACATAATAAAAAATGAAACGAGTTTAAAGGTTTTGTTTACTTATTTATATAATTTTTTTGTTTAGCTGTATTGATACACTATATGACAATTTAGTCAATGGCAGAAACACCCATAAAGTGCTTAAAATAGGGTATATCAATACAGCTAAAAAAAAAAAATCGAGCGGGAGGGGGATACCCGGACCCTCCCCCTTTCGAAAAAATAAATTGGCCAAAAAAAAAAGTGATCCAGTGGAAACCCTGCTATACATATGTGTATGTGTCTTAACAGTCGCCTTCTGTAAATGTGTTGCATGTGGGAAAGAGTAACCTTATGTTGGTGTTCCATTGTGAATGTACATAACAAACGGGTTTCTTTGCTTGGCAGTTCCAACAGTAGAGTGGACTTAATCTCACTTCATTTGAGAATGAGCAGAAGGTAAAAATGTGTGAGAAAGGATTTGCAGTTTATGTATTTTAAATAGTGTGTAAAGGACTGATGTTATAACGAACATTTCCAGAGAACTGTTCTGTCAACTTCATGTGTCCGAATAGTATAGTATTTTTTTATATGACTGGTTGCTATCCAAGGTTAACCCCTGTTGCCATATATCTGCTCTCTGCTTTTTAGCATCCTTGAATTTTAGTATAATATTTAGCGAAATCTTTTAACTTAAAATTATACGCGATAAATCCGCATGTTCATTCCTAATATTTGCCCCGATGTTTGATGTTACAGTGATAAAATAAACCATGTAGCAGTTGGTGTTGACTATGATCAGTTGATAGATACGTTTAAATCCGATATTTGTGACTTATACCTTTGTAAACTTGAACCATATCGATTGCTTTATGCAGAACTTTTGTAACTACATCTTGTGACAAGATGTAGTTACAACTGTTTTGAATGAAGCCGATATGTAAACGGTAGTTGAATGATGACTTGAACAAAACATGTAATGTTTGAACATTTTGCGAATCTTATGTATTATGCTAAGTACCTGTGTGCCTTTTCGCAAAGGGCTTTCTAATTCCTAATAATGAATTTTACATTGAACTCTAAATCGAAAGGGACCCATACATTATTTCGAGTTATCAACGTGTTCGGTCGTTCCCATCTTATGTTTTGTAAGCTTCGTAATTCCTATATAATTAGGTGGATAAGGTAAAGTGAGCCATTGATAAAATCATATGAAGAAAATGCCAATATGAGTTATCAGAAAAGTTGCTACTCTGTTTTCAAAATGCTTATCCGACCAAGAGAATGGTTCGAGTTAGACGATGTGTTTGAGTTATCGCGAGTCCACTGTACATAAATTAAAATTATTATATAAATGAAACTTCAATTTTTAACACTAAAAACCATCATAATATTACACATGTATATGATGACCTCCATGATACTGTAGTTTAAAAATAAGAACATAGGGCAGTCATAAATATATGATGTTTGTCAAAAATAGAATATATATTATTAAAAGTTTTAAGTTGAAATTCGTGCACATAAATAATGTAACCATTTCAATTATACATAACCCTTTCCCACATATAGAAAGAGTTGTTTACTCATCTCCTACAGACGATTTTCAAAACATTGTGGCGATATGAGAAATTGTTCATAATGAGCAATAGCTCCTTTTGCCATAATGTTTTCAACTAAATCCAATGATTATACTTCCTTTAATAGAAATGTTTTATACTTTTGCATAGATACATTTAAAATCGCGTTCTGCGGATATGACATTATGTAAGTGGTCAAACGTTTCATATGTAATTTGAATATAATCCTCATAATTTCATCTGAAATACTTCTCTTTTTCTTTCATTAAAACAAACTCAATTTCGGCAAAAACCAGATGTAAATAGATATGAATCATTATTCTTTTACAGATGAATTTTTGATAAGAAGTAAACAAAAAAATGTTCACTAAATAAAGTATAAGCTATAAATGGTGTTTTCCGATTAAACTAGCAGAGAACTGACGTGGCGTGCAATCAGTGCGCATGCCCAATCTATGAAATATTCGAAGTAACACTGAACTCTTTTTTCTCAAGCATGCTAAACCGCATTGGTCTGTAGAGGTAACGGAGTCTTATGCGCGTGCGTTAGAATACCGGAATGCTTGGTTTAAGCTAGGTAGACCAAGAGACAGGTCACCTTTATTTATAGCGTACACAGCTGCGATAACAGAATTTCGAAGGACCGAGAGAGACGCCCTTGAAATGCACGAAAACCAGGTTTATGATCAACTTAATGAAACATCTGATCTCGACTATAAAACGTTCTGGAAACTTCTACGCCGGAAAAGCGGGAAGAATTTCAATATTTGGTCAGAGCTAGTGATCGGAAATCGTAGCTTCAAATATGCTGAAATACCCTATGGATTCAGAGAATATTTCTCCCATGTATCTGAGTATGCGTGCATTAACGACACTCTTACCGAGCACTTGTGCAAAGAACTTAAACGGTATAAAAATATTACTGGAAGTCCGATATTAAAAACAGTCATACGCGTCTTTGATATGGAAGAAGTCGAGCAATCTACCACTGAAAACACTAAATAAGGTCAAATCCACGGGCATTGATAGTATCCTCAATGAGCATGTTGTACATGCAGGTCAATCCTTAATACGAGTTATTGTTGATTTATTTAACTCCATTTTTAAACAGGTGATAGTGCCAACGCAATGGCAAACAAGCATACGTATACCAATATTCAAGGTTAAAGGGAAAAATAAAACTGAACCATCCAATTATCGTCCGTTCTCACTGATACCGTGCTTCAGCAAGCTTTTCGAGAAGTCACTTCACAATCGATTTTTACCTAATTTATTTACTAGTGTTTTACGCCGCTTTCAACATTAGTTCAGTTATATCACGGCGACAGTTCACTTATTCATGATCCCTGGGTAAACAAACCAGTACTAGGCTAGAAAGTGTGCCTTGCCCAAGGGCACTCCACCATGACCGTAGTGCCGCGACTGGGGATCGAACCCGGGACACCCGGTTTCGAAATCCCCGACGCTAACCACTCGACCACAGCGGATTCCTCACTTCTCAATCGAATTAACACATATATTGCGTCTGCTAAAATCGTATTCGCCTGCGCCCAACATGGGTCCTAGTTACAGCTTAGCTGTAAAACTACAGCATTTAATATTCAAGAAGCTGTGTATTACAACGTTGAACGTCAAAGTGACGTATACGTAGCTTGTCTTGACCAAAAGGGGGATTTTGATAGTGTGAGAAACAAATCCTTGTTCCTAAAACTCGGCAAAATTGGACTAGTAGGTAAACTTCTTAGGATTTTACAAGCCTCCTATAACGGTCTTTGGTGTGCCATACGTTACGCTTAGCAACTGTCTATTACGTCCAGCATAATACGCGGCGTATACCAGGGAGGGGTTACACATTCCTATACCTAGTTTACAACAATGAGCTTGTAGCGACATTACAAGACAGTAAACTAGGCACTAACGTCATGTCCATACCTGTTAGTAACCCTTCATTCGCTGACGACATATCTCTATTGGCCATTTTCCTACTACGGTTACAGAAAATGGTTGATATTGTCTACCGGTATTGCAAAACATTGAGAAATTAGATAAAACAAACGTAAGCAAATCAAACGTAATCGCCTTTTGTAAGAAGGTAAAGACTCCAGCGCTTAAATCATGTATAGAGAACAGTTTCTTACGCAGGTGAAAACAATTGTGCATTTGGGTATAACCCATGATTCCAGTATGACATAATCGGTCCGCATAAAAGAACGTATACAGAAAGCCTGCAACTCTCTGTTTGCCACGGTTGGTCAGGGTCTTCATCCCTAATTTGTAAACCCAGGTGTTTCCGCATATCTTTACTCCAAAATAGTCCGACCAACACTTCTGTACAGATCAGAGCTTTGGAATAATATTACGAAAACTGATCACAATAGCTTAACGATTTTTCAGCATTTCGTTTTAAAGAAGATTTAATGACTTTCAGTTAGAACGCGATCTGACATAGCTGAGTCTATACTCGGGCTTTACAGGATAGACAGCGAAATCGAAAAGCGGAAACTAATGTTCCTACATAAATTACGTTGTCTCCCTGTATCTTGTTTTACGAAAGAAATATTTGTTAGTCAATATGTAATGTGCCTAAATGACAAAAGCTCAGTCAAGCTTGGGTTAATAACGGATATTGCCGTATAATAGCAAAATAGAACCTAAACTTTATATTGAACTATTATTTCCGGGATAGTTCACTGCCCACTTAATCAGCATGGAAGAATACAGTTCGTCAAGTGATTAGAATGTGTGAGTTTTCCTTATGGGAAGAACGCCTCATCGTGAACCAAGAGTACATGTTTGTTCAAGTGTTACAACCAGGGATCGAACCTAGCATCGTCTAAAAAGTTTACAAGTTGAGTGCCTTTAGATCAACTATGACAACTATTGCCAAGCTATGATCAAGGTCCATTACACTAAAATGGTTTACCTGCAGTAGATATGGCATGCTATCTCAAGAGGAATTAGTTCACGTATTGCAAGAATGCAGCTGCACAGAAATGATATGCTTTGAACTCAAACGGGAAATGCTTTCTCTATTTGATATTCAATTTGTTAACGAGCTTTAAGCTCTAGACCATTTTGCGTAAGTACTTCGCATTATTGGCGCACCACTACTACCAGTCGTCAATTTGAGTATCAACAGAATGCGTTTACAGCTCACGTTCACTTTTGTGAATTGCTGTGTCCAGTTATATTCGCCAGTTTAATTGTGTCAGAGTTCTGAACGACAATCAGTATTGTTTAGCATCAAGCTTAACACACTATGTTTGGGTTAATGTTAAGCATTGATAGTTAGTTCAATACTAACTATTATCGAACTTGTATATATAGACCTAGTATTCAGTAAGTGTCTGTGTCTATTTTGTATGTTAATGTATTTGTTCTTTTTCTTCTATTGAAATTGTATAAATTTGTTATGTATTGCAAAACTTATTCTACGATATCTCCAAAAATGGAGGCAATAAATAATTATATTGTATTGTGGTCCATTGGCTGTTGGAAATATTGTAAAAACGTGTCCATTGTATTCCGACCAATTTGCTTTTTTTTTGTCATTTATATCATTTAAATATAGATAAATATTTTCTCAAGCTTTGCTCTGCATTGATTTGTATATTAACTAAATATGTTACAATAAAAAGAAATAACATATGGTTAGACTAAAAATACGTTTGGTCGTCAATTCTAAACTAGCGAAATCTTGCCCTGCAGTTCGGCAAAGTTTACGAAACAGAAAACTTTGCCCAATGGGTGCTAAGTATAAAGAGAGCTAAGATGTTGATGAGAATACACATTTGCAGACTGACCTAAGCCTTCACAGTCCGTCTACATGAAATTCAACCCTAGATGCAACTGCTTACTGTAAGCGCATACAAAAAGATATGCTGCAGAAGACAGACAAGTTTGAAAATGTGTAGACAAATATATGGGAAATCTGTATGAAATAAAGTGTTATTGATAACATTGTGGCATTGAACATTATGAGTCATTTCTACTTTTGTCAGAATGTTTTCAATATTGTTTCCATACAGATGCGTCAAAATACGTCTGAACGCGGCAAAGGGTTATGTTGCACATACTTTTTCAAAGAGTCAATCAGACAGTATTCTGTGTCCTGACTTGAACGGTTGCTTGTGCAGTCTTAGCTAAATTCGAATTAGCGTGTTCTGTTAGACGATTAAGCATCAACTAAAACAAGTGCAAACAATTGACGAATGTGCAGAGTTGGTAGTTCTGCAAAAAGATTCTTAAATGACAAGTTTAAAGATTAGATAAAAGCCGCGTCGGGCGAAAACGGACCTTGGTGCTTCTCCAGGTATGAATCACATACTTAGGCGGGATGCGATGACAACTTTTTTTTTTCACCAGAAGTACAGCCGGCTTATGACGCATTTTCAGAAGATGACATTCGAAAACATTCTGGGGAAAAGAAACATTGATAGTATTTAACTTGATTAAATTGGTTGTATTTAGAACAGAGAAAATTGGTGAAATTGTTGCTTCGTCAATTCTTCTCGACAAAGTATTCGACTGAACACATATGTCGCTAGCCAATATGTCTCTCCGTGAACGCAAGACGGGCAGACGACGGAAAAGTGACCCCTCAGAATCTCCCTATTCAGGAATACGACACAAACACGCTACGTTTTTAACCTATTTCGTCATAAAACAAATCTGCAGCAGGCTACTTTAAAAACATATTGGCAAATATCTTGAACAATTCTTTAAACGACAATACAAAAGTTGAATAGAGATAGATTTTTTTTTAGGGTGAAATTGCTCATTATGAGATATTTCACAATCATTTCAAAAGTCATCTGTTTCATATGTGTCGAAAAATTACTTCAAGTGAAAAAGGGTCAAAAGGTTGTGTTTGTAATGACGTTACTCGTTTCCTCTATTTGTTATCTTTCTAAGTAATATGCAGAATGTTTATTTAATGTTTACCCCTGACGCTTTCTGACGCCTCTGCAGCAGACAGCTTTTAAAAAACATAGTGTCAAAACAAGCAATTTCTCCTTTTACCACAATGTTTGCCACTTTTAGTTATAGGTTATCAATTCAATTACAGAGATTATCTATTTTATGACAAAAAATTTTTTAAAGTCTCTGATGCAGAATTGTCGTATGAGGGGAAGGGTTTAGTTTGATAACGTTCAAGACAAAAAAAGGTTTGTTGTTGAATCATAACAAACCTCCTGTTTCAGACGGAAGGTGAATGCATGGAAAGTACTCATCTATAATAGATTGGACTATTACCCTTTCTAACATCAAATATGCAGCAGGCAATTTACTTTTTGAATGAATTTGTTGCAAAGGGATAAATTGCTTATTATGTCAAAAGTTGTCTGCTACAGATGCGACAGAAAGGGTCTTTATGGGTAAAGTTTTTCATATATATTAGGGTCGGTGATATTTCACTTGACCATGTGTTTCCTGCACCAGTACGGCCCCAAAACACCCTTCCCGTCTAACTTGATACCTTCTCACTTGCACTATCTTAGCCAATTTGCGGAAAGCGATTGACTTTGTCAATCATCGGAAAACTAAATGACTCAGTCGGGGTTCAAAACTCAAGGCCCTTAGATTGATAGCCTTCGCCGTTACCGATTGAGCTAACAAGTCTTTCTTGTAAAGTACTGCGAATCTGTTGCGTTGTATTGGTTGGTCCCCAATGTGTTTGTATAACCGAATTAAGCATGGACATTAACCCTTTATCACACATAGACGTCATTTGATGTATTTGTAGCAGACGACTTAAAAAAAAATTGGGGCAATGTTAAAAACTTCTAATAATGAGCAATTTCTCATTTTGTCACATTTCAATCTCAGACGTGAAAAGACCCAATAAGAACACATGCCGTTTTCTCATAATTTCTTTTACTTTTCTATTGTTTACTTTCTATTTGTTGTATAAACATGTACCTGCAATTGTATTTGTAATCATTATGTAATGTGTTATATGTAACTTTTCAGAAAACGGGGGCAATAAAGATGTATATATATATATATATATATATAGAGAGAGATGCCATATGTTCCAATGTCAAATTAAACCTTGTTTGTGAATATTTTTTAACACAATCATTCCGTAATAGAGTCAATTATCTCAATTCATATCAAAAGATATTTCAAGTCATCTACTTATTCCCATGGCCGAAAAATTTGATTAAAACTGTTAATTGCTCACTTTGGAATTAATGGGTGGAAACTTCAAAAACGCTTAAATGAAATGGGAAGCAACGTTTAAATAAATAATGCAATACAATCAAATTGATAATGACACAATCTACACGGTTCCCAATTACAATTACAAACTGCCGGTGAACAGTAAAGCCTTCACATGTATAAGATAGTAATAAGTTCTATTTCCTGAGACACAATCTACGGTTCGAGACATCTGCTGTCGGTGTTGTCTATGATAAGTTGATGGATACGTTTAATCCGATATTCGTTCGCATTGGTTGTCTTTAACATTTGAAAATTTTAATCATATGTGAACGGTAGATGGAATGATGATAACATCATACGATATGCCCATTTGAGTAATCAGAAATGATGATATACTGTTTTTAAAATGCTAATGTTCGAATTATCACATGTTCGAGTTATCGCAAGTCAACCGTACATAAAAGTTATTGTATAAATGAAAATTCAATATTCAGCACTTAAAAGCACTATAGTATAAGCTGACTATAATTATACTTTAGTGTATAAATAATCACATAAATATATGATGTATGTTAAAAATAGAATACATAATTAATGTCTACACGTTCAAATGCATGCAGATAAATAATTCTACCATTTCCACTCTACTTAATCCTTTCCCACATATATAAAGAGTTTTGTAAAGAATGTAAAATGATACTAATCAATATTCTTAACATATTGATTTGTTAGTAGAAGTAAGCAAAAAAGTGTATTAAATAAAGTATAAGCTAAACATACAAACAAGCACACAATAACGGATGTTTCCTCACTAAACTAGCAAAGAAATGATGTGGCGTGAAATAAGTGCGCCGTGTCAAGTCTATGAAATCTTCGAAATATCAGACAGACAGACAGACTATTTTATTTATGACATGTACAAAGTACATTGTCTAAACACATACAAATACATTCAATAAACACGACAGGAAAATATGAACAAACATATTTAATTCGGAATTTATAGCTTTAATCAAATAAATTAAACATGAATAAAAAAACAAAACAAAACATGGGTTAAACATAAATAAAACATGGGTTAGACGATTAAATATAAATAAAACGTGGGTTAAACATAAATAAAACATAAAACATGGGTTAAACATAAATACACATAAAACATGGGTTAAACATAAATATAACATAAAACATGGGTTAAACATAAGAGTTATATAAACGTTTTGAGGTTGAGCTAAAATAAAAATATGGTAATTTTCTATAAGAACAAAACACATAAAACACAAGTCATTACACAGGTGAAACAACCTTTAAAAAGATGGGAAAAGAAAGTGCAATCATGAAGTAGATAATGAGCGACGTATAAGTAAATGAGCGAGCGTACAGTTGAATGAGTGGATTAATAACCAATCAAGGCAACCAACAGTGTCTTAGAAGAATCGAGATACATTTAATGTATATTTCAGAAGAGTTGCGTCTTTGATATAAAGCACAAGACTAATTAATGATCTAATGATTGTTTTTTCTATTTTGTTAGTGAGTAAAATATCTTTTATCAAGTGTTTTTTCAGAAGTTCAATAAAGCAAGGACATGAAATATTAAAAAGAAATTCGTCGTCGATGTCAGTTGATTTACAGCATAAACAGTATATTTCTTCTTAAGGGGTTCTATTTTGAGTAACGGCAAGCTTGTTTTCTTTAATTATGCGAAGACAATCATATTCTTGTTAAATACATTCTAAAAGAGTTTGGAATAACAGCAAGATAATGTTTTTCATCAAATCCAAAGATATATAAATACATATAAAAAGGAATGTATATGTCTCTGCAAAATCTTATAAATTCAAGACATCAGACGAATTCTTTCGTTGCTTGGCAACATTGAAGGAAATTATGTTTTATTCTTTGTGAATAGATGTCCGATTACATGTTATGCTTCCATAGATGCAACTTCTTACAGGAACCGCATACAACAGATATGCAGCAGACGACAAGCAACTTTAGTAAACTATATGATAAATCTCTATGAATGAAAGTATAATTGATAACATTGTGGCATTTGATCATTATGAGCAATTTCTCCTTTTGTCACGATGTTTTCAATATTGTTTTTACACAGATGCGTCAAAATACGTCTGCAATTGGCAAAGTGTTATGTTACACATACCTTTTCAAATAGTGTGTCCTGACTTGAACAGCTGCTGGTGCAATCTTAGCTAAATTCGAATTAACCCTTTCTGTTACCCTCTAGAGCATCAACTAAAACAAGTGCAAACAATTTGACGAATGTGCAGATTTGGTAGTTCTGCAGACAAGATTCCAAAAAATGTCATCGATTAGAGATTAGATAAGAGCTGCGTCAGGCGAAAATTTACCTGGCTGCATCTCAATGTTCGCATCATATTAACGCGGGGGTACGCGATTGAAAGAATAGGGGACTAGACTACCTGTCTAGTTTTTCACTAGAAGTACAGCCGGCTTATGACGCATTTAAAGAAGATGACATTTGAAAACATTCTGGGGAAAAAGAGACATTGATAGTTTTTAACTTAAGTAAAAAGGTTGTATTTAGAACAGAGAACATTGATGAAAATGTTGCACGCTTCGTAAATTCTTCTCGACATATTTAACCAGGTTTTCCGAAGGCGGGCGGGCGGGCGGGCGTGCGGGCGGGCGGGCGGGCGGTCGGTCGGGCGGGCGGTTGGGCGGGCGGGCGGGCGTCAACTTTCCTTGTCCGGACCATAACTTTGCCATGCATAGAGATATTTTCAAATAACTTGGCACAAACATGCACCATATCAAGACGATGTGCCAAATGCAAAAAATATGTAGATTCAAGGTCAAGGTCACAGTGATAAGAAATAGACTTTAATTAAACTTTTCTTGTCCGGACCATAACTTTGTCATGCATAGAGATATTTTCAAATAACTTGGCACAAACATGCACCATATCAAGACGATGTGCCAAATGCAAGAGATAAATCTGTAGATTCAAGGTCAAGGTCACAGTGATAAGAAATATACTTTAATTGAACTTTTCTTGTCCGGACCATAACTGTGTCATGCATAGAGATATTTCCAAATAACTTGGCACAAATATGAACTATATCAATATGATGTGTCACATGCAAAACTTTTGTTTGTAGCTTTAAGGTCAAGGTCACAGTGACAACAAATAGACATCAGTTGAACTGTTCTTGTCTGGACAATAACTTTTTCATCCATAGAGATATTTTCAAATAGCTTGGAACAGATATACACCATATCAAGACGCTGTGTCATATGCACAATTTATGTGTTTAGCTTCCTGGTCAAGGTCTTTAGCTTCCAGGTCAAGGTCACAGTGACAGAAAATATACTTTACTTGAACTTTTTTTGTTCAGACCATAACTTTACCATGCATATAGATATTTTCTATGCTCCATATTAAATAACTTGGCAATTTAAAAGAATATAGCATAGATATGAGTAAGTTTCATAACCTAAGGCCCTGGATCTAGTCTGTTTGCAAAGGTATAAACGCGTTACTATCAAGTAAAGGGTTAAGGCAGATCACTGATTATCAACCTGGCATTAGGGATCCTAAAATGTGGCTGCTTACAACAAAAGGTTGCTTAATATCTGTTATCTATTATATGTTCTTAATAAATGAGGCCATCAACACACGATTGACTGTATTGAACTGATATTTGTTAGATAAAATTGTGATATATTTAATTGACAAAGTAATTATGATTATTCGTCAATAGAAATATTCACTGTTACTTGAATTACTAGCTTTGATAAACTATTAACAGAACGATCTGTTAATTCTTAATTAAACACCTTACATTATAGAAAACCTGGTTTCATGGAATTTCTATGTCTTGTTTGACAAGTGTATTCGACTAAACACATTAGGTGTCGTTTGCCAATATGTCACCCAGTGAACGCGAGACAACGACGGAGATGTGACCCCCTCAAAATCTCCCTATCAAGGAATGGGGTACGGAAAAAAAAAACAGGAAATAAACCCCATAGGACAAAACCCCCATAGGACAAAACCCCCATAGGATATATACCAACTGGACAGAACCCCCTTCCCCTTTAGTGAAAAGTGGACTTGGTGTTTGATATTAATATATAGATGCAAAATGCAATGACTACAACATTTACCGATATGTTTTTATAGTTAATTAGTTATTCTAGGGTATACGACACCAACACACTACTTTTAACCTATTTCGTCATACAACAAATCTGCAGCAGACGACTATAAAAACATATCGGTAAATGTTGTAATAAATGCCCCTTTTCAGTATATCTCATTCTTGGTATTTTATACATGACATACTAGTCCCACTGCCCTCGGTCCATCCCAGCTTACAAGTGGCATATTTCCCTTAACAAGACATAAATATCTTGAAAACTCTTTGAACGACGGTTCAAAAGCTGAATATAGTTAGAAACCTTTTGACAAAAGGTGAAATTGCTAATTATATGAAATTTCACAATTGTTTCAAAAAACGTATACTTCATATGTGTCGAAATGTGTCTTCAAGTGGAAAAGGGATAAAAGGTAGTGTTCGTAATAACGTTACTCGTTTCGTCTTTGTTATCTTTCCAATAGCACGCAGGATGTTTACTTAAGTTTGATAACGTCCAAAACAAAACTCTTGAAAAGTTTGTTTTGTGGTTGGCCAAGGTTATTGAGGGGGGAGGGGGTGTGGGGGGGGGGGGGGGGGGGGTTGGATACATTGTTAATCTCTGTGATGAGCAATTCCTCTTGTTCACACAAAAATAAATCCTAAAAATGTATGTTGTAGAGTCATATAAAATAATTGTTTCAGGCAAAAGGTGGATGGAAGACACGTATCTTTATAGATTGTACTTTCGAACTTTCAAACGTACAACAAATATACAGCAGGAAAATTTAAAACATTTTGTCAAAAATATGGAAGATCTCCACAAAGGACACAGAACAATTATTGAATAAAATTGAAAACATTGTGGCAAAAGGTGTAATTGCTCATTATGTCAAAATTCATCTTCTGCAGAGGCGTCAGAAAGGGTATGTATATGTGAAAAGGATAAGACCCTCTTTCAGGGTCTTTAATAGATCAGGTGACCATGTGCACCAGTACAGCTCAAAAACTCTCTTCCCGTGTAACTGGATACATTCTCACGTAGCCAATTTGCAGAAAGCGATTGACTTTGTCAATCATCGGAAAAACTTAATAGCTGAGTCGGGGTTCAAACTCAAGGCCCCTAAATTGATAGCCTTTGCCGTTACCGATTGAGCTAACGAGGCTCTCTTATATAGTACTTTGGTTCTGTTGCGTTGTATTGGTGGTCCCCAATGTGTTTGTATGACCGAACTAAGCATGGACATTAACCCTTTATCACACATTGACGTCATTAGATGCATTTGCAGCAGACGACTTTAGAAAATATTGGGGAAAATGTAAAAACTTTTAATAATGAGCAATATCTCATTTTGTCACATTTCCATCTCAGACTCTATTCAATATGTATTTGTTAATTGGTATAAATTTAATAAATTGTTGTACAATATTCTTCAAAGTCGTCTGCCGCAGATTTAACCTTTTCCAGAAAGCAGAAAATGTTTAAAAGGTAAAATCTTTGTCAATTTTCAAAGCCATCATGATTGGCCGAATAGCAAGCATTTTTTTCTGATACTCTTATGGTGCAAACGTTTGAAAATTTTCTCCTCTAAAACTATCTGTCCAATGTTTAAAACTCTTCAATATATACGATGAAAGCTGTATGTAAAGGACAATTTACTTAAACATGTAGTTTTACAGCAAGCCATCGAGATTTAATCTCATGACATTTAAGGTCGTTTATCTCTTTCCCACATAAACATGTTTTTTGACACCTGTGATCTTTGCAGCAGATTAGATGTGTTTAACTGTGGTAGTTAAAAATAATGCATTACCAAACCAATTGTGAAGGAATTGTTGTTGTAAAAACCAATAAAAAATTTTTTATGCGGGGGATTCAGCTATGCTAATCGAATGTCTAATGTCTAACTGACCAATTAGACATTCGTTTTTTTAATGTACATTGATCTCTGATGAATTTGATACCTAAATCTCTTAATTTGCGAATGTCTAATCGAATGTCTAATGTCTAACTGACCAATTAGACATTCGGTTTTTGCATGTATAATGACCTCCGACGAATTTGGTACCTAAATCCCTTAATTTGCGAATGTCTAATCGAATGTCTAATGTCTAACTGACCAATTAGACATTCGTTTTTTGCATGTATAATGACCTCCGACGAATCTGGTACATAAATCCCTTAGTTTGCGAATGTCTAATCGAATGTCTAATGTCTAACAGACCAATTAGACATTTTTTTAATGTACAATGACCTCCGACGAATTTGGGTTATAGATCTTGTAATTTGCGAATGTCTAATCGAATGTCTTATGTCTAACTGACCAATTAGACATTCGTTTTTTGAATGTACAATGACCTCCGACGAATTTGGGTTATAGATCTTGTAATTTGCGAATGTCTAATCGAATGTCTAATGTCTAACTGACCAATTAGACATTCGTTTTTTGAATGTACAATGATCTCCGACGAATTTGGGTTATAGATCTTGTAATTTGCGAATGTCTAATCGAATGTCTAATGTCGAATTAGACATTCGATATTTAAAATTTGCGACTTTCCTGAATGTCTAATCTAATGTCTAATGTCTAATCGAATGTCTAATGTCTAATTAGACATTCGAATATTTGTTTTGAATGTCTAATGCCTAACGTCTAATGCTCTGCCAACTTCACACACTTAAGCTAAACGGTATGCACATTATACAAAGTAAACGTTCACAATGTAAAGTTTTAATCCATGAAGTTGTATACATAGTTTAGAAATTTAAGTTAGACCTAAGGATCTTAAATGTTTCTTTTAAATATATGGACAACGAGTAGCTTGAAAGCGGGTAGCGCAAAAACCTTTTGAGAAAATTCCTGCAATGAAAAATACGGAAATACGGCTGTCGTGCATCGTCAACATTGTCATTTGTTAACACTCTAAATGCTACATTTTGCATCGGATCTTCATGAAAGTTTATCAGAACATTCATCTCTTGGACAAGTTCGAAACTGGGCCATTTGAGGTCAAAAACTAGGTCACTAGGTCAAATTGAAGGAAAATCTAGAGGCCACATTTTCAACTTGAGCATGTATTAATGATTTCTAGGTCAAGTTCAACTAGGTCACTAGGCCAAATTGAAGGGAAAATCTTGTTAACACTGTATAAGCCGCAGTTTTGCTTGAAAATTAGTCAGAATGTATATCTAAATGATATCTAGGCCGAGTTCGAATATGGGTCAAGTCGGGTCAAAAACTAGGTCACTAGGCTAAATTGAATGGAAATCTTGTTAACACTTTGGATGCCTTATTTTCAACTTGAGCATGTTGAAACTTTATCAGAATGTTTGTCTTGATGATATGTAGGTCAAATTCGAACATGGGTCATGATGGGTCAAACAGTAGGTCACTAGGTCAAATTTAAGGAAAAGCTTTTTAACACTCTAGAGGCCGCACTATTTGCTTTAGCAGTTTGAAATTTTGTCAGAATGTTTGTAATAATGATATGTAAGTCAAATATGGGTCATATTGGGTCAGAAACTAGGTTAATAGGCCAAATTGAAGGAAAATCTTGTTAGTACTGTAGAAGCCACATTTTTGCTAAGACAGCTTGAAATTTAGTCAAAATGTTTATCTATATGATATCTAGGTCAAGTTCGAATATGGAAATTGAATGAAAATCTTGATATGAGCATGTTGAAACTTTATCATAATGTTTGTCTTGATGATATGTAGGTCAAGTTTGAAAATGGGTTATGATGAGTCAAAAAGTAGGTCACTGGGTCAAATTGAAAGAAAAGCTGGTTAACACTCTAGAGGCCGCACTAGTCCAAATTGAAGGAAAATCTTGTTTAACTCTGTAGAAGCATCTTCTTTGGCTACAGCAGCTTGAAATTTAGTCAGAATTCTATCTAAATGAAATCTAGGTCAAGTTTGAATATGGGTCATGCCTGGTTAAAAAATAGGTCACTACGCCAAATCAAAGGAACATCTTGTTAACACTCTGAATACTGCATTTTTAGCTTGAACATGTTGCAACTTTATCAGAATGTTTTTCTTGATGATATCTAGGTCAAGGTTTAAGATGGGTCATGTTGGGTCAAAAAGTAGGTCACTAGGTCAAATTGAAGGAAAATCTTGTTAACACTTCAGAGCCAACATTCCCCGCATTTCAGTACTTTATATTAGTACTTTCAGTACTTTGATTAGCAAGGGGCTCGTTAAATCCAATTCCTATAGTAGGCGAAATCTGACGACACGCATCACTTTGAGACTGGAATCTAGACTAGTGTTTTACAATATCGGCATTGAATTACTTCACATCTGCCTTTTATACCAGCTTTCCGTTTCTGAACACCATCTCGGGTTCAGAGAGATGTCTTGGTAGTTGCAGATCGTATATAATGTCAATGATAGTGGATGATCTGTGGAATACTTTTAAAAAATAAATGTTTCCAGCTAAAACCCATGTCGGTCCTTTCGAACCGCCAAAAAGTTCCTGTCTAAAAATCAAATTGCGGTAACTTGTTGACATATGAAGCCGGATAATGGATTTGATACATCATTACTTACCCAAAAGAAAGAACTCAAATGTTATGTTTAAATATATGAATTACACAATTAAAAAATAAAATGTTAAGTTCATGAGTGATTCCCAAATATTGTAAATCGAGTGGAGAAAAGGCAGCTTTTCGATACCGACTCAAAAACAAATTCAGATAATCGAGTCCCAATGATAACATATATACTCAAAAAATCTAATTATTGAAAAGATAATAAAATAAATAGTTGGCAAAATATATCATATACGGTAAATGTGATAGTAAGCCTAGGCGTCGGAATTTCCAAAAATCCTTTCGAATAAAATGATTTTCAGTGGTAACGTTAATCAGGAATCAAAGTACTAGAGTATTTCATTCTAGATTCCTGCGTAAATACATCAGATTCTCAACCAAAATTACCCATCACAACCCCAGAAGACGGAATAAGATAGTCAAGTTCCAATGATAAAATATAGTCCAAAAGAAAATCGAATTTTTAATAAAGATAAAGCCCTTCAAAAAAAAAATATTGAAAATTGGCCAACCAGTTTGGGAGAAGAAGATTTTTTTTTTTCGTTTTGTTATTGAAAACATTGTGGTGAAGTCATTGAGAGGATGCTTTCTGTGAAGTTTCATCCCATTTTTCCACTGGTTACTGAGGAGAAGATGTTGACGGACGACGCAAGACGGACGCAAGACGGACGCAAGAAAAAAGGCGATCACGATAACTCACCTTGAGCACTTCGTGCTCCGGTGAGCTATTAAAAATATATTATAATTTTCTTTTTCATTTTTGTCTTATAAATTGCTTATATCAGTGGTGCAATTGTCGAAACTGCTGCAACAACTCATTCAAAATGTTGGGTTTCAAAATGAATTCAAAACCAGCGCATTGAAAACTTTTCACCTATGCGTTGTGAAACACTTTAAGGAATTGATTAATTTGTTTGTATGATGTTTTACGTCGATTTTAACACTATTTCAGTTATATCACACTGAAGAAAATGTAGATGACACAGGATTTTATTTCTGCTTTGATAGTAGAATTGGACTCTCAATATATTTATCATTGTTAGGGAGTTGTGATTTTGATATGACATGTATATGTGTTAATTGCCTAACAAATAAACGTCTAAAGTCCATTGTAAACCATGAGGTTTGATTAGCAGAGACCACCATACTGTGTGTACAGTATTTTACGTTCAACCCTTTATCATTCAATATATGGACATAAAAAAATGCTATTGTAAAGTGTTCAAGTTACACTTTTGGGATCGATAAATCCATGTCAAAATGTAATCTGCAGTTAGCCCCTTGCTGTGAGCACTTTCAGTGCTTTGATTCCATAATGGTTCTTGTATTTTTAGAAGGTGTCCATATTTTTTAATAAATGTTTTCAAAGTCGTCTGCTGCAGATTTATTATATCTGGGAAAGGGTTCCCCCATATGGTACAAATTAATATTAACCCTTTCCCACATATAGACACTTTCTGACGACCATGCAGCAGACAGCTTTTGAAATCCTTGTAGCAAAAGGAGAAATTGCTCATAATGAGCAATTTCTCCATTTGCCACAATGATTTTAACTCTACTCAATAATTTAACTAACAGTTATAGAAATGTTCCCTGTTTTTGTCTACATTATTTCAAAGTCGTCTGCTGCAGATTTGTTGTATGTGGGAAAGGTTTAAAAAGAAAAGAAAAAAACACACGAACATGTATTTTTCATAAAATTTCATTAACTTTATTGTCATTTTTCGAAGTAAACAGCACTGCTATCAAAGAACCCTTTATTGTCCATGTGTTTCACATCACTATTCACGTGCTTTACAAATCGTTGTGATTCTTTATCTCTGTACACCAGGGCAAGCGAATTTTCTCTTTGTGTGACTGTTAGTTGCTGAAAAATAGAAATAAAACGTTCCTTAACCCTTTCCCTCATATAAACGCTTTCTGACACCTCTGAAGCATACTGCTTTTTAAAATAAGTGTGGCAAAAGAAGAAATTGCTCTTTTGCAACAATGTTTTTCACTTTTAGTCATTGGTTATCCATTCAATTAAAGAGATATTCAATTTTTTGACAAAATACGTTCAAAGTCATCTGCTGCAGATTTCTTGTATGTAGGAAAGGGTTAATGATAATGTGTTCAAAGGAACACAGGATAGGGTTCAAATGAGCACGTGTATTACCTGCAAATAAGTCACAACTGCGACAGACAGACAGGCAGTAAGACGAGGGAGATGTAATCCATATCTTGATCAAGGCAAGTGATTGCTTTTATTCACCATAATCAAGGGGTCGAACCTTGAACCTAGAACCTCTTGGTCAAAAGGAGAAAACTCACAACATCACTACAAAAGCTTGCTTTTTAAAAAGGTAGTATAAGTATCCATTTATATACTTTGGCTATACAAACTAACAACAATCTGATCAATAAAACAGGTTGGGTCCTGTGCTAGATTTATACACTGTGTAATAAGTCTGTCTGCCCTGTGCCTGGTAAAAAGATAGGACTCAGGAAGTAAAACTGTGTTCGGGACAAAGGCGTCTCATAAGTCAGAAATGGCTGACCCTTTCAATAGGGGCGACACTATAATAAACAAACACTTTATATTTATTCATAAACTCCATAATTCCGCATGTTGGCTTTTTTTCCTTACAGGTACCCATTTGCATACCTGGGTGAACAGGAGAAATGTGGGTTAACTGTTTTGCTAAGAAAACAAGATGTGTTTGTGAAACACTGATGCCCCCCAATGGCAACATCTAGGTCAAAGGTTAAGGTCGCAAGGTATACACATGTGAAATATGGTAGCCTTACCTGTTATTGTTCAAAAGTAGTGGGGAAGGTTAAAAAAAAAATTGAGAATGGCAACATCTAGGTCAAAGGTCAAGGTCGCAAGGTCAAAAATGTTGGTACTGACAGAAAGATCATGTCACAAGGAATACACATGTGAAATATGGTAGCCGTATCTGTTATGGTTCAAAAGTAATGGCCAAGGTTAAAGTTTTTTTCGAGAATGGCAACATCTAGGTCAAAGGTCAAGGTCGCAAGGTCAAAATTGTTGGTACTGACAGAAAGGTCATGTCACAAGGAATACACATGTGAAATATGGTAGCCGTACCTGTTATGGTTCAAAAGAAGTGGTCAAGGTTAAAGTTGTTTTCGAGAATGGCAACATCTAGGTCAAAGGTCAAGGTCGCAAGGTCAAAACTGTTGGTACTGACAGAAAGGTCATGTCACAAGGAATACACATGTGAAATATGGTAGCCGTACCTGTTATGGTTCAAAAGTAATGGCCAAGGTTAAAGTTTTTTTCGAGAATGGCAACATCTAGGTCAAAGGTCAAGGTCGCAAGGTCAAACATTTTGGTACTGACAGAAAGGTAATGTCACAAGGAATACACATGTGAAACATGGTAGCCGTACCTGTTATGGTTCAAAAGTAGTGGTCAAGGTTAAAGTTTTTTTCGTGCAGACAGGCCAAAAACTACATCTAGGTCAAAGGTCAAGGTCGCAAGGTCAAAAATTTTGGTACTGACAGAAAGGTCATGTCACAAGGAATACACATGTGAAATATGGTAGCCGTATCTGTTATGGTTCAAAAGTAATGGCCAAGGTTAAAGTTTTTTTTCGAGAATGGCAACATCTAGGTCAAAGGTCAAGGTCAAAAATGTTGGTACTGACAGAAAGGTCATGTCACAAGGAATACACATGTGAAATATGGTAGCCGTACCTGTTATGGTTCAAAAGTAATGGCCAAGGTTAAAGTTTTTTTCGAGAATGGCAACATCTAGGTCAAAGGTCAAGGTCGCAAGGTCAAACATTTTGGTACTGACAGAAAGGTAATGTCACAAGGAATACACATGTGAAATATGGTAGCCGTACCTGTTATGGTTCAAAAGTAGTGGTCAAGGTTAAAGTTTTTTTCGTGCAGACAGGCCAAAAACTACATCTAGGTCAAAGGTCAAGGTCGCAAGGTCAAAAATGTTGGTACTGACAGAAAGTTCATGTCACAAGGAATACACATGTGAAATATGGTAGCCGTACCTGTTATGGTTCAAAAGTAGTGGTCAAGGTTAAAGGTTTTTTTGTGCAGACAGACAGACAGACGTGCAGACAGACAGACAGACAGACAGGCCAAAAACTATATGCCCCCCGAATCGGAGATTCCGGAGGGGCATAAAAAACGGTGCTCTGGACAGTATTTTAAGCCTTGATTCAAATACCATTTTGTTTTAAAATAGAATTGTCAACACTTTCCTACATACAGACACTTTCTAACACATCTGCAGGAGATGACTTTTTCCACAATGTTTTCAGTCTTATTCCATAAATTTACTTTAATATACATGTATAAATATCTTTAATAGTTTTGCGTAGACATGTTCAAAGTATTCTGCTGCAGATATGTTGTATGTTGGAAATTGTTTACAGGGAAAATCAGTTTACCGTTTCTCACATGCAGACTCTTCCCGACGCCTCTGGAGCAGACAACTTTGGGAAACATTGTCGCATAATGAGTAACTTTTCCTTTTGCCACAATGTTTTCAACTCTATTGAATAATTACATGTATACGTTTAATTGTTGAGGGTTTCCATATTTTTGCCTGGATGTGTTCAAAGTCATCTTCTGCAGATTTGATGT
This sequence comes from Serripes groenlandicus, assembly GCA_031761405.1. NCBI lineage: Eukaryota > Metazoa > Mollusca > Bivalvia > Cardiida > Cardiidae > Serripes > Serripes groenlandicus. The sequence goes on along the minus strand of JASEVX010000001.1, from coordinate 168,733,443 downwards.
ATGTGGGAAAGCGTTAATAGGAAAAAACATTTAAGCTAGAAAAGTTTACAAACCCACCTCTTCATCTTCATCTTTAGCTATATAAGAGGTAAAACCACCATAATCTTCCTGCCAGTCTGGAATCAAACAATTACTTATGAGCTTGTGCATAGGAAAACAGAGAATTAGATAAGAGGGAGTGAACAGTTATTTTCCCCACAATATCTCTCTTATTATCCATCCAAACCCTAAAGTCTCGATGTGACGATTCTTTTGAGTACCAACATCTTAGCGTTATTTTGTCTAATAAAAAAATGTTAGAACATGCAAAACATCCCTTATCTAGAGCTCTGAGAAAAGGTACAAGTTCGCATGTGTGAACAGTTAAGATCCAGATCAGCCTGTGTTTCTGCAGTCTGATCAAGACCTTAAGATCTACACTGTTCACATATTACTGGCACAGACTTGTCAGAGGCTCTGTCAACTTGTGTAGGTTCTGATACAACAGCAGAAAGACAAGCTGATCTGAACCTGCACTATTCAGAAATGCCAACTTGGACCTTTTCTCATGCACTAGTTCATTTCGTAATACAACAAAACAACGGCAAACTTCTTTGAAAACATCTTTGCAACATTATAGAAAGTCTCTAAAAGTGAATGCATACTAGTATGTTCATACTTAGAAACATATAACGACATCTTTGAAAAAAAAATGTTAGCAAGCAATTTCTCTTTTTCTTGCAAAGTTACATATAATATTGTGTCCATGATTTTGTTCTTTAAAAAAAAAAAAAAAAAAATTGAAAAGCAGACTACAAACTAGTATAAGGTTAATTTACCCTTTCCCTCATATATATATCTTTTCAAAATTTTCAGTAATTATACCTACAATTTCATCACATAAGGGGAGGATTATGCTGGTGCTCTACAGAGGTGCCCTCAAATCTCTATAATTGTAGGTATAATTACTGAACATTTTGAAAACATTGTGGCAAATGGAGAAATTGCTCGTTTTGAGCAATTTATCCTTTTGCCATAATGCTTTCAAAAATCCGTCTGCTGCAGAAGCGTCAGAAAACATCTATTTGAGGAAAAGGGTAAATTAACCTTATACTTTGTTATAGTCTGCTTTGCAAAAATCTTATTTATTTATTTTTTGTAACAAAGAGAAAGAAAGTCTACTTTTCGAAAAATGAGTGGAAATCATTGCTGCAGAGACGTTTTATGTCTACGGTTTAGGGAAAGGGTTAACGCACAGTATTCATTGGTTCAAGAAATGCAATTTGTTTTCTATGATAGTTTTGACAGTATAATGTTATGAAAGGGATAAAATATGATGTTTACGGGATTTAAACCTTTCCCATGTACAGATGCTTTCTGACACCTCAGTAGCAGACGACTTTTGAAAACATTCTACCAAAAGAAGAAATTTCTCAAAACGAATAACTTTTCCTATTGCCACACTATTTTCATCTCAATTCATAATTAAAGCATCCGATATATAGAAATATTCTTTATATTTATCGAGTTGATTTCAAAGTCGTCTGCTGCATATTTGTTTTATATGGGAAGGGTTCAACTTACCTCATGTAACATCAATAATAAAAGAAAATGACGGAATCATCTAAGTATACTGGGGGAAATATAAGCAAACCAAAGAAGGTTAACTCTTTCCCACATACAACAATTCTGCAGCAGACGACTTTGAAAAAATATCCGGAAAAAAATGGAAACTCTCTTTAAATGAAACTGAATAGAGTTGAAAACATGGTGACAAAAAGAGAAATTGCTCGTTTAGAGCAATTTCTTATTTTGACGCCATGTTTACAAAAAGCCTTCTGATACAGAGGCGTCAGAAAGTGTCTATATGAGGGTTAAGACTACAAAACTTTATACAATTTTAAATGCAGTGAAATTGCTAATTATTAGCGGATTCATCTTTTACTGCTATACTTTTGAAGATGAATTAAAAGTAACTCGCATCACAAATAGGATTACATCGAAGTTTCTTCCAATTACCAACATTATAAATCTTATTAATAAAATAAATTGTATCTTAACACATCAGCCTGTCATCAGTGTAGATTTAGATTAGCTTGTTCACGTGCTCAGTCTTATCAGAATCTACACAAGTTGACGCAAGCTTTTAATAATCTTGAACGAGTAAGAGTCCCAGTATATTTCTTCTTTATATATATTCATGTTGGACGTGTTGACATGACTTTTATCACAATAAACTAACCCTTTCTAATATACAACAAATCTGCAGCAGATGACTTGAGAAAATTTAGTCTAAAATATGGAAACTCGCTTCTAATGAAAGAACAATTATTGAATAAAGTTGAAGGCATTGTGTCAAGAATAGAAATTGCTCATGATGAGCAACTTTTTCTTTTGCCACAATATTTTAACTAGTAAATTTGTTGAATTGAGCTCCCCGCCAAAATAATGTAAAGGAATGCTTGAACTACCTTGGTATATCAGTTAATAAAATAATATATTTTAATGAAATTAGTGTATTATGTGGGATGCATCTACAGTGTTCAATTTGACCTAGTGACCTAGCTTTAGACCCAACTTGCCCCTAGACTTGATGGGTATGAATGTTCTGATGAACTTCCATGAAGATTTGATGACAAATGAGGCATCTGGGGTGTTCAAAAGGTTTACTAAAACTTGACCTGGTGACCCAATTTTTTACTCTACATGACCAAGTTTATAGAGCTTGACCGAGATCTGATAAATTTTCATGAAGATTGGATTTAAAATTGTGGCCTCTAGTGTATTCATATGGTCATTGAGATAAATCATTGATTTAAGGGAGCTAACTTGTGTTGGATTAAATTTACTTGGAAAAAGAGGGTTATGTCCCTTTCATATAAATTAAATTGTATAATTAATTTCAATTGGCCATAAAGTAATTTTGAGGTGTTTTTGAGGCAATCTTAGCGAAATTTGCTCTCTGATATTTCCCCTATGGTTGTTTTCATGTAATTTTAATCAACTAAATCCAACCATCTAATCATTGCATAGGTATTGCTTCAGACAGACCGATGGACTGATGGACAAGTATCTATCTGCATGTGGTAAAATGTAAATTAATCAAGTAATAAGAGAAATATTGCAGGACAGAGGATTGTGTCCATATGAAGATATTTTAGATGTATACAGACAAATCAAAAGTTTTCTTAAGATTTATCATCCTTGCTGTCCACATATGATCCGTACCATGAGAAAACCAACATTATGGTCTCTGCCAGATCAGCTTTCGCAGTCCGCGCAGGCTAATCCATGCCGAGACATTCCGTCTCAGGGGATATAGATATAGAGTAAAATTCCTGAAACAGAAATTCAGCAGGAGGCGAAAAATGTCTGTCCGGGTAAGCCTGTGCGGTATGCGTAGGCTGATCCGGGTTGATACATTTCGCAGAATCCACAATGATGGTTTTCTCACTCGACGCGGCTCATATGATGATTGCGATGGATTCATGCATTACACTAGTAACAAAACTAGTTGTGTCATATATGATATTTATGTAATGGGATTTTGACTCTCACAGAGAGGGCTAGATGGCTTTATGTGATAAACATGTAATCTACGAAGAAACGTCTTAGTGTAATCAGGAATAAGTGTGGCAAAAGAAGAAATTGCTCTTTTGCAACAATGTTTTTCACTTTTAGTCATTGGTTATCCATTCAATTAAAGAGATATTCAATTTTTTGACAAAATACGTTCAAAGTCATCTGCTGCAGATTTCTTGTATGTAGGAAAGGGTTAATGATAATGTGTTCAAAGGAACACAGGATAGGGTTCAAATGAGCACGTGTATTACCTGCAAATAAGTCACAACTGCGACAGACAGACAGGCAGTAAGACGAGGGAGATGTAATCCATATCTTGATCAAGGCAAGTGATTGCTTTTATTCACCATAATCAAGGGGTCGAACCTTGAACCTAGAACCTCTTGGTCAAAAGGAGAAAACTCACAACATCACTACAAAAGCTTGCTTTTTAAAAAGGTAGTATAAGTATCCATTTATATACTTTGGCTATACAAACTAACAACAATCTGATCAATAAAACAGGTTGGGTCCTGTGCTAGATTTATACACTGTGTAATAAGTCTGTCTGCCCTGTGCCTGGTAAAAAGATAGGACTCAGGAAGTAAAACTGTGTTCGGGACAAAGGCGTCTCATAAGTCAGAAATGGCTGACCCTTTCAATAGGGGCGACACTATAATAAACAAACACTTTATATTTATTCATAAACTCCATAATTCCGCATGTTGGCTTTTTTTCCTTACAGGTACCCATTTGCATACCTGGGTGAACAGGAGAAATGTGGGTTAACTGTTTTGCTAAGAAAACAAGATGTGTTTGTGAAACACTGATGCCCCCCAATGGCAACATCTAGGTCAAAGGTTAAGGTCGCAAGGTATACACATGTGAAATATGGTAGCCTTACCTGTTATTGTTCAAAAGTAGTGGGGAAGGTTAAAAAAAAAATTGAGAATGGCAACATCTAGGTCAAAGGTCAAGGTCGCAAGGTCAAAAATGTTGGTACTGACAGAAAGATCATGTCACAAGGAATACACATGTGAAATATGGTAGCCGTATCTGTTATGGTTCAAAAGTAATGGCCAAGGTTAAAGTTTTTTTCGAGAATGGCAACATCTAGGTCAAAGGTCAAGGTCGCAAGGTCAAAATTGTTGGTACTGACAGAAAGGTCATGTCACAAGGAATACACATGTGAAATATGGTAGCCGTACCTGTTATGGTTCAAAAGAAGTGGTCAAGGTTAAAGTTGTTTTCGAGAATGGCAACATCTAGGTCAAAGGTCAAGGTCGCAAGGTCAAAACTGTTGGTACTGACAGAAAGGTCATGTCACAAGGAATACACATGTGAAATATGGTAGCCGTACCTGTTATGGTTCAAAAGTAATGGCCAAGGTTAAAGTTTTTTTCGAGAATGGCAACATCTAGGTCAAAGGTCAAGGTCGCAAGGTCAAACATTTTGGTACTGACAGAAAGGTAATGTCACAAGGAATACACATGTGAAACATGGTAGCCGTACCTGTTATGGTTCAAAAGTAGTGGTCAAGGTTAAAGTTTTTTTCGTGCAGACAGGCCAAAAACTACATCTAGGTCAAAGGTCAAGGTCGCAAGGTCAAAACTTTTGGTACTGACAGAAAGGTCATGTCACAAGGAATACACATGTGAAATATGGTAGCCGTATCTGTTATGGTTCAAAAGTAATGGCCAAGGTTAAAGTTTTTTTTCGAGAATGGCAACATCTAGGTCAAAGGTCAAGGTCAAAAATGTTGGTACTGACAGAAAGGTCATGTCACAAGGAATACACATGTGAAATATGGTAGCCGTACCTGTTATGGTTCAAAAGTAATGGCCAAGGTTAAAGTTTTTTTCGAGAATGGCAACATCTAGGTCAAAGGTCAAGGTCGCAAGGTCAAACATTTTGGTACTGACAGAAAGGTAATGTCACAAGGAATACACATGTGAAATATGGTAGCCGTACCTGTTATGGTTCAAAAGTAGTGGTCAAGGTTAAAGTTTTTTTCGTGCAGACAGGCCAAAAACTACATCTAGGTCAAAGGTCAAGGTCGCAAGGTCAAAAATGTTGGTACTGACAGAAAGTTCATGTCACAAGGAATACACATGTGAAATATGGTAGCCGTACCTGTTATGGTTCAAAAGTAGTGGTCAAGGTTAAAGGTTTTTTTGTGCAGACAGACAGACAGACGTGCAGACAGACAGACAGACAGACAGGCCAAAAACTATATGCCCCCCGAATCGGAGATTCCGGAGGGGCATAAAAAACGGTGCTCTGGACAGTATTTTAAGCCTTGATTCAAATACCATTTTGTTTTAAAATAGAATTGTCAACACTTTCCTACATACAGACACTTTCTAACACATCTGCAGGAGATGACTTTTTCCACAATGTTTTCAGTCTTATTCCATAAATTTACTTTAATATACATGTATAAATATCTTTAATAGTTTTGCGTAGACATGTTCAAAGTATTCTGCTGCAGATATGTTGTATGTTGGAAATTGTTTACAGGGAAAATCAGTTTACCGTTTCTCACATGCAGACTCTTCCCGACGCCTCTGGAGCAGACAACTTTGGGAAACATTGTCGCATAATGAGTAACTTTTCCTTTTGCCACAATGTTTTCAACTCTATTGAATAATTACATGTATACGTTTAATTGTTGAGGGTTTCCATATTTTTGCCTGGATGTGTTCAAAGTCATCTTCTGCAGATTTGATGTATGTGGGAAAGCGTTAATAGGAAAAAACATTTAAGCTAGAAAAGTTTACAAACCCACCTCTTCATCTTCATCTTTAGCTATATAAGAGGTAAAACCACCATAATCTTCCTGCCAGTCTGGAATCAAACAATTACTTATGAGCTTGTGCATAGGAAAACAGAGAATTAGATAAGAGGGAGTGAACAGTTATTTTCCCCACAATATCTCTCTTATTATCCATCCAAACCCTAAAGTCTCGATGTGACGATTCTTTTGAGTACCAACATCTTAGCGTTATTTTGTCTAATAAAAAAATGTTAGAACATGCAAAACATCCCTTATCTAGAGCTCTGAGAAAAGGTACAAGTTCGCATGTGTGAACAGTTAAGATCCAGATCAGCCTGTGTTTCTGCAGTCTGATCAAGACCTTAAGATCTACACTGTTCACATATTACTGGCACAGACTTGTCAGAGGCTCTGTCAACTTGTGTAGGTTCTGATACAACAGCAGAAAGACAAGCTGATCTGAACCTGCACTATTCAGAAATGCCAACTTGGACCTTTTCTCATGCACTAGTTCATTTCGTAATACAACAAAACAACGGCAAACTTCTTTGAAAACATCTTTGCAACATTATAGAAAGTCTCTAAAAGTGAATGCATACTAGTATGTTCATACTTAGAAACATATAACGACATCTTTGAAAAAAAAATGTTAGCAAGCAATTTCTCTTTTTCTTGCAAAGTTACATATAATATTGTGTCCATGATTTTGTTCTTTAAAAAAAAAAAAAAAAAAAATTGAAAAGCAGACTACAAACTAGTATAAGGTTAATTTACCCTTTCCCTCATATATATATCTTTTCAAAATTTTCAGTAATTATACCTACAATTTCATCACATAAGGGGAGGATTATGCTGGTGCTCTACAGAGGTGCCCTCAAATCTCTATAATTGTAGGTATAATTACTGAACATTTTGAAAACATTGTGGCAAATGGAGAAATTGCTCGTTTTGAGCAATTTATCCTTTTGCCATAATGCTTTCAAAAATCCGTCTGCTGCAGAAGCGTCAGAAAACATCTATTTGAGGAAAAGGGTAAATTAACCTTATACTTTGTTATAGTCTGCTTTGCAAAAATCTTATTTATTTATTTTTTGTAACAAAGAGAAAGAAAGTCTACTTTTCGAAAAATGAGTGGAAATCATTGCTGCAGAGACGTTTTATGTCTACGGTTTAGGGAAAGGGTTAACGCACAGTATTCATTGGTTCAAGAAATGCAATTTGTTTTCTATGATAGTTTTGACAGTATAATGTTATGAAAGGGATAAAATATGATGTTTACGGGATTTAAACCTTTCCCATGTACAGATGCTTTCTGACACCTCAGTAGCAGACGACTTTTGAAAACATTCTACCAAAAGAAGAAATTTCTCAAAACGAATAACTTTTCCTATTGCCACACTATTTTCATCTCAATTCATAATTAAAGCATCCGATATATAGAAATATTCTTTATATTTATCGAGTTGATTTCAAAGTCGTCTGCTGCATATTTGTTTTATATGGGAAGGGTTCAACTTACCTCATGTAACATCAATAATAAAAGAAAATGACGGAATCATCTAAGTATACTGGGGGAAATATAAGCAAACCAAAGAAGGTTAACTCTTTCCCACATACAACAATTCTGCAGCAGACGACTTTGAAAAAATATCCGGAAAAAAATGGAAACTCTCTTTAAATGAAACTGAATAGAGTTGAAAACATGGTGACAAAAAGAGAAATTGCTCGTTTAGAGCAATTTCTTATTTTGACGCCATGTTTACAAAAAGCCTTCTGATACAGAGGCGTCAGAAAGTGTCTATATGAGGGTTAAGACTACAAAACTTTATACAATTTTAAATGCAGTGAAATTGCTAATTATTAGCGGATTCATCTTTTACTGCTATACTTTTGAAGATGAATTAAAAGTAACTCGCATCACAAATAGGATTACATCGAAGTTTCTTCCAATTACCAACATTATAAATCTTATTAATAAAATAAATTGTATCTTAACACATCAGCCTGTCATCAGTGTAGATTTAGATTAGCTTGTTCACGTGCTCAGTCTTATCAGAATCTACACAAGTTGACGCAAGCTTTTAATAATCTTGAACGAGTAAGAGTCCCAGTATATTTCTTCTTTATATATATTCATGTTGGACGTGTTGACATGACTTTTATCACAATAAACTAACCCTTTCTAATATACAACAAATCTGCAGCAGATGACTTGAGAAAATTTAGTCTAAAATATGGAAACTCGCTTCTAATGAAAGAACAATTATTGAATAAAGTTGAAGGCATTGTGTCAAGAATAGAAATTGCTCATGATGAGCAACTTTTTCTTTTGCCACAATATTTTAACTAGTAAATTTGTTGAATTGAGCTCCCCGCCAAAATAATGTAAAGGAATGCTTGAACTACCTTGGTATATCAGTTAATAAAATAATATATTTTAATGAAATTAGTGTATTATGTGGGATGCATCTACAGTGTTCAATTTGACCTAGTGACCTAGCTTTAGACCCAACTTGCCCCTAGACTTGATGGGTATGAATGTTCTGATGAACTTCCATGAAGATTTGATGACAAATGAGGCATCTGGGGTGTTCAAAAGGTTTACTAAAACTTGACCTGGTGACCCAATTTTTTACTCTACATGACCAAGTTTATAGAGCTTGACCGAGATCTGATAAATTTTCATGAAGATTGGATTTAAAATTGTGGCCTCTAGTGTATTCATATGGTCATTGAGATAAATCATTGATTTAAGGGAGCTAACTTGTGTTGGATTAAATTTACTTGGAAAAAGAGGGTTATGTCCCTTTCATATAAATTAAATTGTATAATTAATTTCAATTGGCCATAAAGTAATTTTGAGGTGTTTTTGAGGCAATCTTAGCGAAATTTGCTCTCTGATATTTCCCCTATGGTTGTTTTCATGTAATTTTAATCAACTAAATCCAACCATCTAATCATTGCATAGGTATTGCTTCAGACAGACCGATGGACTGATGGACAAGTATCTATCTGCATGTGGTAAAATGTAAATTAATCAAGTAATAAGAGAAATATTGCAGGACAGAGGATTGTGTCCATATGAAGATATTTTAGATGTATACAGACAAATCAAAAGTTTTCTTAAGATTTATCATCCTTGCTGTCCACATATGATCCGTACCATGAGAAAACCAACATTATGGTCTCTGCCAGATCAGCTTTCGCAGTCCGCGCAGGCTAATCCATGCCGAGACATTCCGTCTCAGGGGATATAGATATAGAGTAAAATTCCTGAAACAGAAATTCAGCAGGAGGCGAAAAATGTCTGTCCGGGTAAGCCTGTGCGGTATGCGTAGGCTGATCCGGGTTGATACATTTCGCAGAATCCACAATGATGGTTTTCTCACTCGACGCGGCTCATATGATGATTGCGATGGATTCATGCATTACACTAGTAACAAAACTAGTTGTGTCATATATGATATTTATGTAATGGGATTTTGACTCTCACAGAGAGGGCTAGATGGCTTTATGTGATAAACATGTAATCTACGAAGAAACGTCTTAGTGTAATCAGGAATGTAAACAATGTGTACCAGATTGAGTTTGTATAAATCATTATCTTTTCTGGAATAATCAACATCCCTCAACTCATCTTGAAGACTGTTGATGCACGTTATGCCCTGCAGAAACTTGGGAATTATACAATGACAAAATGGTTCTTAAAAAAGCTGGCACTCAGGCAAGGCAAATCTGAAAAAACAACAACATATTGCAGATGAGTCAAGTCAGGAAAATAAAGGAGAGAGAGAGAGAGAGAGAAGGTGGTGAGGGCGATACTATATACTATACGCAGAGTCCACATTGTTGGTTTTCTTGCGGGACGGCTCATCTGTATTTCTGTATTGTCGTATCAATGATGTGCCTTATTTCGTTTCTAGCCTTTTTAAAACGTACTCATTATACGAAATATCATTTTGTCATTTGACACCCTGAGTTAAAGGGGTAAACATTTTAGAACTGACATGATATGTGCGATGAAAGACTATTTTGACAGCCTGAGTTAAAGGGTTTAACATTTTAGTACTGACATGATATGTGCGATGAAAGACTATTTTGACAGCCTGAGTTAAAGGGTTTAACATTTTAGTACTGACATGATATGTGCAACGAAAGACTATCTTTGACACCCTACGCTAAAGGGTTTAACATTTTAGTACTGACATGATATGTGCAATGAAAGACCATTTTGACACCCTGAGTTAAAGGGTTTAACATTTTAGTACTGACATGGTTTGTGCAATGAAAGACTATGTTGACACCTAGAGTTAAAGGGTTAATTATTTTAGTACTGACATGATATGTGCGATGAAAGATTATGTTGACACCTTGAGTTAAAGGGTTTAACATTTTAGTACTGACATGATATGTGTGATGAAAGACTATGTTGACACTTTGAGTTAAAGTGTTTAACATTTAAGTACTGACATGATAATTATGTGCGATGAAAAGCTATTTTGACACCCTGAGTTAAAGGGTTTAACATTTTAGTAAATTTTTAAAAAAAATTAAACAAAACATTAACCCCGATTTAAAAAAATATCAGTTATAAAACGGCGTTTCCTTGGAACTAGTGCATTAACTATCGAACCCACGAATTTCCGTTCTGAAGGCGGGTGCTTTACCACGACACCATGAAGGCGGTTCTGTGCTAATAGCGTACACGATAGACTCTAACTCTTTCACTGCCGAATTTCACAAAGTCGACTCTTCCTTGTTGACAAAATTGGACCACTCCATGTTTTTTCCAAAAAGACGTCTGACCAAGCTCTATACTGTTTAATGCCCAACCAAACGTGTTTTCCGTTATATTCTTAAATGTGGTTATTAACTCTTTCCCACATACAATAAATCTGCAGCAGACGATTTGAATATATGAATAGAGTTGTAATCATTATGACAAATGGAGAAATTGTTCATTATGGGCAATTTCTTCATTTGCCACAATGATTTCAATAGTCGTCTGCTTCTCATGTGTCAGAAAGCGTCTACTTATCGGAAAGGGGGGTTTACTCTTTCAGATTCGAAACTGGACAAGTCCATTTTAAAATTTCAACCATGGTGGGTATCAAAACTTCCATATTTCGGATAAAGGAATATACTGTTACGGTTCGTTAATTCTATGCATATGAGTCGCGTCTATCGAGTTTGACAATATTTTAATTAGTATTGACGTAAAACTTGAGGGCTATACTTCTAGTCGTTAGTGGCTTATGTTATATGAGCGGACGATATTCTACTGGTGAGAATGTGCGTATACACAGGTTCAACCGATTGTTCCCTGTACGCATATGCTATAAGACCCCAAATCGCAAGAAGCTACTCGTATACACACTTTGTTGAAGATAGGCCGAGGACATATGTGTTTGCCAATAAGTCACAGACACTTCGCAAGCTTCGAGCCTTGCTCGTTATTACATTCGTCATCTGATGAGCCTGCAATGTACGAAGATGCTATAAGACCCCTAATCGCAAGACGCTACTCGTATACACAATTTTGTTTATGGTAGACCGAGGACATATATGTTTGCCAATAAGTCACAGACACTTCGCAAGCTTCGAGCTATGCTCGTTATTACATTCGTCATCTGATGAGCCTACAATGTACGCAGATGCTATAAGACCCCAAATCGCTAGACGCTATTCATATTCACACACTGTTTATGGTAGACACTTCGCAATCTTCGAGCTATGCTCGTTATTACATTCGG
>JASEVX010000001.1:168626760-168721174 GCA_031761405.1 Serripes groenlandicus | reverse complement strand
GATGGTTTCTGGAGGCCTTTGCAACAGACGATTAGGGAAAGATTGTCGCTAAAAGAACAATTGCTCCTTATGAGAAAGTTATCCTTTTGCCACAATGTTTGATAATAATTTGGGGGTATTCCATGTTGATACCACTTTTTTGCGTGGTAACGACGTCGCTCAATTGACGGTTCGCCAAGATGAAGTGTTACGGAAATGACGTCACGTCCTTCTTTGGCTACGATAAAGTCCAAAATTTAGGTTCGGGCGTAGAAGTCTAATGCTGTCGTTTTTTTGACGAACGGGAAAACATATTTCTTACATAGTTCCATTTATTTTTAATTTTTCGTACAAATGTTAATTCCACAAAACACAGCACTTAAAATGATCTTAAATATCGATTTAAAAAAAAAAAAGATTAAAAAGACTACAATATTTAAAAATCCGTGTTTTTCGTCTCCTTTTAATACATACCCAAAAATATCGATTATAAAAAAATAATTAAAAAGACGACAATAATTCTTTTTCAATCCGAGTTTCCATTTATTTTTGATACTTTTCGTACAAATGTTAAATTAATTCCCACAAAACACAGCACTTTAATGATCTAAATATCGATTTAAAAAAAAAAAGAATAAAAAGACGACAATAATTTGTTAAAATTTTATACATACCCAAATTATCGATTTAAAAAATTTTATTAAAAAGACGACAATACATTTTGTTCAATCCGTGTTTCTCGTCTCATTTTATACGTACCAAAATGGCGGCCCCCATGGATTTGGCCAGTTTCATTTCAGAAAGCTTCATGGGGTTAGTGAAAAAAAAAAAAAAAAAAAAAATTCTCACACCTGTTACCTATAACGAAAAAATTCATTTATGGTTTTTTTTTCGTATTACTAATCCTATTCCATCTTAGTGGGACATAATGCCACAACAACTGCTATTCAAGTAATGTTTGTTGTGGTTTCTGTAACGGTGATAGTTTTTACAGGATGGGGAGGAGTTAACCCATGCCCTACATGTGGCCCAGTTACGGATATTCGAATTCAACCCAAAAATGAAGTTGTGAATGTTCTTCGATTATAAAAAGTCTCCAAAACTCCAGCCGTTCATCATTATTGATTATAGACAGTTTGCGCAATTGACATCATTATACCATTAAAAAACACCCAAGATTCAGAAAGACAGACAGTTGATCTTAAAAAACCCAAACCATAAGCATATGACAATTTATAACAATTGAATAAAGTTGAAAACATTGTGTTTTCAAGAATCTTCTTAGTGGTTAACAACGGGATTCGATAAATTGATAAAACATAACGAAATCATAAAACCCGAGTTTTATTACCCTATATACTACAATGAAGACGTCATTCAGTACTTTGTTATGAGACATTTAAGACTGAAACACAACTACATTCAGTTTGATCGTTTTGGTCATTTATTTACCATTTTCCTTAAACAACAATTCTGCAACAGACAACTATGAAAACACCCTGGCAACCATGTTTAAAATAAAAATTTAATTAATTAATAAATAGAGTTGAAAACATTGAGGCAAAAGGAGAAATTTGATCAAAATATTCCTAATCAGATGCTTCAGTGGGAAAGAGTTTTGAAGAAAAAAATCGGGATGCGATTGTTTCATGTTGCATGTCTCTTTTAGTGCTTATGTAATTACTTACCATCCACAGCAAACAAATCGAGAGCGCCACCATCTTCTTTACTCCGTGAGGAAACTGACTAGATAATAGATAAATGCAATCTTCGACCTTCAAGTTCATCATCATGGCATAATAATGTATCTGAAATAATTAACAAACCATTTGTTACTACATGTATTTCTTATTATTTGATAAGTCAGGGCTTGATAAAGATCTTTGAACATAGATTAGACAGGTTTTAATGACAACAAAGATATAAAACCCTTTCTCATGTGCAGACACTTTCTTACGCCTCTGCAGCAGACCACATTTGAAAAAATTGTGGCAAAGGAGAAATTGATTATAATAATTAATTCACTCCTTTTGCCAACAATGTTTTCAAATCAAATGAAATAATCTTCCTTTCATTAATAGAGAATAATTTCTATTTTTGCATAGATATTTTCAAAAGTGGTCTGCAGATTTGTTAGATGTGGAAAAGTGTTAACCCTTTACCTCATATAGATGCTTTCTGACGCCTCTGCAGCAGACGGCTTTTTGAAAACATAGTGCCACAATGTCTTCCACTTTGAGTCATTAGGTTATCAAAATATGTTCTAAGTCGTTTGCTGCAAAATTGTCGTATAGGAAAGGGAATAACGAACTAGACATCACCACTCATTTTCAGCTTTTTTATAGGTCACAATACACCAAATAAATTCCTTCTTTGTTTACATGTAAATCAACCACCTTCAACCCTCGTTTGTCACATTTTATAAGCGTTTCCCATGTAGAACACCATATATCATTGAAAAGAGATACTTCTTACCTTTAAAATAATCCATAGAAAATTGGGGTCATGTAGTTATGCAAGAGAGAACCGCTCTGTGAGATGGGGACCGGCCTTTTTACCGACAATCCAGCAGGCTGAAAATGGGTTTACCCATACTCTACTTTCACTTTCACACAAGGTCAATCATACCTAAAATGATCAAATCAAACAGTTCCAGTTCATCCTCTACATATTTACAAAGAATTTACACCCATTGTCACATATCCAATGCAGTCTTGGCCAGATGTACAACCATTTCCTAGGCAAACAAGTTTTGTTTACGCACTACTTGGCTGTAGATCAAAGGGGGCCCGCGGATGTATTTAGCGTAATTTGACCTATAAGACAAAATATTTGCCTCCAAGGAGGAGTTTCTTGCCATTATTCTCAAAGTGTTATATTTATTGAGAGCAAAAAAGCAAAAGTTAGGACAGTAAGGCATTTATTTTCAAAGAAATTTCAATTTTCCTATACCGGCCGAAACCTCGGTTTTGCGGCTTGAGTCTGGCCAAATTTGGGATAACGCGCATCATATAGGTCTTAGAATAGAAAAAAATAAGAAACGCGTTATATATTAAGTTTAAACTGTGTCCATTAATTGTTTATAGACATGAACAACCTTCATATTTATGCATGATTTGGACCATGCAACACTAACAGAGAAGTCTAAATAGCTTGAAAACATCAATTTTTAGTTAGAAAAATGTAAAATTTGCTAGGATTTTTTCCCAGCAAATCCTGTTCTAAATGCTTTTTGATGTTTTTCAAATAAACTTTTTGTTAGGAAACAAGCATTTATATATTTCAAACAATTTAATACAATACTGGCCAGCCAGGTACATAATTAAGGCTTTTTGACACCTTTACCGGTGACTGCATTGATGAGTGAAATTTAACAGTCTGCTTATGTGAAAAATTGTACATATATTGGTAATACACCTATAATTTATATGAAGAAGCTGAAATTGGGGTTCACATAGCAAGGTAAATCATGTGTAAGGGCATCACAGTTGCGAAACAAAGGGGGAACAGTTTCCTGCCCTAATCATGCTCGGCAAACATAACTAAAATTATTATCCATCCAGTGTATGGTCTTTTAAACGAACTGATTAGTTCGTTAATTCGAAATTAAATTGGCTTATTTGCATATTAAAAAAAAGTATCGATTATTATTTCGTAAAAACGAAATAAAAATCCGATACTTTTTTTTAATATGCAAATTAGCGTTTTATTTGCATACTAAAACAATATATTGAATTGTCACTTAGGGGCTCCGTAGTATGTAAATAGTTGATTCAGATAATTTCTTATTGAATAATTAAAGTATGATGAGCATAATCAAAGTACGCCCAGTAATTGTATTACAATACCTATGATGAACAAGTAATTTTCATTACCTGATTGAATTTTGCTTTATAAGTCAAAAGTTTTTTTCTGACACAAATGGACTAGAGGAATAAAAATGTGAACAGAGGGTATAGACGTATTTGTCCTCTTTCTGTCATCACTATTCCGTGCTCTATATGTTTTTTTTGTTTGTGTATGTTAAATTGATTGCTTTGGACATCTTACCATGTGTAGTATATACATATTGTTTGTGTAATGCTTAGACTTATGAAAATGTATGTGTTCTTCTCGTCAATGTATATATGTTCATTTGTTAAATATTTGCGGGCGATGTAAAATAACTTTATATGCCGAATAGACAAACTTGAAACTTGAGTCTGTCTTTTTAAATGATGTTTTAAGATTTGTCAACTTTAAGGTACACATATAGAGGATATTTCATGAATGTTTATTTATTATCACTTTTAATAAACGAGTTTAGTAAGATGATATGCCGCAAGCATTGTGGAGCGTCATATTCAGCTTAGTTAACGAGTTTATTAAAAGTGATTTATAATAATAAACCATGCAAGGATGAGATATTTTATTTTTCACATAAAGTGATTAATGAGAAGTATTTCCAAAAAAAAATGTACATGAAATTTGCCGGTTTGCGCCAAAGTGACCTTATATAACGTCAAACGGGCTGATGTGACGTCATTTTCATAGTTTGGTTTCCGCATTGTTACAAAGACTTGAGCGTGAGACTGGAAACCAAACTAGTTGTGTCATATATGATATTTATGTAATGGGATTTTGACTCTCACAGAGAGGGCTAGAGGGCTTTTATGTAATACACATGTATATCTACGAAGAAACGTCTAAGTGTAATCAGTAATGTAGACAATGTGTAGGACTACCTGATGGAATTTGTATAAATCATTATATTTTCAGGAATAATCAACATCCCTCAACTCATTGACTGTTGATGCACTTTATGCCCTGCAGAAACTTGGGAATTATACAATGACAAAATGGTTCTTAAAAAGCTGGCACTCAGGCAAGGGCAAATCTGAAAAAACAAGAACAACAGATTGCAGATGAGTCAAGTCAGGAAAAAAAAGGTCTTGATGGTACTCAAGATTAAACTTTTTCCACTTATACACATTCTGACGCATTTGCTGCAGACTTTTTGAAAACATTGGAAAGAGAGAGAAAGTGCAGAGAGAGGAGAGAGAGAGAGAGAGAGAGAGAGAGAGAGAGGAGAGAGAGAGAGAGAGAGAGAGAGAGAGAGAGAGAGAGAGAGAGAGAGATCGAGATGAGAGAGAGATAGAGAGAGAGAGAGATGAGAGAGAGAGAGAGAAGAGAGAGAGAGGGGGAGAGAGAGAGAGAGAGAGAGAGAGGAGAGAGAGAGAGAGAGAGAGAGAGAGAGAGAGAGAGAGAGAAAGATGATGAGGGCGATACTTTACGCAAGAGTCCGCATTGTTGGTTTTCTCGCGGGACGTCTCCATCTGTATTTCTGTATTGTTGTATCAATTATGTTGCCTTATTTCGTTTCTAGCCTTTTAAAACGTACTAATTATACGAAATATCATTTTGTCATTTGACACCCTGAGTTAAAGGGTTTAACATTTTAGAACTGACATGAGACGTGAGATGAAAAGCTCTTTTCGGACACCCTGAGTTAAAGGGTTTATTATTTTAGTAGTGACATGGATATGTGCAATGAAAGACTATTTTGACACCCTGAGTTAAAGGGTTTAACATTTTAGTACTGACATGATATGTGCAACGAAAGACTATGTTTGACACCCTGAGTTAAAGGGTTTAACATTTTAGTATTGACATGATATGTGCGATGAAAGACTATTCTGACACTCTGAGTTAAAGGGTTTAACATTTTAGTATTGACATGATATGTGCGATGAAAGACTATGTTGACACCTTGAATTAAAGGGTTTAACATGTTAGTAATGACATGATATGTGCAATGAAAGACTATTTTGACACCCTGAGTTAAAGGGTTCTAACATTTTAGAACTGCCATGATATGTGTGACGAAAGATTCTGTTGACACCTTGAGTTAAAGGGTTTAACATTTTAGTAACTGACATGATATGTGCAATGAAAGACTATTTTGACACCCTGAGTTAAAGGGGTTTAACATTTTAGATTAGAACTGACATGATATGTGCGATGAAAGACTATGTTGACACCTAGAGTTAAAGGGTTAATTATTTTAGTACTGACATGATATGTGCAATGAACGATTATGTTGACACCTTGAGTTAAAGGGTTTAACATTTTAGTACTGACATGATATGTGCGATGAAAGACTATGTTGACACCTTGAGTTAAAGGGTTTAACATTTTAGTACTGACATGATATGTGTGATGAAAGACTATGTTGACACCTTGAGTTAAAGGGTTTAACATTTAAGTAAATTGTTACATATCCAACAATCTGTCTTCTCCGGTTTCACTCAATAACTTTTATCGATATTTCACCTAATCCATCGCCGGAGTTTCTTATCTTTCGGCAGTTTACGAAGATCACCGACGCAATTCGTAGGGGTCATAAATCATAAATCATCAGGGTAATTCAAACGGATTTAGCAGTTTTAATCTTGGTAGGTTAACGGTTTTATTATAGGGATATGCTATATTTAAAAAAGCATAGACAAATTTGTGTTTTACGTTTTAATATAAAATCAAGTTTAAAATTGATTTTTCATAAAAAAATAACCATTCATTTTAATTTAAAAAAGCCGAAGCATGAATTTATAATAAAGTGTTTAATTAAAAAGTATAATCCGAGCAGTTTTACTTATTATTTACTGGTCATTAAAAAACAAAGAGATTCACTTAGGGCTGACTTCAACCACCAATATAAAACTGAAAGTCGCTATATATATATATAGAATTTTTTTTATCAAAAATGATAATGTAAGATTTTTAACTTCTCAGCTTAATATGCAAATTTTAGCTATTTTGTATACGAAGATCAGAACCCATACTTCATAAGTTCAAATTATATTTGGATTTGCTTTGAAAATAAAATCAATCCAACCTGTATCAAAATAAACAATACAGAAAATCCATTATTTAGAAATGATATTAATTATTTTCATGAAGCTGATAACAATAATAATAAATATTATGTCGTAACTTTTAATTTAACACAAGTACATCTATATTAAGTCACGCTGATAATAACAAATGGCAGAAAATGTCAATCCTGGTTTTTATGACCCAATTAACTTATAAAACGCCCGAGGCAGTGTCTATTAGAACATTACAGATTAACCTGAATACACACATTTGACACTTATAATAATACATTAAAATTGAGATGATGTTTTGAAAAACAGCATCAAAATTACAAAAACGGTATCCATTGAGAGTTGTCATAAACAGTATTAAAAAACAAAAGGGTTATCTTAATAACACAAATTGTGTTTCCTTAATTCTTTTCACATTTTATCTAAAAATTACAAGAAGCTGGCATATTTTTATTGCAAAAAGGTAGCAATTAAAATGTTTTTATTTGTATATTATGAAAACAGTTTTTATAATATCAGGAATAGTGTATATCGCATTTCCGTTTGCACAGAAATATTGTCAACATACATTAACACTTTGTGAACAATAAAGTGTATTAATCTAAGATGATTTTAGTAAAGTTAATAACATTTGTGTAGATTACATGATTTTTTTTTGAATTTGTTTTTATTACGCATCAAATGTATGTATTTAACAGTTTTTGGTCAGTATTATTTCCATAACCAACATCAATCCTAGTGAGATTGACAACGTATCATGTATACTTTTTTTTTTCGCTTATACTCAAAATGAATTATTATTCCTATTCTTTTAACCCGTTTAAATATGACAAATACATAATTGGCCTTAATTTACAGATAATATTTATGTCAACGGCGGGCTATTATTTAATAATATTCCTATTGTTATTGCGCGAGGATAAAGAATATTTGATTTAAATTTAACTCTTAATTCAATTCTTAATTATCCAGATATTTAAAACCTGCCCTGAAGGAGTAAGATTTTATTGCCCTGCAATAAAACATCGAAGTCATAAAACCAGTAGCGGTGAAATCCGATTAACTTCGTAAGTTTCCGCTACTGTTTGACGGACTCCACCGAACACAAAAAATACTTACATGTTGTTTGACAAAAGCATTAATTCCCCCGCCTAAATTTTTCTTAATTTCATAAAAAACGATATCCTTCTTTAAACAAATGAATATACTTTACGAATGTGAATGCGAACTTATAAAAAGTTGAAAGGAAAACAAGTTATAACTAATTAACCAACGAAATTTGATGGCAATTTCTGTGTAATTATCAAAAATCATATGTAATTTAATAGGAATATAGGGTCACCTAATGTTTATATAAATTCCCCCACCTAAATTTTATTTACCCGTCTGCACTAATATTGATTGTTTGGTGTTTAACGCCGATTTAAAAAAAAAATCAGTTATGAAATGGCGTTTCCTGGAAACTAGTGCATTAATTCTAACACCTGTCAGTCAGTCGTAATGCTAACACCGCAACGCTGAGCGCCAAGGAGGGCAGCCATTACTACAATTTATAAAGTATTTGGTATGAACCAACCGGGGATCGAACCCACGAATTTCCGTTCAGAAGGCAGGCGCTTTACAACGAAACCATGAAGGCGGTTCTGTACTATTATCGTACACGATAGACTCTAACTATTTCACTGCCGAATGTCACAAAGTCGACTCTTCCTTGTTGACAAAATTGGACCACTCCATGTTTTTTCCAAAAAGACGTCTGACCAGGCTCTATACTGTTTGATGCCCAACCAAACTTTTTTTCCGTTATATTCTTAAATGTGGTTATTAACTCTTTCCTACATACAATACTGAAATCTGCAGCAGACGATTTGAAATTATCTAGTCCAATATATAGAAAATCTCTATACATGATAGTATGATTATTGAATAGAGTTGTAATCATTATGACAAATGGAGAAATTGTTCATTATGGGCAATTTCTTCGTTTTCCACTATGATTTCAATAGTCGTCTTCTTCTCATGCGTCAGAAAGCGTCTACTTATCGGAAAGGGGGGTTAACTCTTTCAGATTCGAAGCTGGACAAGTCCATTTTAAAATTTCAACCATGGTGGGTATCAAAACTTCCATATTTCGGATGAAGGAATATACTGTTACGGTTCGTTAATTCAATGCATATGAGTCTCGTCTATCGAGTTTGACAATATTTTAATTAGTATTGACGTAAAACTTGTGGGCTATACTTCTAGTCGTTAGTAGCTTATGTTATATATAAGCGGACGGTGAATACTCTACTGGTGAGACTGTGCGTATAAACAAGTTAACCCGATCCTTCCCTGAACGCAGATGCTATTAGACCCAAAATCGCAAGACGCTACTCGTATACACACTATGTTTAAGGTAGGCCGAGGACATATGTGTTTGCCAATAGGTCACAGACACTTCGCAAGCTTCGAGTTATTACATTCGTCATCTGGTGAGCCTACACTGTACGCATATTCTATGAGACCCCAACTCGCAAGACGCTACTCGTATTCACACACTGTTTATGGTAGACACTCTGCAAGCTTCGAGCTGTGCTCGTTATTACATTCGTCGTCATCTGATGAGCCTACAATGTACGAAGATGCTATAAGACCCATAATCGCAAGACGCTACTCGTATACACAATTTTGTTTATGGTAGACCGATGACATATATGTTTGCCAATAAGTCACAGACACTTCGCAATCTTCGAGCTTTGTTCGTTATTACATTCGTCATCTGATGAGCCTACAATGTACGAAGATGCTATAAGATCCCTAATCGCTAGACGCTATTCATATTCACACACCGTTTATGGTAGACACTTCGCAATCTTCGAGCTATGCTCGTTATTCCATTCGGCATCTTGTGAGCCTACATCGTACGAAGATGCTATAAGACCCCTAATCGCAAGACGCTACTCGTATTCACACTTTGTTTATGCCGTGTAGACACTTCGCAATCTTCGAGCTATGCTCGTTATATCATTCGGCATCTTGTGAGCCTACATCGTAAGACGCTACTCGTATACGTACACACTATGTTTATCGTAGGCCAAGGACACAATCTATTCACCATTTAATCAAAAACAGTCTCAAGGCACTCTCATAGTAAACTTGAACAATTGATACCACGGATGATATCAACTGGTAGATGGGCTTAACTCTTTCAGCGCCGAATTGTTTAAAGTAGACTCTTCCATGTTCAAAATCGGGCGTCTCCATTTCTCATGTAATAACAGTTTTGGACTATTTTGATAACTAAAAGGCAAACAATGCTGATTTCAGGTGAGACAGCTCGTTACGAGCCGACTCACCTGAATCAGTATTGTTTGCAAAAACCTCAATATTGCCTTTGGCGCTGAGAGTTAATCAGTACTTGTACTATTTATTTAATTGGTATTGTGGAAGAACTGAAACGGTTGATTTTATTAACTTAATGAAAATTAATAAATGTAAAACCTTAAAACTGTTAATGATATTTATACAAAACTTATGAGGGAAATTGATAATTTGTAGGAACATTTATTTCATAAGACATGAATTTGGTGTTTTCTGTAATGCATTGTTTGTTTTGCATATATCATATTTATACTTAACATATTGCAATTTTCGCATGATGTATTATTATTTGTAACATTTGATTATGTATTTTGGGCCGGTAGCCTTTGATTACGTTAATAAATAAATTGACATTGTCAGAAAAGCTATACGCGTGATACACCTGGGACACGGTTCACTAACTGTTTATATATTTGAGTAAATTGTGGGTTTTAGATATAAAGTGTAGACCGATATCAGACTGCATATTTCAGTTGAGTCTGGCAATTTGTGGTCTTAATTTATCGACTCTCCATATAGGTCAATTGGCGTACAAAATAAGGAGTTACAGTTCTAGTCTGTTCATAAAAAACCGTTTATAGGGCTTAAGTATATGTGGACGGACAATGAAAGCTCAGGTGAGACTATGCGGATGAACAGTCTTCACTGTACGCAGATGCATTATACCCGGAATGGAAAGGCGCTGCACGAAGTTAATTATGTTTTACAAACCATAAAGGATTTAAATACTTTGGTATAGAGTGTTGTTTGTTTCAGGTTGTTTTTAACAGTATTTCAGTTCCATCATGTCGCTTCCTAGGTAAATCACAAGTAATAAAGGGATAACTTAACTTTGGGGGGGGGGGGGGGGGGGGGGGGGGGGTTCATGCATTATGGAAGAAAGAACTCAGTAAGGCGAAAATGGTTACCGTCATTTTGGATCAAATCGGGCCCGGAAAAAAACGGTGTTTAGCATTCTCTACTTTTACTTTCAAACATCAAAGTGATCAAATAAATCATTTACAATACATCATTTACAATTATGTTAAACTCAATTTCATATATTCAATGCATTCTGGTGATGGTATTTTATGGACTGACAGCGGATATATTTGGCGTTATTTGACCTAAACGATATTAACCTTAGAGCTTAATTTGACAAGTTTAGATAACGGTCAATTTGCACATCCCTGATATTGGATTTAACGCTTTCCTACATTTAGACGCAATTTTAAGCCTCTGCAATAGACTACTTTTAAAAGCATTGTGGCATATAATGAGCAATTTCTTCTTTTACCACATTGTTTTGCATTCTATTCATTAGTTTTACCTTTACTTGTAAAGATTTCCCTTATGTTTGCCTAGATATTTTCACAGTCGTCTGTCGCCTATTTGTTGTACGTAGGAAAAGGTTAAATGATCACTGTATGTCAGAGCTACTTGAATGTTTTAGGGATATACTCAAACAGTGCACATCCTGATCAGACTGTGCGGAGGCACTAGGAGAAATCGATCAGTATCGTTCGCCATCGTCAGGTGGTTGGGTTTCTTGTAGTGCCGCTGATTTGACGAGAATCTCTCTACGCATTTACAATCACAAGAGAAATAACATGTTAATTTATACAAATAATTTGCAGTTGCCTCACGCAATACTTTATTCTCATCCTTATTAATCATTCCGAAAAAGAGCCAACCACAAGTGTTGTAAATCTCCTAGTTTCACAGCTTGTGTAACACCACCTAAATGGATTTGTTTAAAATATTGCAAACATTTATTTTATTATTGTCTCAAACTAACGTGCGTTCATTCAGTTTTTAACCATAATGATTAAAGTTTAAGTGTGAGTCATCACCAATATCCCATGGGCAACAACAACAAACAAACAAACAGAAAGCACTTGCTACAGTTCGGACAACAATCTGGGCATTTACGAATACGGCATATGAAACAACACTTTACTATAAAGTATCCAACAATGAGTTTAATCAATGACAACATTAATACAAAGAATATAGTTAATCCAGTGTTGTGTTGAAACATTCGATCATTGAATAAATCCAAATTTCAGCGAAAATATTAAACATTTTTCATTTAGACGAATACAACAAGTTTGATTAACCACTTTAAACGATCTGATACCATAAATTAGAGACAAATGTATTGGCATTTTTTGCTCTAACGTCTGAGAAAAACCCCATAGGAAATTAGATATACGAAGACCACCAGTCCGAGAAAGAGCTAATCACAGTCGGTGTAACACCACGTTAAGCAATGTAGTGTAGTATTTCCAAACCAATGGTTGTCTTGTGTTCTTTTTGAGCATACACGACATAAAGATACAAATTGAGAATATAACCAACGCAATGCATAACAGAGAAAAGCAAATAACTAAAAAAAAAACGAAAAGATCTTCTAAATACTTTATATCAATAAATCTATTTAATAATCCATTAAAATAAAATAAAAGAGTTATATTGATGTAAAATGTTTTACTGACTTCCTTTCCTTCGGAAGGGAGACCTAATATACAAACATCTTCTAAATAGGTAATTGTCTCAAACAAATGTTCAGTTTCCATGATTAACCATAACGATTAAAGTACTTGTACGAGTCTTCATCAAAATCCCACGGACAACAGCAACAGAACAAACAGCACTTGTTACGGTTCGGACAACAACCTTTGCATTTGGGAAAACGGCGTAAGAAACAACGCTTTACTATAAGGTTGGGCACAATAAAGAACCCAACAATGAGTTCGAACAATGAAAACGTTATCAAAATGAATACAGTAAAGTATTTGTTGCTGGTTTTTTTCCATTGGATAAATTCATAAATCCAAAGTTCAGAGAAAATATTAAAAATTTCCATTAAGATGAACACAACAACTTTTGTTAAAAAGATTAAGCGAGCCGATACCTTACATTTGAGACAAATGTTTTTGATGTTTCTCTGACGTCTGAGAAGAATCATATAGCAAAATAAATATATTAAGACCATCACTCCCAGAAAGAGCCAGTCACAAAATGTGTTTAACCCCCTTATAGTACAGCCCGTGTAACACCACCGAAATGGATTGGTTGTAGTATTGCCAAACACATGGTTGTATGTTTCGTTTTTCTGTGCATACACGACATAAAGATAAAAGTTGAGAAAATACGCAGCACACTGCAATATAGACAAAACAGTATGAAAAACAATCCAGAAACATTTTCCAGATTGCAAGCACACTGCTTCGTTTATACAACTGTACGAGCTATTCTCCCCATTTGCCTGGTTGTTTATACAACTGCCAGAGTTGTTCTCTCCATTTGACTCGTTGCTTATGCAACTGCCCGAAAAATCCTTTCCTGGTACATTTACCATTTCAATAGCAAAGTCTTCACAAAATCGGTTTGCCCATTTCTTCCCAACATATCCCTGTGCCCTTTCAAGTGTTTTAGCGTGATTATTCTTGGGATCCTTATAATTAATTTTGTTGATGGTCTTGTAGTCAACTTCATCAATGCATAGTATTACAGGCGTCTCTGATGTTGTATCGTTTTTATTTTGACCAGTTTTCGATAGACCAATTGTCGTAAGTTTTGCTTTTTTGAAGTCTTCGGATATATTTTCAATTTTCTGAACGATGACGTGTTGCTGATTTGAAATTTCTATATGGTCCCCAGGTTGTAGGCTATTTTTAAAACCTTTTATCTTTGATGCGTTGGTAACAATATCACGTGTCCCACACACCATAGCAACAGCAAAATGTTCACAGTTGCGTAAGCAAAGACAGTATTTACCCATGTCAGGCTGTTTGTTTATGATTGTCTGGGCTCTTTTGACTGTATGCGATTCACTATATCTTCGACACTTGTATTCGACTTTTTTGATGAACTGACGCTTGAGTTTATTGCTGCCCTTGTACTCAAGCATGTGAGATTCGATCTTAAAATCTTTCGACGATCCATGTTTTTTTTGTAGCACATCTATGACTGGAATCATAGCTTTATCATGTGGCAGCCTTTCTATTTTCTCAACTATTGCGTGGTGTTTCATCGGTAACCTAACCCTTTGCTTGATAAACATCGGTATCTCTATGTGATCGCCTGGATTTAGATTTGTCCAACCCGCTTTGACTTTCACAGATCTGCGGCACACCATGCAAGCCTGAATGACGATATATTCGTAAACAGGTGAATTGGCTTTCGACATAATTGTATATCGGCACACGATTGTTCTTAACCCTCTCCAATATACGGAAAATATGCAGCAGCAGACGACTTTGAATGCATATGAGTTAAAATATCGAAAATCTCTTTAATTGAAAGTATTTTTATTGATAAGAGTTGTAAACATTGTTGAAAATGAAGAAATTGCTCATCATGGGCAATTTCTCCCTCTGCCACAGTGTTTTTAAAAGTCGTCAGCTGCAAGGGCGTCAGAAAGCGTCTGTTTGGGAAAGGTTAATTAGATATCAGACTGAATATGTCCGCCATTACTTTATTGAGCCTTTCCTAAATATGGGAGTATTTTGACGCACAATTCGGCTGCAGACATTGTTTGGAAATAAGAATGGCATAGGAGAAACTTCTCTTATTGAACATTATCCCGCTTTTGCTACATTTTCATTTCCAACTTTATTGTTCAATACGGAGGAAAAGAAGAACTCTTACATGTAGTTTCAAGTCAAACTTTGAAACTTTCTAGCCCTAGGTCTTCTGAAACCAATGACAACTATGGCCATTCCTTACCGCTCTGTCATATGTTAAAATCGATTACAACTCATTGGTCTACAATTCAAACATTACAGACGCAGTATGAAAACATTGTGACAATATAATCATTTTCTCTCTTTCAACACTAATCAATAACTGTTCTTTCATTTATAGATTTTTTCTGTAATTTTGTATAAATATTTCAAAAGTCGTCTGCTCGAAATATGGTGTACATGTATGTTAACCAAAAGAAAAGTCATTAAATTAAGATAGATAAAACACTTTCTACCAAAAATAGGTTTGTACGAATTCCAATTGTTTGACTAATGTTAACAACCTTCTAAAACATATCAAGGCTGTACCACTTCGTTTCGAGGGTACATTTCAACTACTGCTGGTAAATGTATCCTGACAGGAGGTCAGTCTTAAACCTTTCTCACATACAATTTGACAGAAATGTTGATTAAATCTTTCAAATGAAGGTGTCCTTATTGAACACAGTTGAAAATATTGAGTCAAAAGGAAAACTGCTCATTATTGGCAATTTCTTCTTCAGTGTTGACGTTTTAAAGGTTTCTGATGCAGATTTCTTAGAATACGTCTGTGAGTGGGAAGGGATTAAAATGTGTCTCATATTCGAGCACATAAATAAATCAAAGCACTAAAAGTGCTAACAGCAAGAGGTGCTAACTGCAGATTACATTTGGACATGGATTTACCGATATCAAAAGTCTAACAATAACACTCAACAATAACACTATGTAATGTCCATATACTGAACACACAGTATTGGACTCTATCGATATACTAAATTTGACACAAACTACTTCCATTAAGTATGCGTATCTGCTATATTGATAGTTCCTGTTTAGCACACATAATGGTTTGCAATGGATTTTAGCCGTTATTTTTTTATGCAATTTAGTGAATTTACACATAAACATGTCATATCAAGATCAAATGAAGGTCTCTGCCTAGCAAATAGACATATATTGAGAGTCCAATTCTTAGATCAATGCAGATATAAAGTCCTGTGTAATCTACATTTTATATGGAGGGATATAACTGAAATATTGTTAAAAGCGACGTTAAACATCATACAAGCAAACTAAACATTTTCTAATAAGGTTTCACAATATAGCCACATAAGTCAAAAAAGCCCCGCCCCCTAGCAGCCATGTATTTTGACCAATCAACATATTTGAAAATCGGCCTGATACTTTCCGAGGACTTTAGCCATATAAGGCAAAAAATAGTCCCACCTCCTGGTTGTTATGTTTTTCGCGCAATCAATATGACTTAAAAGAATCTGATAGGGGGTTATCAAAGAAACGTTTCTACAAAAAAAAAATGAAATTAGCCAGATACTTTTTGAGAAGAAGATTTTTAAAGTTTTCACTGAAGCAATTGAAGGCAAAACAACACAGCCCCTGTCGCCCATACTTTTGACCAATCAACATGATTTGAAGGAATATGACGGAGGACACCCAAGACACATTTGAAGAAAATTATTTGGAAATCGGCCATATACTTTCGGAGGAGAAGATTTTTAAAGTGTTTATTAAAGCTATAAAAGGCAAAACAGCTACTCCCCTGGCGGCCATGTTTTTTGTTTTACTAATTTACATTGCTCCATCCCAACTGACCCACTAGTTATAGAGGAAATGTTGCGGACACACGCGTGACGATCGACGGACACCGAACAAAGGGCGATTACAATAGCTAACTTAAGTGCTTCGTACGCATTGAGCTAACACGTACCTGTGGACATGACTCATCTATCTGCCTCTGGTCAGTAGTCCGATCCAAATAGGTCGGCGTCTAAAATGTATTTCAAAACAGATGTCATTGGAACGAACGAATATTGTGTTTTAATTTGAATGAAAGGTTTTTCAGTAATTCAATGTCGGAAGACCCGACAACATTTGGCAATTACATTAATGGCTATCACTTAACAGTGCAAGTAAAATAGGTATCCTATTGATCATCCTAGATTTGAAACTGGTTGAACGTTTGCAAGCAATACAAAAGTCCCCTACCGGAACGATTTCCGCACAGTGTGTATTGTATGTGCATTTTGACAAATACAGCAATGCACTACATGCAATTTTTTATACAGTCCTATCAAACATTTCTCTTTTCGACCTTTGACCTATAAGTGTGACCTTGACCTTTGAGGTACAGGCATGTGTCTTGTGTGCCATATATCACCTCATCATGGTGAACATATGTGCCTTGTAACTTGGGAATCCAACGATGCATGGTTGAGATGTAAGCCGGACACGGTACAGTCCTATCAAACAGTACTTATTTTGACCGTCGACCTCCATGTGTGACCTTGATTTTAATGTAAAGGCCTGTTTATTGTGCGCCATATGTCACCTCATCATGGTGAACATGTGTGCCCAGTAACTTGGGAATTCTATGATGCATGTTTTTTTATTTCTATCTTTGACCTCTAAGTGTGACATTGACCTTGACCTTTGAGATACATGCCTGTGTCTTGTGTGCCACATGTCACCTCATCATGGCCTTTGACCTATAAGTGTGACCTAACCTTTGAGATACAGGCCTCGGTCTTGTGCGCGACACGCTGCCACATCATGTACATGTGTACTGAGTTACTTGGGAATTTCATGATGCATGGTTGAGATGTCGGCCGGACAAGATAGTTCTATCAAACATTTCTCATTTTGACCTATGACCTCTAAGTGTGACCTTGATTTTTGAGGTACAGGCCTGGGTCTTGCGCACCACATGTAACCTCATCATTGTAAACATGTATGCCCAGTAACTTGGGAATCCGATGATGCATGGTTCTCATTTTGTTTTTTTACCTCTAAATATGACCTTGACATTTGAGGTACATGCCTGGGTATAGTGCGCGCGACACGCCACTTTATCATGATGAACATGCTTGCCTAGTAACTTGGGAATCCTATGATGCACGGTTAAGATGTGGGCCGGACAAGCTACAGTCCATTGAACAGTTCTCATTTTGACCTTTCACCTCTAAGTGTGACCTTGACATTTGAGATAAAGGCCTGGGTCTTGTGCGCGACATGACACCTTATGATGGTGAACATGTGTGCCTAGTAACAGTACAGTACAGTCCTATCAAACAGTACTTATTTTGACCTCTAAGTGTGACCTTGATATTTGAGATACAGGCCTGGGTCTTGAGAGCGACATGCTGCATCATCATAGTGAACGTTTGTGCCAAGTTTCATGGAAATCCTTTGATGCATGGTTGGGAGGCGGGTCAGACAAGGTACAGTCCTATCAAACAGTACTCATTTTGACCTTTGACCTCTAAGTGTGACGTTGACATTGGAGGTGAACATGTGTGCCAACAAACTTGGGAATCCTATGATGCATGGTTGAGATGTGAGCTGAACAAGGTACAGTCCTATCACACAGTACTCATTTTTTTACCTTTGACCTCTAAGTATGACCTTGACATTTGAGATACAGGCCTAGATCTTGCGCGCGACACGCCGCCATATCATGGTGAATGTTTGTACCAATTTTATTTGAAATCCTATGATGCTTAGTTGATATGTGGGTCTGACAAAGTACAGTCCTATCAAACAGTTTTGTCGCAAAACGCAGCCTCATCATGGCGAACGGTTGTGCCAAGTTTCTTTGAAATCCTATGATGCATGGTTGAAATGTGGGCCGGACAAGGTACAGTCCTATCAAATTGTACTCATTTTAACCTTTGACATATAAGAGTGACCTTGACATTTGAGGTACATGCCTGGGTCTTGAGCATGACACGCCGCTTGATCATGCTGAACTTTTGTGCTAAGTTTCTTTGAAATCCTATGATGCATGGTTGAGATGCGGGCCGGACAAGGTAATCATATCAAACAGTACTAATTTCGACCTTTGACCTCAAAGTGTGACATTGACATTTGAGGTAGTTGGCGACACATGGTGAACGTTTGTGCCAAGTTTCTTTCAAAGCCTACGATGCATGGTTAAGATGCGGGCCGGACAAGGTTAGGTGGGACTGAAAGACAGACAGACGGATAGACGGACGTACTCATGAAGTGTATTTGTGGGGTTATTTCTTTTGTTTGAAACTTGGGGTTGCAACCAACAAGTATGCTATTCATTCCGTAATTATCCCCCTTTTACGGAATGAATAGCATTTATATGCAAATAAGATACCAGTTATAAAACAAACACAAAAATATATATCTAAGTGTCTTTATAAGGGCGGTGGGTGTGATTTAGGGAATTTCTCTACGTGTCTGTGCCCAAAATGTACCACTTGTCATTGAGAAAATCGCGTCGAATGATTCGGATTTTAACTGCAAACCAGGAACTTATTTCTAGAGTAATAAGACTTACAAGTATTATTAACAACTATATATTTATAAAGTTCGTTCGGTTTTTATTGTTGATGTGTTTTTTTATTATGGGAAGTATTGCTGAATTTCACTCTTGCTGCCTTTTTTGCACAAACTAAACTTTTATTTTCCTACTGTATATGTACTACTGTCTCTTTTTGTAATTTACAAAGGCCGATAAAATTCTTCATAAACAGATGGGAGTTTTCTAGGCAGTTTCAATAGTAGAGCGGAAATGTCATACAACATTTTAGAAGGAGCGGATCGTAAACATAGTTTTACAATACATGCTTAGTTGTCAAATATAAAAGAAACTAATATAAACTCTTTGAACTGAAAACATTCATAAATGTGAAAACTCTCATAATAGCAAACATTTGCAACAGAATAACTTTACAAGTCTGCATTTATTCACCCGAAAAATTGGTCATTTCCATCAAGGGCAAAAACGTAACAGCCGCAATATGGCTTACGAGGCTCGACTGGTGGCCCTGGTGTTGGTCGTAAGATTGTCATTTAGATAATGGCGCAATGACACAGTAAGCAGCCGCGGTATATGGGCTTTACAGGTCCCTATTCGTCCACCCGAAATTGAATATAAGTCCGTTATTTACATTATGACGCGGAAAGCAGAAGATGTACAAAGGCTTTTAAGTGTCTCCATTGATTCACTCGAAATAGGTCGAAAATCCGCCATTTACATAATGACGCAATATGCAGCCGCGGTACATGGCTCCGAGTGTCTCCATTGGATTAGTTTAAACTTATTTATTTTACATCGATTGCGAAACAAGTTTTAAGCTTATATTAATCACGCTCAATGTCTGCTTCCTGGTTACTTAACCAATACTTGCGCCGTTTGTGTGGACAAATCTCAAAGGCAGAACCTGCTCACCACGGGATTCGAACCCGGGACCTTTGGTACAAGAGGCCGACGCTCTACAACTGTCTTCCATTAGATTGGAAAAAATCTTCTTATTTAGAAGTTTGTAGTACAATAGTTTTGCAATTCATGTAGTTTCAACATATACATGTATAATAATAGTATTAAACCTTTAAAGAAACAACACCGATAAATGTGAAAGCACACATGCGTATAATAAATTATAAATACCTCTGAACATGAGTTATTCTGCTCGATCTGGTCAATAGGAACCTGATTGTCCGAACTGGTCGGCGTCTAAAATGTATTAAGAAAACCAGTTGTCATTCGAATGAACATGTTATTGTAGTAACGTGTTTTAATTACAATGAAAGGTAATTCAGTTATTGAATGTCAATAGATCTCACTATATGTCGAATGATACATGTCGCGTATTGAGTAAGAAAGCGCACAAAATTCGTGTCATATTGAATGCTTGGGAAAATAGTTTTGCAATAAATGTCTGGTGATCAAATATAAAAACAAATCAGGTATAAATTGGTTATATGTCTGTCATTTCCATAATGGCCTTATGAGCAGCCGCAGTTCATAGGCTTCAAGGGACTTCATTTATTCACCCGGAAGTCCGTCATTTGCATAATTAGACAATATGCAACTTTACAGGTCCCTATTTATTCACCCGAAATAGAATATAAGTCCGTCATTCACATAATGACGCAAAAAGCAGCCGCGGTACAAAGGCTTCAAGTGTCTCCATTGATTCACCCGAAATTTGTCATACGTCCTTTATTTACATAATAAAGCGCACATACTTCTGGTCAAATGTAGTACTTAGGACAATAGTTTTGCAATACATGTGTGATAATCAAATACTTTTTTAAAAAAGGTATAAACTCATTAAAGAGAAACATTGTTAAAATGAATACCTGAATCATACTTATGCTGAATTATTTCCATTTTGACCTCATTGGAATGAACTAGTTCCCCCATTGCATCAGGCAAATCCGAATTGGTCGGTGTCTAAAATGTATAAAAAACAGATACCATTCGAACAAATTATCATTTGGAGTAGATTTGCGATATCAAATCCACAAAAATAGTGCAAAGAATTCTAGACTGAATTACGAATGCAAACATAAGCAAAAGTCAAATATGTAAAATAATTTCCGCTTATTCTTGGTAACCAAATAAAATAACAAGTCTCTGAATGTGCAAATATCATATTAAGGTGTAGTAAAAGATAAGGATATCACTACGCCTCCACGCCCAGTGTGTACGACCGCCTAAACAAATTACCCTTTGTAAATTTAACCCTTTGTATGAATAACTTTACCAAAATTATAAATCGAAAATGGGCAATAAATCTTAAACAAGACTTGACAGAGTTATGTACCCTTGTCTGTTGATGGACATTATGATGATAAATAAGTATTGTAAGTGTATAAGCTAAACCGCTAATGGTTTTGAAAAAATTGGGGTGGTACGAGAAACTTAACAACAAATTATATATGGCCATAATTCTTACACAAACATTGACTGAGTTATGTACTGTTGTCTGTTGCTGAAGGTAATGATGGTCAAAAAGTGTTGTAAGTTTCAAAGTCTAAAAAGGGCCATAATTCTTACACAAATTTTGCCAGAGTTATGCACTCTTGGCTGTTGATGGAATTAATAATGGTGAATAAGTGTTGTAAGTTTCGAAGCCATATCTGTAATGGATTTGAAAATAAATAAATTGGTACAAAAAACCAAAAAACTTAACAACAAATTCTAAGTCGAAAATTTTCGGCCATGATTCTTACACAAATCTTGACAGAGTTATGTACTCTTGTCTGTTGATAGAAGTAATAATGGTAAATAAGTGTTGTAAGTTTCAAAGCAATATCTGTAATGGTTTTGAAAAAAAGTAAATTGGTACAAAAAACTTAACCAAAATTCTAAGTAAAAAAAGGGCAATAATTCTTCTTACAAAAACCTTGACAGAGTTATGTACTCTTGTCTGTGGCAGGAGGTAATGGTGGAAAAAAGTGTTGTAAGTTTCAAAGCAATATCTGTAAATGGTTTTGAAAAAGAAGGAAATTGGTACAAAGAACTTAACCGAAATTTTAAGTCGAAAAAGGGCCATAATTCATACAAAACTCTTGACAGAGTTATGTACTCTTGTCTGTTGATGGAGTTAATGATGGTGAATAAGTGTTGTAAGTTTCGAAGCCATATTTGTAATGGTTTTGAAAAAAGTAAATCGGTACAAAAAACTTAACCAAAATTCTAAGTCGAAAAGGGCCATTTTTCTTACAAAATTCTTGACAGAGTAATGTACTCTTGTCTGTTGATAGAAAAAAGGATGGTGAGTAAGTGTTGTAATTTTCGAAGCCATATCTTTAATGGTTTTGAAAAAAAAGTGAATTGGTAGAAAAAACTTAACCAAGATTCTAAGTAAAAAAAGGGCCATAATTCTTATATAAACCTTTACAGAGTTATGTACTCTTGTCTGTTGATGGAGTTAATGACAGTGAATAAGTGTTGTAAGTTTCGAAGCCATATCTGTAATGGTTTTGAAAAAAGTAAATCGGTACAAAAAACTTAACCAAAATTCTAAGTCGAAAAGGGCCATTTTTCTTACAAAATTCTTGACAAAGTAATGTACTCATGTCTGTTGATAGCAAAAATGATGGTGAATAAGTGTTGTAAGTTTCGAAGCCATATCTGTAATGATTTTGAAAAAAAAAGTGAATTGGTAGAAAAAACTTAACCAAAGTTCTATGTAAAAAAAGGGCCATAATTCTTATATAAACCTTGACAGAGTTATGTACTCTTGTCTGTTGATGGGGGTAATGATGGTGAATAAGTGTTGTAAGTTTCAAAGCAATATCTGTAATGGTTTTGACAAAAAAGTAAATTGGTTCAAAACCCTTAACCAATGTGTGACACCAACGCCGACGCAGACGCAGACAGCAACGCCGAGGCGAGTAGTATAGCTAGCCTTTTCTTCGTATGTGCGTGTGTTTGAGTGATTGATAGAGACATTGACAATTGTAAACATTTGTATTTATTGTAAAATGCTTGACTATGTACTATGTACTTGTCTAATAAAGTTTAAGTTATGTTATTTTAACATGTTACTTCTGTTTTTATTGATGATGTGTTTTTGTCATAAGTAGCAATTTCTCACAATAATTTCAACTCTATTTAATAATTAACCTTTCATTTATAGACTTGGAAGAAAGTTCCCATATATTTGACTTTATTGCGTCTTAAAAGTCGCTGATTGTAAATTTATTGCATTTGGGAAAAAGTTAACTTATTTTGGTATACAAATGTGAAGGAACATAACAGATGGGGGTTTTCTTCACCAACTTCACAAAATCATTCCGTAGTAGCGTCAATTATTTTAATTCATATCAAAATAAATTTCAAGTCATCTGCTTATTCCCATGTCCTTTTGATTAAAACTGTTAATTGCTCACTTTGGAATTAATGGGTGGAAACTGAAAAAAATGCTTAAACGAAATGGGAAGCAAGGCGTGCGCACAGTTTAAATAAATAATGCAAGGATCTAAATATAGCAAAACAAGTAAATTGAAAATGACACATTCTACACGATTCCCAATTTTTGTAAAAAAAAATACAAACTGTCGGTTAATGGTAAAGCTTTCACATGTATTAGATAGTAATTAGTTCTACTTCTTTAAGCACATCCACGGTTCGAGACATCTGATCGTCAAATAACTCATCATAGTTATTTATACAATACAACAAAAGTATATAATTAATTACGCTTAACATGAAATATACACAAAAGCCAATGTTTATCATTCAAAATAGAAAATAAAAAAGTAAAATACTTCCTCAATACTACTAATAATTTATAGAAGAGTATCACTTCAATTATTTCGCTGGACCTCCTTAGCGTAATAGGAGTATAATACTTATGAGTTAATATTATCTTACAGTATCAATGTGTTACAGAATATTGTTAATTAAATTACTTCACCGAGTAAAGGCTTCCTTGATATTTTTTGCAAGGTGTAACAGGTTTAACTTATTATTGCTGTTTAGTAAATAAATAAATTTGTATATGTTTGGACGAATGAATAAGATATCGCTTAAAATTAACAGCTCTAATATATAAGTATTCTTCATGTTAGGGCAGATAATACATATCATTTCGCGTTTTATCAGCCATGCAAAGTATGACGCATCTGATTCAATTGCTGCCTCCATTTTAGGCACGAGTTCCTTCCTTTTCTGAGCGATCTCACGCGGGAATCAAACATGTAATAATTCGTGCTGGCTAACTGTTTCCCGCTCACCACGTTACTCGAACCCGGGACCTTTGGTACGAGAGGTCGACGCTCTACCTTTGCACCACTGTCTTCCACACTACGTCCGTATCGTCTCGTGGTTCAACATTGCATATCTATAGTTCTTATTCAAACTTTTGATAAAGCAAAGTGTTATGTTACACATACCTTTTCAAAGAGTCAGACTTTGTCCTGTGTCCTGACAGCTGCTGGTGCAATCTTGGCTAAATTCGAATAAGCGCTTTCTGTTAGCCGCTTAAGCATCAACTAAAACAAGTGCAAACAATTTAACGAATATGCAGATGTCTTATATAGTTGTGCAGACACGGTTCTCAAATGTAAATAAGAGCCGCGTCAAGCGAAAATTGACTTTGTTGCATCTCCATGTTTGTATCACATACTTTTAGAGGGACGCGATTTAAACAATAGGGGACTACCTATGTAGTTTTTTACGATAAGTACAGGCGTCTTATAAAGCATTTTCAGTAGATGACATTTGAAAACATTGGAAAAATAGAGACATTAATAGCTTTTAACTTGTTACCTTTACTGTTAACCCAATGTTTTGGCCTGAATTTGTACAGATTTGGCCTGAGATATATGAGTCGAAATGTTTCTTCAAATGAAAAATGGTTAAAAGGTTGTGTTTGTAATGACTTTACTCGTTGTGTCTTTGCTATCTTTCAAGTTAATGTTTTATGTTAATTTAAGTTTGATAACGTTCAAGACTAAACAGTTGAAAAGTATGCATGATCAGATCTTGTGGTTGGCCAGGATCAGTCAGAGGAGTGTGTCTTGTCAGGTCCAAAACAGTACGATCAGATAACTGTGATACCGATTTGAAAGGCACTTTAGTGAATAAATACAGATTAGCAATGTCTCTTGTTCACACGAAAATAAAGACAAAAAAGGTCTATCGTTGAATCATAACAAACCACTTGTTTCAGGCAAAATGTGACTGTATTGTAGGTACTCATCTATAATAGATTGGACTTTAACTCTTTCTAACATACATCTCAGATTATATTCAATTATGCAATGTGTATGTTTTCATTGGTAGAATGTTAATATATTTTTGTATAATATTTTTCAAAATCGTCTGCCACAGATTAAATCTTTCCATAATGAACCATCTGCAGCAGACGCATTAAAAATACGACTGTTGATAAAACGGACCCCTGGTCGTCCGCTGCAGCTTTGTTGTAATGTCACCCGAATAAACATTTCCCACATACAGACAATTTCTAACGCCTCTGCAGAAAAAGTAATATACACCTCGTGTTTAGAGGTTTTCTATATTTTTGCAAAGATGTTTTCAAAATCGTCA
This sequence comes from Serripes groenlandicus, assembly GCA_031761405.1. Lineage (NCBI taxonomy): Eukaryota > Metazoa > Mollusca > Bivalvia > Cardiida > Cardiidae > Serripes > Serripes groenlandicus. The sequence goes on along the minus strand of JASEVX010000001.1, from coordinate 168,695,417 downwards.
TCTGCAGATGTGTTGTATATTGGAAAGGATTAAAGATATGCTTCAATCTTTTATTGATTGACTGCACTGAGTACTGGTCATATTTTCTTAGAATGTTTGTCCGACATCTTTTGATTTATCAGAAGTATTCACTATGTGATCATACATGAAGATTTCCAATTCATCTTGGTTGGCCGAAATACAAGCAATTTTTATCAAATTCTTATGATACAAACGTTTGAAAATGTTCTCCTCTTAAACTATCGGTCCAATTTTGAAATTTGATCAATTCTACGAAAAAAGCTGTCTGTCAATGACAATTTACTTAAAGAATTTACTTAAAGATTTAGTTTTACAACATTATTTTATAACTCTTAAGGTAGTTTAACTTTTTCCAAGATACAAATGCTTTCTGAGGATTGCAATAAATGAAATATTTTCAACCTTTCTCCCCATAATGGTCCTTTCATTTTGAGAGGATTTCCATAGTTTTGAATAAATGTTTTCAAAGTCGTCTGCTGCATAATTGTTATATCTGGGAAAGAGTTCCCCCATATGGTCTAAGGACATATTAATATGTCACACACAAACATATGTACTTTTCATGAAATGTCATCAACTTTATTGTCATTTCTCGAAGTAAACAGTACTGATATTAAAGAACCCGTTATTGTCCACATGTGTTTCACATAACTATTCACGTGTCCTACACAACGTTGTGGTTCTTGATCTATGTACACCAGGGCAAGTGAATTTTTCTTGGTGTGACTGTAAGTAGCTGAAATTAACAGAATGGCCCTTTCCCACATACAACAAATATACAGCAGACGACTTTAGAAACATCTAGACGAAAACACAGACAATCTCTTTAAATGAAAGTATAATTACTGAAAACAGTTTAAAACAGTGTGGCAAAAGGAGAAATTGCTCGTTTTGAGCAATTTCTACTTTTGTCACAATGTTTTCAAAGGTCGTCTGCTGCATAGGCGTTAAAAAGCGTCTATATGTGGAAAAGGGTTAACTAATAATGATGTGTTCAAAGGAACATGCGTGTCACCTGCAAATAAGTCACAACTGCGACAGACAGACAAACAGGCTGTAAGACGAGGGAGAAGTAATCCATGTCTTGATCAAGGCAGGTGATATCTGTAAATCACCATAATCAAGGGGTCAAACCTTGAACCTCTTGGTCCAAAGGAGAAAACTCTACCAGGTCGCTACAAAAGCTAGCTCTATAACAAAGCAGAATAAGTGTCCCTTTATATACTTTGGCTTTACAAACAAACAACACTCTGATCACTAAAACAAAGTGAGGTTCTCTGCATCATAAGTGACCCTTTATACACTATTTTAATTTTGACAAGATGTTTTCAAGGTTGTCTGCTGTAAAAAAGGGATGCTTTAAACATATTTATTGAGTTAAAACAATATACAATTTAATATAGGTAAGGTTACAGAGAAGTAAACATAAATTGGTCAGAAAACAAGCAAAATATGCTTATATTAATTATTCGCCTTGGTGGTTGCATTTTAAGATATACACATTTGCCAATAGGAGTAAAAAGGGTTAAACCGTTTATGATTTGGTGATGAACAATGCAAAGTTAGTTGGACTTTTCCACATAAACTGTTCTTCTGACAAAGCTCTCAACGTGCAGCCTCACTATTGCTATGCCCAATTTTCATTCAAAGAGATGTTCCATAGTTTTGCCAAGATATTCCAAGTTGTCTGCTGCAGATTGGATGTATGTGGAAAATGGTTTACCCTGTTATGACTTGTTGGTGAACAGTGCAAAGTCAGCGAACAATTCATAGGAAATATAATCGATTGATTGGAGCTGGGACCACTAAAACGTATTAGTGGCCAAGATTGGAGGTTAAAGTCCTATTTAACTCTTTCCCTCATAGTATACGCTTTCTGACGCCTCTGCAGATTGGTTGTATGTGGAAAAGGGATCTAAACCCTTTTATAACTTGTTGGTGAACAGTGCAAAGTCAGTAAACAATTAATAGGAAATATAACTGAATGATTGGAGGTTATATTCGTATTTAACTCTTTTCCTCATATATACGCTTTCTGACGCATCTGCAGGAGACGACTTTTGAAATTAATGTGACAAAAGGAGAAATTACCTAAAACGAACAATTTCTCCTTCTTCCACAATGTTTTTCACTTTATTTGATTATACTATAATTTATAAAGATTTCGATAATGTGTCTAAATGTCTTCAGTCAACGTCGTCTGCTGCAGATTTGTTGTATGTGGGAAACAGTTTTTCAGTTAAACGAGGGTGGTCAGCTCATCAATACCGTCTGAATCCTGGCTTTCTCGCACCAGTTTACCATATGACCTTCTTCCCAGGTATTTTGGGTTATTATAATATATATATTGTACTTTAACGAAGATAGACAGGACATATATATATATATATATATATAACACTCGGTCACATTGATCTGAGAAAACTGATCGTGAGCTGTTGACCTGATATGATTTGTTTAGTGCCGTTTGTTTAAAAAACGTGTGAAAGAGAAAGGGAAAAATCTACAAAAGTTGGAGTATTATCCTAAAATGTTTGCTTGATATGATATTTAATTGGCCCACACACACACACAAACACACACACACACACACACACACACACACACACACACACACACACACACAGGGAAAATGTAAAACGCACCAACCCGCCTGATTGATTGATCAGGGTTTAATGTCGTTGTTTAAATATATCCACGTGTTCTTTCTCCCAAAGATATATACCAAAGAAAGAGGCAGCTGACTACCTGTTCACGACGCACAAGAAAACAACGTTTACTACTCCCGTCAAATAAAACTATGTTGACTCCTCTGTAGGCGAATTTGAAAACATTGTGACACAAGGAAGGAGCTTGTTCATAATGATCAATTTATCCTTTAGCACCAAATGTTTACACATCCATTCAATGATTATACTTTCATTTGTCGAGATTTTCCATATATAGACATGGACATGTTCAAAGTCGTCTGTCTTAGCATTGATGTGTGTACGAAAGTGTTTTTTAAGAGCTGACAAACAAGTACCAGTGTGTTGTGTGGATAGTGAACAATGTTAAAGCAGTATAATTGCTCAAATTCATGTCAAAATGCGTCAATGTGCGGGTAAGATTAAACCCTTACCGTGATAGCTACTGTAATGGACGAATTTTGAAAATAGTGAGGGAAATGGAGCAATCGCTGAAACTGAGCATTTCCTCCTTTTCGTCTGCTGCAGATTTAGTTTGCATGATGAAGGGTTTAGCCGACTGTAAGAAATTTCATATAATGTAAACGGTTTACCTTCATAGATTACGTCGATTTACATAACAAGTATAACTGAAGTCGTTCATTAACCACATCACTGTTTATAATTGCCACGACAAAAATGGTCAATGTATCGCAGCTACTTTGGGAATTGTGGGAAAAACTGCTCACATTTGTTGAATATCATGATATGTGGCTGTATAATATATTTTTCCTTCGTTAAGTTGGCCTGCCTGTCATTTCAACAATGATCAGTTAGCCACTCTATAAACAACGGAATACTTTATTTCAGCGCAATAGTGATAACTACGGACCTGATCTATTTTAATTAAGAGCGTCTTCTAGCAACTATGAGTCTACATGCAATTGCATTTGAGTACAGTGAAGTCTCAATGTCCTCCTTCTGTTGACAAGAAAAACATAAGAACTGTAGCCTCATTAGTGTTTCGTCAATTTACCTTATGTGGCACAGTTAGCATTCCTAGTGGCACATAATGCCACAACACGCTGCTATTCTAGTTATGTTTGTTGTGGTTTCTGTAACTGTGAACGTTTTTAAAGGATGTGGGAGTTAACCCAATGCCCTACATGTGGCCCAGTTACGGAGATTCAATTAAACCCAAAACCCCTAGACGTGGCTCATATATAATAACAAATACACAAACAGAACCATAACACGTCGACTCTTTAACCCTTTCCCAACTATAGACGCATTTTAACGCGTCTGCCGCAGACGACTTTTGAAAACATCCTGACAAAAGGAGAAATTCCCGAAAACGAGCAATTTCTCCTTTTGACACAATGTTTTCAACTTTTTTCGGTAATTATATCTACAAACATAGAGATTTCCCATGTTTTTAAGTAGACATTTTCAAAGTCGTCTGCTACAGATTTGTTTTATATTGGAACGGTTAACCAATTTCTCATATATATAATATATATATGTGTGTGTTCCGTTGAACACTCTTCCGATTTTTTTAATACTTCTCTGAACTTAGTTTACTTTGTCCGGAGCTTAACTCCAATGCTGTTCAATAGGTCCATTTTCGTTTCTTGCGTATCTAATTGGCAATGAGGAAGTCGATGTTTCAAGAACTTATTTCCTATTTCTATTGGTGTTTTTTTTTTTTTTTTAAATTCGTCGGAAGCAAATTCCATAGTATGAAATGGACTACTTAAAATAGTCATTCTCCAAACCATTAATACATAACCAATAAATGAATGACTTCATCTTGATCGTTTTATTAATTTATTAATTAATTGATATACAATCCTGGTTTAAGAATTAAATATCTAGAAATAAACAGCGCATATACTGAATTGCTTTTAAATGGCACAATAAAGCTGCTCAGGGTATGAATGTTCAGACGACTTTTGAAAACATCCTGACAAAAGGAGAAATTCCCGAAAACGAGCAATTTCTCCTTTTGACACAATGTTTTCAACTTTTTTCGGTAATTATATCTACAAACATAGAGATTTCCCATGTTTTTAAGTAGACATTTTCGAAGTCGTCTGCTACAGACTTGTTTTATATTGGAACGGTTAACCAATTTCTCATATATATATGTGTGTGTTCCGTTGAACACTCTTCCGATTTTTTTAATACTTCTCTGAACTTAGTTTACTTTGTCCGGAGCTTAACTCCAATGCTGTTCAATAGGTCCATTTTCGTTTCTTGCGTATCTAATTGGCAATGAGGAAGTCGATGTTTCAAGAACTTATTTCCTATTTCTATTGGTGTTTTTTTTTTTTTTTTAAATTCGTCGGAAGCAAATTCCATAGTATGAAATGGACTACTTAAAATAGTCATTCTCCAAACCATTAATACATAACCAATAAATGAATGACTTCATCTTGATCGTTTTATTAATTTATTAATTAATTGATATACAATCCTGGTTTAAGAATTAAATATCTAGAAATAAACAGCGCATATACTGAATTGCTTTTAAATGGCACAATAAAGCTGCTCAGGGTCTGAATGTTCAGACAGAAATCAAGTTTGTAATATATTTAACATGCGTTTAAAAAGTAACGTATATATTGATCGACTAGTCCATTTGATAAAAAAAATATCGGTTCCAATAGTCAAAGGATTAAGTGTTGAATCAGATCTGTATTTCTATATTGTCCTATCAATAATGTGCCTTATTTCGTTTCAAGCCATTTTAAAATCTAATCATTATACGAAATATCATTTGTAACTAACGTAAGGTTTGACACCCTGAGTTAAAGGGTCTAACATTTTAGTACTGACATGATATGTGCGATGAAAGGTTTGTTCCCGGAACTCCTACTCGATTTAATCTCTACCTGATCAAAATTGAGGATTAGGGGGCCTTTTCAAGGGCAGTTATAAGTGATAGATTTATGTCGACTTAATTGATTATCATTATGACAAGATAATTGAACATGGTCAGATTGTTTCTTTTATAAACAAAATATATTATTTTGTATGTATTACGCTTTAATCTGAATTTAAACACTTCCAAATTTATACAGATGAAAACATTGGTATTTGGATGAAATGTGATTGAAACTTTTTGTTGAAAAAGGGTCAATGTTTTAAAAGCGAAGGCTACTTTCAAGGGGTACACTATTTAAAAAGGCAACAGGTCAGGGTGCTTATTCTGTAGGCATGAGTTTGATTCTCGTCTGCACTTGAAATCGGTTTAAATATATTCAAACTACATAAAGAACTACAAAAAATAATACAATTTAAACCATTTTTATTTTGTATCATATAAATCAACATAATACAGAACATGAGTATTTGTAGAAATTCTTGTTTAGGCCTGGGATCACTAATAAGTTGTCCCAGTTTAGACATAGCACAGAATAAAACATATATATATATATACAATAGCACATGATATACATGCGATAGATGCTATTTTCACATAGCTAATAAATCAATAACTCCAGTTTGGTATCTCTCTTTGAGAACTATCAGGCGGCGATCAATGTTCAGGTACCGTTTGGTTCGTGGTCTAGTAGTTCCACCTGAAGCTCTCTGAATTATGTTGATATCGTTGGAGTTCTGAACGTCTTTAAACATCTGTATGGCCGTGAATATATTGGGGTGGACATGTTGGGTAATTCGTTTTAGTTTGCTGTGCCATCCTTCAACATTAATAGCTATCAAACTGAAAGAACATAAAGCTTTAACCTAAAGCTTTATGTTCTTACAGTTTGATAGCTTTTTACAAAGCTTACTCTCTAAGATTGTAATAAAGATATTTAATACTTTTTTTTGTTTAAAGTTTATAATAAAGAGTTCCAAGTCATCTACAAAATAAACCTATAATTTACCCTTTACAATGCCCCCTAATTCTCTAATACACTTTAAGTCGAGTAGGCGTTCCGGGAACACACCCGATGAAAGGCTATTTTGACACCCTGAGTTAAAGGGTTTAACATTTTAGCACTGACATGAAACGTGTGATCAAAGGCTATTGTGACACCCTAAGTTAAATGGTATAACATTTTAGCATTGAGATGTTATGTGCAATGAAATCTATTATATTAAAGTGGTTTAATATTTTATCATTGACATGATATGTGCGATGAAAGGCTATTTTGACACCCTAAGTTAAAAGGTTTAACCTTTTAGTACTGACATGGTATGTGCGATTAAATGCTATTTTGACACCGTAAGTTGAAGGGTTTAACATTTTAGTACTGACATGATACGTGTGATGAATGACTTTTTCGACACATTAAGTTAAAAGGTTTAACATTTTAGTACTGGCATGATATGTGCGATGAAAGGCTATTTTGACCCACAACAAGGTCAGTTTCGAACCATCGCATTTTCATTAATATTTGGCTTCTCTGAAGTTATAATCATGTGTTAATCAGATCAATGTGATACGTGTACTGCATTGTTTAAAATCAATCAAAGCTATTTTAACATTTTTCTTTATTTTATTTTCATGATATCCTTGGGACTGTTGCAAGCGATTTCACGAAGCTGTGTTACCTGTACAAAGTGAGACCAGCGTGGGAATGATTTTTAGCGACTCGTTTGCACTAATTTTGATTGTTTGGTGTTTTACGGCGCTTCAACAATTGTTCAATTATATCACGGCGTTTTCTGGGTAAGTTACCAATACTACTGTTCCATTTATTCTGACTTCAGTCATATCACGGCGTTTCCTGGGTAAGTTACCAATACTACTGTTCCATTTATTCTGACTTCAGTCAGGCAGTCGTAATGCTAACACCACAACGCTGAGTGCCAAGATGGGCAGCCATTACTACCATTTATGAAGTGGTATGACTCGGATGGGGATCAAACCCAAGAACTCCCGTTTAGGACACTTTACCACGACACCATCGAGGCGGTCCTGCATTAATAGCGTACACAATAGACTATAAAGCTTTCACCGCCGAATTACACAAAATCAACTCTTCCATGTTAAAAAATTGGACCACTCTGACCAGGCTCTATACTGTTCAATGCTCAACTTTACGTTTTTACCGTGATATTCTTGAATGTGGTTATAAATTCTTTCAAATTTGAAGCTGGACAAGTCAGAACAGAACAGAACAGAACTTTATTGAAGAATATTGACTTGAACACATATGGTTCATCGTCAAAATACATAGCGCGCGTAGCTTTACTCGTTAAAGTTTTAATGGCATTATAAAATGACCCGTTACTGGTGAACACTATACCTAAATAATTAAAAGTTTCACTACCGCAATATTAATCCCCGAATATGTAAATGTACTATCAACATTTAATGTCCTGCCTTTTTTAAATATGACTATTTTGGTTTTATCTACATTGACTGTTAAATTCCATTTTTTACAATACTTTTCAAAAGCTGATATTACATTTTGTAATCCTGCCTCAGACTCTGCGATCAAAGCAGAGTCATCGGCAAAAAGGAGTAGATATATAGATAATTGACCTAACGTAAAACATTCATCCGTGTTTTCTAGTAAGAACAGTTCTATGTCATTAACAAACAGTGAAAATAAAATTAGTGAGATAGTCTCACCTTGCAATAATCCCACGTTACAGTCAAATAAATCCGATAATGAGTTCATGTGTTTTACACAGAGTTTAACATCATTGTACAAAGAGCGTATGATACTAAATAACTTTCCCTTTACATTGTGTTTAATGAGCTTATACCATAAACCGTTTCTATATATAGATTGCAAGTCGATAAAACAACAGTCGCATTTTCACTAATTACATTACTTTCAATTAAATGGCAATTAATGTCATGCAGTGGAATATGCTCGACAATTAATGTCAATTAGCGTTATATGTTCACTTGCAATTAAACCCTAATTAAACCCAATTAGCGGGGATATGCGAGTGAGACGTGTCTAGCCCAGAGAGTATAAATACAGTACGTTCCTGATATGTAGTCAATGCTCGCCAAATAGTTAATTCTGCATGGCGAGGGTAAATAAAACCAAAATAGTTAGTATGTAGTCAGTCACGTTACAACCATTGATTAGGCTTGACTCCTAGGCTGAAGTACTGCTTGTCGATCCAGGTCTAGGGACTGACAGGCCTAACGCTATGCTGTATATAAGTTATTAAAAGTCTTTCTTGAAACCAGCACCTGTGTTTGACTACTATTATACAAAACTGGTTAGTTTACCCAAGGACCACATATAAATGATCTGTCACCGTGATATAACTGAAATGATTTTGAAAGACGTCGTGAAATTCCAATTAAACAAATAAAAGGAGACGCATATACATGTAGTTACCTGCATAGTGAACTGTATCGAGAAAGCATCGTCAGCAAATATTTCTAGTGAAAAAGATTTTGTGGAGCCTGTGTCAACAGTATAGTGGCATGCCAACCGCCGAAACAGCGTTAACTGAACAAGCTCTATACTGATGGCAACCAACTGAACATTCTAATGTTATTATTCATAAACATTCAAACGAACAACGCCTTTATTTATTTATATCACCCAGTACGTTTCTACGTATTACACTGTAGCAGTCACAAACTAACACAAAATGAGTTCTGTTTTAATCTGAATAAATGCTCGTATTATTGCCAAACCAATGGTTGTGTCTTTTATTCTGTATGAGCATACACGACATAAAGATACAAGTTGAGATTATACCCGTCATAACGCATAACAGAGAAAAGCAGATAGATAACAATCCGAAAACATCTTCGAAATACTTAATATAAATAATCTCTTTAATTATCCATTAAAATAATACCACCCATTACAAATAAAATGAAAAAAGGTTATTGATATAAAGTGTTTTACTGACTTTCTTCCCTTTGGAAGACCTAATATACAAACATCCTCAATATAACAAATATTCAGTTTCCATTCTTAACCATAATGATTAAAGTACGTGTACGAGTATTCATCAAAATCCCACGGACAACAGCAATAGAACAAACAGCACTTTCTTCGTATCGGACAAAAACCTGTGCATTTGGGGTAACAGTTTATTAAACAATACTTTACTATAATGTAGGGCACAATGAAGAACCCAAAAATGAGTTCGAACAGTGTAACCATTATTAAAATGTATATGGTAAATCCAACGGTACTGTTTACCCATTCTATATATTCATAAATCCAAAGTTCAGCGAAAATATTAAAAATGTCCATTAAGATGAGCATAAGAAATTTTGTCAAATAGATTAAACGAGACGATACTTTACATTTGCTACAAATATTTTGGATTGTTTTGCTCTGACGTCTGAGAAGCCACACATTGAACATTAAATATATTAAGACCACCACTCCCAGAAAGAGCCAATCACAATGCGTTGTAAACCCCCATATTTTAGAGCCCGTGTAACACCACTTTAAGCGATTGGTTGTAGTATTGCCAAACCCATGGTTGTATCTTTCGTTTTTCTGTGCATACACGGCATACAGATACAAGTTAAGAAAATATGCAGCACACTGCAATATAGAGGAAACAATATGAATAGTAATCCAAAAACATCTTACAGATTGTAAAGATATTGATTTGCTTATACAACTGCCTAGACAAAAACATCCACTTCTGCCCGAGTTATCATCTCTATCACGTTCCCCAGACACCATATCAACAGCAAAATGTTCACAGTTGCGTAGGCAAAGACTGTACTTTTCAGTACTGTCATACGGTCTCTGGAGGCAACGCTGAGCTCTTTCGATTGTTTTCATTTCACTATATCCTCGACACTTGTATTCGACTTTTTGGATGAACTTACACTCGAGTTTAATGCTGCCATTGAACTCAAGCAGGTGCGACTCAATATTAAACTTTCTCGAGGATCCATCATATTTGCGTGGTACATCTATGACTGTTACATATGCTTCATCATTTGGACGCGTTTCTATATATTGAACAATTGCGTGATGATTGATAGGTAAACGACAACAACAGAACATCGGTGTCTCGATGTGATCGCCAGGCTGTAGATCGTCCCAACACTCGACTTTCACAGATCTGCGGCACACCATGCAAGCCTGAATGAAAATACATTTGTAAAAAGGTGAATCGGCTATCATCATAACTGTATATCGAAACGTGATCGCTTTTAATCAATTGTAAAACTGAATAACAGCCAGTATTTTATTTAGCCTTTCCTAAATATGGACTCATCTGCTGCAGACATTTTTTGGGAAAAAGAATGGCATAGGAGAAACTTCTCTTATTAAACATAATCCCCATGTTGCTCCTTTTTTTACTCTACTGTTCAATAGGTATAACTTCATTTACAAAGAATTCATTTCTACATTGATGTTTTCAAAGTCGTATGCAGCAGATTTGGGGTATTTTTTTGTTCGATAAGCCGAATGATGTTTTCCTATTGTAAAAAGAGATGGGAGACGCTTTCGTTCATGTGGATATCTCTATGCTAGGATTGGATTTAAACCTTAGTTTGTAGTCAATTTAGGATCCGGTCGAATTTTAGATGTCACGATAAACCCGTTGGGTTGTTTACCTGTACGAAAGTCACGTGACACGGTTATGAACAGTTGCGGTAATATATGTAGTGTCTGTCTATTAAACCTTTTGGAAAGTAAAGTAAAGTAATACTCTTTTTTAAAGAGCATGAAATAGTAGTGGTGAATGGTAGATTTGATGAGGGTCCTTGCATTGCTATATATTGACCAAAAACACGGCTGGTTCTAGTATTGTGGACTATTTAATAAAAGATGAACACTCTGATGTGCTATATTTGAATTAATATTCGGACCATTGCGCGTTACAGTATTCGTTCGAAATTGTAACTTCCACGGAAATGAAAGTGAGGATTGCGAGGGAGAACATATATAGTGAGGAAGAGAGGATTGTATGGAATATTGAGAAAGCTGATATACTCAACCAATCTTTGTTAAATAATGTAAATGTATTTGAAACTATTTTGCTTCAATTATTGAATGATGCACTGTTGATGAGGGTATTAACAGAATTAATGATTTGTTGATTGACTTCTCGAAGCAGACCTATGTGAACATTTGTAAGAATAGCTTTGGTGTTAGGAAAACTAAATATCCGTGGTATGACGAGGATTTAAGAAGTCAAGAGCCGATTTTTTAAAAAGTAAAGAACACTTTAGGATAAGTCGAACAAATTAGAATATCCTTACTTTTTTTAAATTAAGAAATCAATATGCATATGCGCCACGCCGAGCTAGGAAAAGTATTTTACAAAAGAGGGGGGAAAATTTGTCTGAATTAAGTAATAAAAAAAAAAAAAATAGACGTACATTTTGGAAAAAAAAAATGTACAATAACAAAAATCCATCCGATATTCCGTTGTCTGCGTATGATTTTGTAGAGCATTTGAACAAATATCTAATAACGGCAAAGTGTATGATGTAGCAGGGGTAGAGTCTTCATATACAACAGATTGGATAAACATTTTCTATCGAAGAAATTAAATCTAATATTGTTCTGTTAAAACGTATCAAAAGTCCGGGAAAAGATAATAAAGCAAATCATTTGTTAATAGACGGAAACTATTGTATAGCCCTTTATTAAGTTATTATCATCAAAATGTATGATACGGGTATATATCATGAGGTATGGACCGTTCCCATCTATAAATCAAAGCACTGAAAGTACCCGTGGTACGGTTGTGGTGGTATTCGTAAATTAGGGTTAGACAGGCGGTTACAAGAGGTCACTGGATAATGAAATGTAAACGTTGTTAACGGTCTGGGTTCACATATAATACCCAATTGTCATCAAATTTGGTCGGAGTGTTTGTGTGGATCACCTGAGTTTAAAAACAAGGTCAGCAAATCAGTTCCAAGGGAAACCTTATTAATACTATAGAAGTCACATTTTAAAGCAAATAATCATGTTAGTAAGTCTTCATTAGCCATTTGAGCAATTTCAATGATGGTATTTTTAATTGTTTTTAGAAATGCTGTCATGTTTCCAGTTTTGTAGTCGTGATAATGAGATGTAATAGATCTAACTGCTCTATTTTGCACTTTCACTTGTAGATAAACTTGATTTGGATCCCAATTTCACTCCAAAATTTCGCTGCAAAAAACCTCTGTGCTTAAGTTATCAGAAAAAAGTTGCATTGTTTAGGATCAGTCATTAACGACCGTTTATTACACAGATCTTTAACACCTTCAGATTGAGTGTAACATATTAGAGGGTCACTTATAAGAATCAGAATCAGAATATAGTTTATTAACTCAAACTTTACAAAGTTTATGGTTATTTACAAATATACAAGAACAAAAAATATATATGTGTGTATCAAGGAAAGAACGGTCTCAATATAGTTTTGGAGGACAAACTGCTTTGTCATATTAGAAGCTGTAAAGGGAAATAGCCAACGATACCATGCAGAAAAATATGTAGTAAAAGACAGATGGAATCCCATATCAATGTATTTACATACACATACGCATGCTGCCACATATTATCATATTCAAACATTGTCAAAGACGTACAGAAACAAAAGTATACCATGTACATGCGCATCTATATTTCATCGTTGACCCTATTGTATAGTTTGGTAAAGAAAGATAATTAAACATATCAACATACATACAATACTTATATAGTAAAGCACATCATTGTTGCGTTTATGAAAAGAAAAGGTAATACATTTACAAAGGTGGATACGGTCAGCTCTATTATTGGTTTTTAAAAGCTCAACTAACTTTAACATATTTGGATTTTTCCAATATTTCTTTTTTTACAAATTTGAGTCTAATATCTGAATAGTATGGACATTGCAGGATAAAATGGAATTCATTTTCTATTTCGCCCATTTGGCAGTACGTGCATAAACGTTCATGGCGATCTACCCTTTCACCTGCAAACCTACCGGTATCTATTCGTAACGTATGGACTGATGCTCGAATTATTGTGAGACCAACGCGTAAATTTCTACTAATACTTACATTTAGATAGTTTTCAAGACCAAAATCCGATTTTAAATGCATATATAATGTATTATCATAATTGTATCTTAAAGATTATTAAATGTAGAAAAATATCAATTTGCGCAATTATACTGGTGTAAACGTTATCAGGGACTTGACTTCCTTCTATACTTCCTATATTTTATTGCATTGAAACATACTTGTTTTATAGCAAATACAAACAGATTCACATAATTAAGATTATGGATTTACAGAAGAGAATAACATAAACATTTAACCCACACAGTAGTCCCTTTTAAACCCTTCGCTGCGCGAAAATGATTTGTATGTCCCATGCGAAAAGTGCAGGCCAAGATCAGCCCGTATATCTATACAGACTGATTTTCATCTGCACTTCGCTCTTACTGAATACTTCACATTTTTCTTCAAAATATTCATACAATGTAAAAAATATAAAATTAAAATGTATAGATGGAAGAGTCCGATCTAGAAATACGGCGACAGACCTCAATATGTTTTTCTATTACAAATGTATCTTTAAAATGAGCATATGTGTTAAGAGACCAACTATTTTTTATATCAACAGATCACCCTTGGATGATAATATATATTAATCTTTGCTTAAGTATTACAGGGAATGTTTTGCTCTTTATATTCGATTGATTTAACCAAACACACGAACAACCAGATAGATCTGAAATAAACTTCACTTGTTTTGCCCAATCGTTCAAACCTTTTTCACAATCTTCAAGCATATTGTGGTATAAACGTGTTATACTTAAATTATCTGTGTCAATTATTTTACATCAATATTTGATAATGCGGCAATATCTAGTTATATACAACGGATATCTACCTAACTCCCCGTAAGTACCCATATTTATGGAAGCCCTGGAGGGACTTCTTACTTCAATACTTCTGATTTCCATACTTCTAATTTCATTACTTCTTACTTCCAAACTTATAACTTCATTACTTCTAACTTCATCACTTCTAACTTCTAATTTAATTACTTCTTACTACATTCACTTTTAACTTCTAACTTCATTACTTCTAACTTCCTTACTTTTAACTTCCTTACTTCTAACTTCATTACTTCTAAATTCCTTACTTCTAACTTCCTTACTTCTAACTTCCTTACTTCTAACTTCATTACATTTAACTTCCAATGTCCAAATCTATCTTACTTCAATACTTCTGACTTCTGACTTCCATACTTCTAACTTCAACATTTCTAACTTCATCACTTTTAACTTCCAACTTCCTTACTTCTTACTTCCATACTTCTAACTTCCTTACTTCTTACTTCATTACATTTAACTTCCAATATATTTATAGAATTTAAGGTGAACTCGTTCGATTTGCTTTGACTTTGAGAATCCACTAATTTCGCATGCATAGAGCAGTGTTGACCCAACAAAGGAATCAAACAGTTGACAAAGGGTTTTGATATTAAGGTTGTATTTCCTAATTGACTAACAATGCGTTTAATGCTTTTACTTCTTTTCATACAATGAATTTATTATTTAACGCAAACGATCCTGTACAATTAAAAACACAACCAAGGTAGCTAGAGTTGTGTCTGTAACTAGGTGTTTATCTTTAAAATACCATTTTTCATTCGTTTTAAACCACCCCTTTTCCTAAAAAGCATAATCTTGTCTTACTAACATTTATTGAGAGACCCCACGTTGAGCAGTATGTATCTAACAGATTTAAACTGGTGTGTAGATCACCAGGGCTATTTCCGAGAATTACCATGCCGTCGGCAAATGACATAAGAATAAATGTAATATCATCTATTGTAAATAATGTCACATAAATGAATATCTGATCATTCTAGCAAGGAAGATATTAATAAATGTATATCAGACTTTTCAAATATATTACATGATATTTCCAAACCCTTATTTAGTAGAACGGTAAATAGTAATAATACTACTATTTTCTCGCGGTGCGAAGTATAGAGAGAAAATGTTGTCTTAGCGACATGTGATTTGAATTGTGGGTATGTTATTTATGCACGGGTGAACCCGTGCGCAGTTCGTGTAAGCAAATCATTCTACCAGTCAGTCACGTACAGGCAAGACGTGTTCAATTTCAATTTCATTAATGATTTCGTTATTTCTTTATACATTACTTTAGATGAAAGTCGATTATTTTCAATAATTGAAGTCCTTTGATAGTTGAAAGGGATATATTTGGTTAAGTCACCATGTACCACTTAAGGTATTACTGCGCACTAAAGGAGTGCGTATCGCATTTGTCTAGAGCAAAGTAAGGTCCGGCGCTTCGCGGTATGGCATTTGACGCCCGGACACAGGTTTCCAGAGTTATTTCATCAAAAAGATGTTTTTATCTCTGGTTTTTCCTGGGCCAGTCGACCGCATTTAATAAGCTCATATTGTTTATAGATCTGGGTTTTTATAACTAATTTTGATTTAAGATTTGATCGAAGAATCTGTTAATGATTATTTGTATCTCAGTCCTGTACTAATAAAGCCTGCCCGGTACATGCTAACAATGTTGTTGTTGTTGTTGTTGTTTATAGGGGTATGAAAGAAGTGTAGCTAAGACCGTTCCTGATATGTAGTCAGTCACGTTACAACCATTGATTAGGCTTGACTCCTAGGCTCAAGTACTGCTTGTCGATCCAGGTCTAGGGACTGACAGGCCTAACGCTATGCTGTATATAAGTTATTAAAAGTCTTTCTTGAAACCAGCACCTGTGTTTGACTACTATTATACAAAACTGGTTAGTTTACCCAAGGACCACGTATAAATGATCTGTCACCGTGATATAACTGAAATGATTTTGAAAGACGTCGTGAAACTCCAATTAAACAAATAAAAGGAGACGCATATACATGTAGTTACCTGCATAGTGAACTGTATCGAGAAAGCATCGTCCGCAAATATTCCTAGTGAAAAGTAGTAAGAGATAAACACAGATGAAATCCTTTTCCAAATGAATGACGTGTTTCCATATAAAAGTATATAGCAGGCTTAAGCCTAACAATCGTTGAGACCGAACAACTCTGTTCCTAGATTTACGCCGCATTCAATACTGTTTTTTTTATATCGTGCAACGTTTCATGGTTAACACTTTGACTGCTGGAACCGATTTTGTGGAGCCTGTGTCGCCAGTATGGAGGCAGGCCAGCCGTCGAAACCGCGTTAACTGAACAAGCTCTATACTGATGGCAGCCAACTGAACATTCTAATTTTATTATTCATAAACATTCAAACGAACAACGACTTTATTTATTTATATCACCCAATACGTTTCTACGTATTACACTGTAGCAGTCCCAAACTAACACAAAATGAGTTCTGTTTTAGTCTGAATAAATGCTCGTATTATTGCCAAACCAATGGTTGTGTCTTTTATTCTGTATGAGCATACACGACATAAAGATACAAGTTGAGATTATACCCGTCATAACGCATAACAGAGAAAAGCAGATAGATAAAAATCCGAAAACATCTTCGAAATACTTAATATCAATAATCTCTTTAATTATCCATTAAAATAATACCACCCATTACAAATAAAATGAAAAAATGTTATTGATATAAAGTGTTTTACTGACTTTCTTCCATCTGGAAGACCTAATATACAAACATCCTCAATATAACAAATATTCAGTTTCCATTCTTAACCATAATGATTAAAGTACGTGTACGAGTATTCATCAAAATCCCACGGACAACAGCAACAGAACAAACAGCACTTTCTTCGTATCGGACAAAAACCTGTGCATTTGGGATAACAGTTTATTAAACAATACTTTACTATAAAGTAGGGCACAATGAAGAACCCAAAAATGAGTTCGAACAGTGTAACCATTATTAAAATGAATATGGTAAATCCAACGGTACTGTTTACCCATTCTATAAATTCATAAATCCAAAATTCAGCGAAAATATTAAAAATGTCCATTAAGATGAGCATAAGAAATTTTGTCAAAAAGATTAAACGAGACGATACCTTACATTTGCTACAAATATGTTGGATTGTTTTGCTCTGACGTCTGAGAAGCCACACATAAAACATTAAATATATTAAGACCACCACTCCCAAAAAAAGCCAATCACAATGTGTTGTAAACCCCCTTATTTTAGAGCCCGTGTAACACCACTTTAAGCGATTGGTTGTAGTATTGCCAAACCCATGGTTGTATCTTTCGTTTTTCTGTGCATACACGGCATACAGATAAAAGTTAAGAAAATATGCAGCACACTGCAATATAGAGAAAACAATATGAATAGTAATCCAAAAACATCTTACAGATTGTAAAGATATTGATTTGCTTATACAACTGCCTAGACAAAAACATCCACTTCTGCCCGAGTTATCATCTCTATCACGTTCCCCAGACACCATATCAACAGCAAAATGTTCACAGTTGCGTAGGCAAAGACTGTACTTTTCAGTACTGTCATACGGATTCTGGAGGCAACGCTGAGCTCTTTCGATTGTTTTCATTTCACTATATCCTCGACACTTGTATTCGACTTTTTGGATGAACTTACACTCGAGTTTAGTGCTGCCCTTGAACTCAAGCCGGTGCGACTCAATATTAAACTTTCTCGAGGATCCATCATATTTGCGTGGTACATCTATGACTGTTACATATGCTGCTTCATCATTTGGACGCGTTTTTATATCTTTAACAATTGCGTGATGATTGATAGGTAAACGACAACAACAGAACATCGGTGTCTCGATGTGATCGCCAGGCTGTAGATCTTCCCAACACTCGACTTTCACAGATCTGCGGCACACCATGCAAGCCTGAATGAAAATACATTTGTAAAAAGGTGAATTGGCTATCATCATAACTGTATATCGAAACGTGATCGCTTTTAATCAACTGTAAAAATGAATAACCGCCAGTATTTTATTTAGCCTTTCCTAAATATGGACGCATCTGCTGCAGACATTTTTTGGAAAAAAGAATGGCATAGGAGAAACTTCTCTTATTAAACATAATCCCATATGTTGCTCCTTTTTTTACTCTAGTGTTTAATAGGTATAACTTCATTTACAAAGAATTCATTTCTACATTTATGTGTGGATGTTTTCAAAGTCGTATGTAGCAGATTTGGGGTATTATTTTTTTTTCGATAAGCCGACTGATGTTTTGCTATTGTATAAAGAGATGGGAGACGCTTTCGTATGTGGAGATCTCTATGCTAGGATTGGATTTAAACCTTAGTTTGTAGTCAATTTAGGTTCGGGTCGAATTTTAGATGTCACGATAAACCCGCTGGGTTGTTTACCTGTACGAAAGTCACGTGCCACGGTTTTGAACAGTTGCGGTAATATATGTAGTTTCTGTCTATTAAAGCCTTTTGGAAAATAAAGTAAAGTAAATTAATAGGATTTTTTAAATAGCATGAAAAAGTAGTGGTGAATGGTATATTTGATGATGGTCCTTGCATTGCTATATATTGACCAAAAACACGGTATCTAGTATTGTGCCTATTTAATGATTGATAAAAGATGAACACTCTGATGAGCTATATTTGAATTAATATTCGGACCATTGCGCGTTACAGTATTCGTTTGAAGTTTACATCTCAAATTGTAACTTCCACGTAAATGAAAGTGAGGATTGCGAGGGAGAACATATATAGCGAGGGTGAGAGGATTGTATGGGATATTGAGAAAGCTGATATACTCAACCAATCTTTGTTAAATAATGTAAATGTATTTGAAACTATTTTGCTTCAATTATTGAATGATGCACTGTTGATGAGGGTATTAACAGAATTAATGATTTGTTGATTGACTTCTCGAAGCAGACCTATGTGAACATTTGTAAGAATAGCTTTGGTGTTAGGAAAACTAAATATCCGTGGTATGACGAGGATTTAAGAAGTCAAGAGCCGATTTTTTAAAAAGTAAAGAACACTTTAGGTTAAGTCGAACAAATTAGAATATCCTTACTTTTTTTAAATTAAGAAATCAATATGCGTATGCGCCACGCCGAGCTAGGAAAAGTATTGTACAAAAGAGGGGGGGGGGGGGGGGGGGGGGGGGGCGGGGGGGGGGGGGGAATTTGTCTGAATTAAGTAAAAAAAAAAAAAAAAAGACGTACATTTTGGAAAAAAAAAATGTACAATAACAAAAAAACATCTGATATTCCGTTGTCTGCGTATGATTTTGTAGAGCATTTGAATGAATATCTAATAGCGGCAAAGTGTATGATGTAGCAGGGGTAGAGTCTTCATATTCAACATATTGAATAAACATTTTCTATCGAAGAAATTAAATCTTATATTTTTCAGTTAAAGTCCGGAAAGCAAATCATTTGTTAATAGACGGAAACTATTTTATAGCCCCTTATTAAGTTGTCATTATCATCAAAAGTTATGATACGGGTATATATCATGAGGCATGGACCGTTCCCATCTATAAATCAAAGCACTGAAAGTACCCGTGGTACGGTTGTGGTGGTATTCGTAAATTAGGGTTAGACAGGCGGTTACAAGAGGTCACTGGAACAAATGAAATGAAAACGTTGTTAACGGTCTGGGTTCACATATAATACCCAATTGTCATCAAATTTGGTCGGAGTGTTTGTGTGGATCACCTGAGTTTAAAAACAAGGTCAACAAATCACTTCCAAGGGAAACCTTATTAATACTATAGAAGTCACATTTTAAAGCAAATAATCAAGTAAGTAAGTCTTCATTTGAGCAATTTCAATGATGGTATTTTTAATTGTTTTTAGAAATGCTGCCATGTTTCTAGTTTTGTAGTCGTGATAATGAGATGTAATAGATCTAACTGCTCTATTTTGCACTTTCACTAATTTTTCTTGTAGATAAACTTGATTTGGATCCCAATTTCACTTCAAAATTTCGCTGCAAAAAACCTCTGCGCTTAAGTTATCAGAAAAATGTTGCATTGTTTAGGATCAGTCATTAACGACCGTTTATTACACAGATCTTTAACACCTTCAGATTGAGTGTAACATATTAGAGGGTCACTTATAAGAATCAGAATCAGAATATAGTTTATTAACTCAAACTTTACAAAGTTTATGGTTATTTACAAATATACAAGAACAAAAAATATATATGTGTGTATCAAGGAAAGAACGGTCTCAATATAGTTTTGGAGGACAAACTGCTTTGTCATATTAGAAGCTGTAAAGGGAAATAGCCAACGATACCATGCAGAAAAATATGTAGTAAAAGACAGATGGAATCCCATATCAATGTATTTACATACACATACGCATGCTGCCACATATTATCATATTCAAACATTGTCAAAGACGTACAGAAACAAAAGTATACCATGTACATGAGCATCTATATTTCATCGTTGACCCTATTGTATAGTTTGGTAAAGAAAGATAATTAAACATATCAACATACATACAATACTTATATATTAAAGCACATCATTGTTGCGTTTATGAAAAGAAAAGGTAATACATTTACAAAGGTTGATACGGTCAGCTCTATTATTGGTTTTTAAAAGCTCAACTAGCTTTAACATATTTGGATTTTTCCAATATTTCTTTTTTTACAAATTTGAGACTAATATCTGAATAGTATGGACATTGCAGGATAACATGGAATTCATTTTCTATTTCGCCCATTTGGCAGTACGTGCTTAAACGTTCATGGCGATCTACCCTTTCACCTGCAAACCTACCGGTATCTATTCGTAACTTATGGACTGATGCTCGAACTATTGTGAGACCAACGCGTAAATTTCTACTAATACTTAAATTTAGATATAATAATAATAGTTTTCAAGACCAAAATCTGATTTTAAATTCATATATAATGTATTATCATAATTGTATCTTAAAGATTATTAAATGCAGAAAAATATCAATTTGCGCAATTATACTGGTGTAAACGTTATCAGGGACTTGACTTCCTTTTATACTTCCTATATGTTATTGCATTGAAACATACTTGTTTTATAGCAAATACAAACAGATTCACATAATTAAGATTATGGATTTACAGAAGAGAATAACATAAACATTTAACCCACACAGTAGTCCCTTTTAAACCCTTCGCTGCGCGAACATGATTTGTATGTCCCATGCGAAAAGTGCAGGCCAAGATCAGCCCGTATATCTATACAGACTGATTTTCATCTGCACTTCGCTCTTACTGAATACTTCACATTTTTCTTCAAAATAATCATACAATGTAAAAAATATAAAATTAAAATGTAGATTGAAGAGTCCGATCTAGAAATACGGCGACAGACCTCAATATGTTTTTCTATTACAAATGTATCTTTAAAATGACCATATGTGTTAAGAGACCAACTATTTTTTATATCAACAGATCATCCTTGGATGATAATATCTAGTAATCTTTGCTTAAGTATTACAGGGAATGTTTTGCTCTTTATATTCGATTGATTTAACCAAACACACGAACAACCAGATAGATCTGAAATAAGCTTCACTTGTTTTGCCCAATCGTTCAAACCTTTTTCACAATCTTCAAGCATATTGTGGTATAAACGTGTTATACTTAAATTATCCGTGTCAATTATTTTATATCAATATTTGATAATGCGGCAATATCTAGTTATATACAACGGATATCTACCTAACTCCCCGTAAGTACCCATATTTATGGAAGCCCTGGAGGGACTTCTTACTTCAATACTTCTGACTTCCATACTTCTAATTTCATTACTTCTTACTTCCAAACTTCTAACTTCATTACTTCTAACTTCATCACTTCTAACTTCTAATTTCATTACTTCTTACTACATTCACTTTTAACTTCATTACTTCTAACTTACAACTTCCTTACTTCTAACTTCCTTACTTCTAAATTTCTTACTTCTAAATTCCTTACTTCTAACTTCCTGACTTCTAACTTCATTACATTTAACTTTCAATGTCCAAATCTATCTTACTTCAATACTTCTGACTTCTGACTTCCATACTTCTAATTTCATTACTTCTTACTTCCAAACTTCTAACTTCATTACTTCTAACTTCATCACTTCTAACTTCTAATTTCATTACTTCTTACTACATTCACTTTTAACTTCATTACTTCTAACTTACAACTTCCTTACTTCTAACTTCCTTACTTCTAACTTCCTTACTTTTAAATTCCTTACTTCTAACTTCCTTACTTCTAACTTCCTTACATTTAACTTTCAATGTCCAAATCTATCTTACTTCAATACTTCTGACTTTTAACTTCCAACTTCCTTACTTCTTACTTCCTTACTTCTTACTTCCATACTTCTAACTTCCTTACTTCTAACTTCATTACATTTAACTTCCAATATATTTAAAGAATTAAAGGTGAACTTGTTCGATTTGCTTTGACTTTGAGAATCCACTAATTTCGCATGCATAGAGCAGTGTTGACCCAACAAAGGAATCAAACAGTTGACAAAGGGTTTTGATATTAAGGTTGTATTCCTAATTGACTAACAATGCGTTTAATGCTTTTACTTCTTTTCCCACAATGATTTTTTATTATTTAACGCAAACGATCCTGTACAGTTAAAAACACAACCAAGGTAGCTAGAGTTGTGTCTGTAACTAGGTGTTTATCTTTAAAATACCATTTTTCATTCGCTTTTAAACCACCCCTTTTCCTAAAAAGCATAATCTTGTCTTTCTAACATTTATTGAGAGACCCCACGTTGAGCAGTATGTATCTAACAGATTTAAACTGGTGTGTAGATCACCAGGGCTATTTCCGAGAATTACCATGCCGTCGGCAAATGACATAAGGATAAATGTAATATCATCTATTGTAAATAATGTCACATAAATGAATATCCGATCATTCTAGCAAGGAAGATATTAATAAATGTATATCAGACTTTTCAAATATATTACATGATATTTCCAAACCCTTATTTAGTAGAACGGTAAATAGTAATAATGGTTGTGTTAAAGATGATTTAAACATAAAAAGGGCCGAGCGGTTCGACACGGATTGCTTCAATGCGAAACAATCATATATTCAATCATTACATAAATACACATTTCTTACAAATGATCTAAATAGACAAGAGATAGCTAAAACGAAAAAAGAAAAAAAAAAGTAAAATAAAGCAGTTTGAGAAAAAGAGACATTGTAGACCCAAAGACTTTTGGAAACTATTCAGTAATCAAAGCGCCAATGGCACTGTAGTGGCGATCGTATTCATATATTGCAACAACTACAAAGCGTTTATAATATTTATAAAAACCTTTCAGAATTTCCAGATTTGATAAAATTCCAGCTTCCCGTTTTTAGGTCGGTATAGCTAGATACCGAAAACAACTTTTAATATGACTCATAAAGGTCTCACCGGGTGTTCTACACACCGGCTATTGTTTGTTGATAGAGTTGGAACATTGTGAGAATATGTATGAGTTGAAAACATTGTGATAAAATGTGAAATTTCTCATTTTATCACAATGTAAGATATAGCATTTGTATGACTTGAAAACATTGTGAGAAAATGTGAAATTTCTCATTTTATCACAATGTAAGATATAGCATTTGTATGAGTTGAAAACATTGTGAGAAAATGAGAAATTTCTCATTTTATCACAATGTAAGATAGAACAGTTGTAAGAGTTGAAAACATTGTGAGAAAATGATGATAGAATAGTGAAGAGTTGAAAACATTGTGAGAAAATGATGACAGAATAGTGAAGAGTTGAAAACAGTGTGAGAAAATGATGATATAATAGTGAAGAGTTGAAAACATTGTGAGAAGAACAGTTGTAAGAGTTGAAAACATTGTGAGAAAATGATGATAGAATAGTGAAGAGTTGAAAACATTGTGAGAAAATAATGATAGAATAGTGAAGAGTTGAAAACATTGTGAGAAAATGATCGCTGATAGAACACTGTAAGAGTTGAAAACGTTGTGAGAAAATGTCATTTTCGTAGGACAATATCTTTTCTAAAAAAATGTTAATCAATCATTTGTTCCTAATTTAAAAATTATGAAGACATACAACTATAAAAAGTTGTTTTCGTAACAACCAAAATATGGTAATATGGGATTAAAAGTTGTAAGCAAAGTTGTTTTCGCGGCAGCCGAGTTGTTTTCGTGAGCCGATTTTATTTATTTATATGCGTTTTAGCCTACGCCACTCACTAATTTTTCTATTTCGCGTAATTAGTACAAAAAAAACCTATTACATACTTTTAAAATTCATCGTTATATGTTTGTGCACATGCTTTTAAGTAAATAATTAGAAAACTTATGAATACATGTGATTTATTGTCAAATAAAACGTTGTTTTTGTGACAGTCATGTTGTTTTCGTGAGCCGACTTTATTTATTTATTTGCGTTTTAGCCTATGCCACTCTATAATGTTGCAATGTTATTGAAAACGGGACCAGGTACGAAATAAGCACTTTTTACGGACCATAATTGTTAAACTCGTAGGTATTTTCAGAAATTACAAAAGAAGTTAATTGGCCGTTTTATTTTGGCGAGGTGCTTTCAGAGTACAACCAATTCCTGTAAACACGGTAATATTTTACCCTCAGGCCGAATCAGGTTAAAGGTCAAAAGGTTACGGTTGACTACAGTAAAAATAGAACGAGGCACAGCTCTGCATACCGTACCCAAGACGCGCGATGATATTTATTATCTGCCCAAACATGAAAGAAAGCTAATATGTAAATAGTTTAACTCTATTTAGATATTTTCTCGGTAAATCTCAAATATTAGTACCAATCCGGTATCAAAGTAGCACTAACATTATCATTATTAATCGTGTGCCTGCATCATTGATGGAACTATATATATATATGGCGGTTTAACGGAAGTGAGTAAATTGCCTTTGCAGAAATATCCAACCGACTGTTCAAAACCGACTATATAAGTTTTTTTTCGTTGTTGTTGTTTTGGTAGCACTGTGGCGATTGTCAACCAATCGCCACAAAAACGAAGTAAAAAAAGATAATACTGCTATTAGTTTAGACTATTTTTTTACACCATACTCATGAAAACGTTTCTAATGTCGAAGCGGAACAGTTGTGTGTGGGTCATGATTCCAATTATCAGTGCTGTGACTATGATGAGCTAGATAAGCCTGTTACATATTCAGAGAAAGAGTCAGTAGTTCGTGATTTAAAGAAAAACAAATATTACAGTGATCATCATTCTACTAAATGAATATTTAATTGAATCTATATCTTCGCATTTAGTCGATATATTTAATTGTATTTTAAACTCGGGACATTATTTAGGTCAGGTAATTTCGAAATTAAATCGCTTTGACATTCGTGAAGTAACTCACCCTTCCACATAATCACATCAATTGTATTACTTGTATTACTATACAAATCATTCGTGTTGTTATATTGATGACACTTTATGTAAAAACGAACAGGTGTATGACCTGACCATTCACAGAAGGAATCTATTTCAAAAATATTTATCTGGTTAAAATCCTTTTCTCTAACTAAAGGATTGTCAATAACACTAGACCCCAATTTATTTGCATAAGTGAAAGACCCCACTGTATGATCAGAGTACAACCTACCGTTTGCGATACGCAGGCCGGTCGATTTACACAAATCAAGAAGTTTATGTCCATGTGAGTTACATACTAAATCCATAGATTTACGGTTTAACGGTACATCATCAATATAATCGTTCTGGTAAAATATTAAACTATAATCACATTCAATATAATCACATTTTGACCCATTTCCTACACGTGCTACCTACATTATCAAAATGCTTAATGTCCTCTTGTAACACATGGTATAGATCAACATCTACAACGCTATAGTATGGCGAGTTTTCAACCCAAATGTATACACCAGCGATACATATGTCAGTATCTGTTCGGAAAATATTCTTGTCCAATTTCAACCAAACGATGGTGTCAAAATGTGATTTTACTATCTTAACTCCTTTACACAGTGACTGGCGTACATAGACGGCAATACCACCACTACTTCTTCATGCTCGTTTGTTCTGCATTTTTCTGTAAAACTTATAGCATTTATAACCACTTATATTAACGTTTG
This sequence comes from Serripes groenlandicus, assembly GCA_031761405.1. Taxonomy (NCBI): domain Eukaryota; kingdom Metazoa; phylum Mollusca; class Bivalvia; order Cardiida; family Cardiidae; genus Serripes; species Serripes groenlandicus. Next base: position 168,668,776 of record JASEVX010000001.1, on the reverse strand, counting down.
AACTGGGTTTTGCCCAAGTTTCATACAAAAAGATAATATCTTTCGATATTATTTTATTTACAAATCACTGTTTGACAGTTTATCACTTATACCATGGACAAAATACGGAGCTCAGGCTCGGCGCATCGTTAGTTGGTTTCCTGCACTGACTTCACTTGGCGACCATTAATATATAACCTGTCATAGTTAACCATGCTGTTTTCCCTTCGTTCCTTGCGGCCTTAAGCTGTCGAAGTAGGTTCTTCCTACGTGCCGCTATCTCAAGGGGATATTGCTCTAATATAAAGTGGTTGGTTCCACGTAGCTTATATGCCTGTTTCTTAACAAATTCCCTGTCCTTGAAGCGACAGAATTTGGCAACTTTCATGCGAGCGACTACTGGGTTGGATTTCTTAGGACCGACTCTATGCCTTCTAAGTCTCTTTCAAATGTGAGACTTCGCTAGATTATTTATCACAATTCTTAAGTTTGGTGTCATCAGATTTATGTCTTGTATAATAATACCTTTTGATTTATTTAGTTCTTAGATCAGAATATTTAGAACAAATGAGTAAAACACGATTTTCATTTTCAATTAATTTAGAGGTACAAATTACACAGAATCTTTCATTTCTTGAAAAATTGTTATAACGACCAAGTGTTTAGTTCATGAGAAGAAATGCGAAATTTTGAAGAAGCAGTTCTTAATTTGTCTTCTTTAATGAGTTCAAGATAGTCCTGGTCGAAAGAATATTTAAATAAACAATATGTTTCAAGTCGTGTTGAGCTGTTAATTTATGAATACCAGTGTTGTTGGTAAATATCTATTATTCGTTGCTTAATAAAATTGTAGTTTATATGCATGTTATATTGGTTTTCTCATACGTTTGAAAGTCCTATTTGTTCTAGATTTGTTTTTATATGATATGCCAATTTTTTTTTTAACATATTGTAAACTTAAAAAAGAATACATTCAATCATAGTTAATATTATTATTAATAAGTTTTCTATGAACGTACATCGGTACACGACCTTATTCTCCGTATAGTGCATTGAGATTGGTTGACTGTTTAACACACACTATTCGACGGCAACATTTAGAAACAAATAATTTCTACATTAGGTGGTAGCCCCAAACCTCAGCTGTGTAGGAAAGTACTGGTAACACAAGAGAATCAAATAAGTTCATCCTCTGACTTTTGGATATGTCTAATTGGATGTATTTTAGAAATAGATTATGAAGGGAGTGTCCAGCGTGCTATTGGGTTTTTTTGCGTTCGACTCCAGTTTCTATTTTTGAAAAAGTGTATTCCAAGGTATTTAAATGAATGTACTATACATGTATATGTGTTAGTGTCATATAAAAAGAAGTCATAAAAGGTTGGACTGCTATTTTCAAAGATCATTACCTATGTCTTGTTGATATTTAGTTTAAGGTTCCAGATGATGCAATACTGTTCTAGGTCTAGTATTGATTAAAGTGATTCCTGAATGTTTCCAAATATAATTGCATCGTCAGCAAATAAACCAAGGAATACATTTTGGTATTCAATAGCACCATCTATAGTACCATTACTACTGTTTAAAATATCGTTTAAATAAAACAATGTACATTGACAACTATCTAAGTTCCTTACACAAGTGAGCGAAATAGGGCCATAATGGTCCTCGTGTTTATTAATGAGTTCAAAGAAAACTACGTAAATTGTCTTTTTCTACCTTTAATGACATTCAATTATGTTACATCCTGCAGTTTTCACACTTACATCTACAATAACATGCTGGCTACTTCCCGTGTGTGATTTTCAACCCCACACCTCACACGAGCATTGCAAACTTGGCAGTGATTATAATGGAATATGTTCTGAATGTTAATGACATCATTCATTCAAAAACCAATGGCACACTTAAATTAAACTGCTTTTTTAAAGTGACAAAACTCATTGGTAAAGGAAGGCATTCATATTTGACGAACACCTCTTGTGTACCTACACATGCACTCGCCTGTCTGACCTTAATTCATAAATACCAACACAACCGTCTCATTAGTACTTTTAGTGCTTTGATCAACCAGTACTTTTAGTGTTTTGAGCTCATCATCTGTTTGGTGTGAAAATTACTCCGCTTAGAACTATTTGTTTCGACGGAGCTGCCTGTGTTATTAGGAACGTAGTAACTCCGAAAACCGTTTATTAAGTGTTTCGTTTGTTGACTCAGGAACGGATGTCTATCGACAACCGACCCAAAACACACACTGGCAAAATGATTTGTCATGCTAACCATACAATTTACCACAATAACCCATTGTACCGTCAAGTAAGCCTATGAACACAAGTATAGGTCCACTGCCACACGGCGAAATACATAACCCTATGCTGTTTGCCTCTTGTCAAATTAATGGTGACTTATTATGTCTCTAGCCAGTAAATAGTTTTAGATCAGACATGTAATTTCTTAGAAGATAATTTTCTAAATCTTACACTTTGGGCGTAATGGGTAAAATAGCCCCAGCCTCTGGTGGCCATGTCTTTTGACCAATCAAGATAGCTTGAGAGAATCGGGAAGAGGGGAAATATGTTGGCAATTATTTTTTGAAAATTGGTCTGATACTTTCGGGGGAGAATATTTGTTAAATTATAACCACATGAGGTAACACAGTCCCGCCCCCTAGCAGCCATGCATTTTGCCCAATCAACATAGATTGAAGGAATTCGATAGGGGAGTCACCAAAACATATTCTACAATTTTTTTTAGTTGAAAATCGGCCTGAAACTTTCGGAGGAGTTTTTAAAGTTTACTCTTTAGCCGTATAAGGCAAAATCAGTCGCGCGCCCTTGTGGCCATGTATTTCGTGCAATAAATATAACTTGATGGAATCTGATAGAAGGTTATCAAAGAAATGTTTCTTTTAAAACAGGCGAATCACTTTCGGAGAAGAAGATTTTAAAGTTTTGATTTAAGGCAAAACATACCCGCCCCCTGGCGGTTATACTTTTATTTGATAGAGCGTTACCAAAAAATATTTGTACATAATCATTTGGAAATCGGCCATATACTTTCGGTGGAGAAGATGTTTTAAGTGTTCTTTAAAGTCATTAAAGGCAAAACAGCCTCTCCCGTGGCGGCCAGGTCTTTCGACCAATAAATATTGCTCCATCCCAATTGACTCACTTGTTATAGAAGAAGTGGACGCACGGACGCCGGACGCCGGACGCCGGACACAGGACGCCGGACGCCGGATATCGGACGCCGCACGCCGTACGTCGCACGCCGGACGCCTGACACCGGACACCGGACACTGGACGCCGGACACCGGACACCGGACGCCGGACGCCGGACGCTGGACGCCGGACAAAGTGCGATCACAATACGTCACCCTGAGTGCTTCATACGCAGGTGAGCTAATAAGTACCTGTGGACTTGGATTTGACTCATCTAGCTGCCTCTGGTCGGTCGGCGTCTAAAATTTATTGTAAAACAGATGTCACTGGAACGAACGAACATTCTATTATAGTAATGCATTTTAATTAAAATGAAAGATTATTCAGTAATTCAATGGTGCAAAGACACGACAATATTTGGACAGTGCAAGTAAAATAGGTAAATAAAGTAAATAATCCTTTTGATCATCCTTGAGTTGAAACCGATTGAGCGTTTTTTACATGCACTGTTAATTGATAGGCATACATATATATTACAGAAGAAATAAGCATAATCGCGTCGAAAATTTGGATTTTAATTGCAAATCAGGAATTCATTTCAGAGTAATAAATCTTACAAGTATCATTAACAACTACATGTATATGTTTATAATTTCCCTTCAGTTCTTTATTGTTGATGCGTTTGTTATTTTGGAAAGTATTGCTGATTCTCTTTCATGGTGCCTTTTTTGCACAAACTAAGCTTTTATTGTCCTACTGGCACTAAGGAAAGATCTGAAAGGAATCCACATGTACTGTATCTTTGTGTGATTTGCTTACAGTTAAAGCAGTAAAGTATCCATCAAAATCGACTGGTATAATGTCTTTGGCAGAAAAGCCGATTAAGTTCTTCATAAACAGATAGGAATTTTCTAGGCAGTTTTAATATCAGAGCGGATTGAAACATACTCCATTTGACAATACATGCATATAGTGATCAAATATGAAAATAATAATATAAAATATGTAAAGCGAAAACATTGAACACATACATATAATGCAAAATTAATACCTGTGGACGTGCAATATCCGACAGCTGGATATCATTTGCTCTCTGAATGGTTCCTGCCATTGCTTATGGCAAATCCGAATTGGTCAGTGTCTAAAATTTATGATAAAACAGATTTTATTCGAACGAAAACTTCAAAGGAAGATAATACAGTTATTTAATTTCACGAGACCCGGCCACATTTGAAGTTAATGTCACTCCCTATATACATGTATATATGTCGTCCCGTCTGTGCACAAATGTACCAAGTGACATTTTTATAGAACTAAACTTCTGAGAAATCGTTTTGGAAGATTCGGAATTTTACGACAAATCAAGAGTTTCTTTCATGGTGATAAAACTTACAAGTATTATTAACAACCGTTTGTTCATTATGTTGCTTCGGTTTTTATAGTTAATGACATATGAGCAATTCTTCCTTTCGTCACACATTTTTCAACTATATTTAATAAGTATACATATTCTTTCATTTATAGACTCTAAAAGAGTTTCCATATATTGCGCCTACTGTAAATTTGTGGCATGTGGTAAAGGGTTAACATATTTTGGTGTTCTATTGTGAAAGTACATAGCAGACGGACTTTTGTCTTGTCATTTTCAATAATAGGGTGGACTTAATCTCATTCCATTCATTGTCATTGCGATTGTGAGCTATATGTCGTGCGATTGATGAAAATGAAAAAGGAAGCAATAGCGTGCGCAACGTTTGAATAAATTATGAACATAGCCAAACGATATAATTTATAATGACCAATTCTAAACGATTCACAATCAATTACTGACTGTATACTGTTGTACCACGTGCCAATGTTTGTATCCAGCCTAGGTAGTTTAATCCAGTTTTCTGGACAAGGTGTCGAGAAAACTAATGATATATTGAAGCAAATTCACCAAATGAAATCGAACAAGCATGATCCCACATCCGACGCGTTTTTTACAAGAAACAGACTTGAATATGGCTATAAGTGTAAGGTTGAACGACAAAAAAGAATATATAATAAAGACAATAGTGACTATTGGGAAAGTGAAATTTACATGTCAAGATCGGCCAAAAAACGTAGGATAAATAGGGGAATTGAAATCGCGCATGAAAATCACCAACAAAAAATATGTTCTAGTGTAAACTTTGACGACATGACCGAACAGGAAATTAAGGTTTTATTGAAACAGAAGTGAGTCAGCACAAAATTAAGAAAGAAAGAAAAATTAATTGATTTACTGAACAGCGTTATGAATTAAAATTAAAAGTGGAATAAACTTAAATATGCAGGAGTAGGGAAATTAAATATATAACGTCACAATTTAAAATGAGTTTGTGTGGGCCGTAAAATATAAATGTATATTGATAGTCATTAAAATATGTGTACAATCGTTTGCTATATATTAAATAATAGAGACATATTATGTTTGAAGTCTGAGATATAAGATAGGTGTATATATATAGTTGTTATCGTTATATGTCTTATCAAATGACAACTATTTTTCAATAATTATAAAACATAAAAATACGCTTCTGTTTTCTTATGTATAAATACCCCGTTAAAACCTCTATACCTTAAAATACGGTAGGCCTAATACTAGTGCTTATCCGGTGTTTATAACTCTGGGGTTTTATGACCCTCATTAATGACTTACGATTTGCGTCGGTAATCTTCGGAAATTGCCGAAAAACAACCAGTACAGTACCGATCGATTGCTTCCATTATCGATTAAATTTATCGGGTATTATGTGAGAAGACGGATTGTTGGATATGGGTGAATAGTAAAGCCTTTATATGTTTTAGATAGTAATTAGTTCTACTCCCGGAAGCACAATACGTAGCTGTTGGTGTTGTCTATGATAAGTTGAAACATTTGATGTTTGAACATTTTGAGGATTTTATGTCTTATGCCAAGTACCTTTGTAAATTTGAACCATATGTAAACAGTAGGCGGAATGATGACTTAAAAACAACATCTAATGTTTGAACATTTTGAGAATCTTATGGCTTATACCAGGTACCTGTGTGCCTTTCTAATTCCTAATAATGAAGTTTACAATAGACTCGTGATAACTCGAAGTCGAGAGGGTCCCATACATTAGTTCTAGTTATCGACTTGTTCGAGTGTTCCCTCGAATTATAAGTTCATTGACGCCGCGTGGAAGCGCGGCGTCAGTATGGGATAGGTTTTAATTTTGTACCATGGGGTGACGTAATCGAAAAGGGAGCAACCAACAACTATTATTGTAAAGAAAAACTCTGTAATATGTTTGAAAAATCAGCCTTTATGATTAAATAAATTGTAATAACTGATTTAAGAAACAACAAGATGCAAAATATGTACATCTTTTACCGTTGTTACAAAAACTTTAGACACATTTAAATTCTTCTTTATAACTGTTCCCCAACTAACTAGGCTAAGCTTTTTTTATGACTTGGTTTACGGAGTTCACTAGGCTACGCTTTTTAAAATGTTTGTTTTACTGCTCTGACGACTCGATTCATCAAAGCTCAGAAAAAAGATTCGTGTGATGTTTATTCCTATTTATTTCTGTTGTATTACTAAACTTAAAACGTTCCTCCCCATACAGTTGTTAATTCAAACCATTGTATTCTTGCTATATGTTGACTATACATGAGAACTTTTTCTTTTAATTTCATAAATGCTTAATTTTGATATTAAATATCTTTAAACTTGTTAGAATTATTTGTACTTTTTGTTTATATACTCTCGTTTTTTTGTTATCATACTTCTGCTCAACTGGAAGGAGAATAGACTTCCCTCTCTCCTTCCAAAGATTGTGTCACACTTAACATATAACTAGAGGCATTAACACTTAAGTTAATATCTGTTAATATTTCAGTATCTATGTTTTTTGTTTATCTAATTGATCTAGTTAGAGCAGATTTAAAATTAAGAAACTTCAGCTTGTATGACACTTTATTGTTGCAGACAATTTTAAGCAAACGGTAAACCAAATGGTTTGAAGACTTAACTTGTCATTTCCCGACTTAACTTTACATGCTGAATATCACATATATCGTAGCATATAAAGTGTATAATCCCTACGTCAAAATGGACCCTTTTTGCTCTTGATAACATTTTATTATAGACTATGGTATCCAGGTGAGCAATAATGGAACATCTTGGCCTTCTTGTTTAAGATAAAGGTACATTTGGCCTTCTTGTTCAAAATATTTACATCCTGTCCGTTTGTACAGGTACTTTAAATGTATTGAACTGCACCTGCTTCCCTTTAAGTCATGCTTTAAAATCATGCGCGGCGTCTTTGATGCTTAGCATCAAAATCCGTCTTGTTTATGTTTTGTAAGCTTCGTCATTCCACAATACGTAGGTGTATAATGTAAGCGAGCCATTGATAAATTCATAGTACGGGTAAACAAATCGATGGCGAAGCCGGCGACGTTTCCCGTCAATAGGTAATGTGTATAAACTTTGCAAAACTTTGCTATACTGTCTTTCCAAAAATTATGTACAGAGTGGATTTTTCGACGCAGTCACGATTCTGCTACGTTTTGATTGAATGAAAATATCGAAACAAACAAAACTTCTAGAGGAAATAATTAAATATGATAATACGTACTCAATAAAGGAACGAACAAAAGTAATTTTATGTGTAATAATTTCCGTTTAATAACACTCGTCGTCTTTTTCTAAAACGAGTTCAAATAAAAACTCATAAGGCTTTTCTGACTTTCCGGAAGTTACAAATCGAAATTCCTGTAATATGACGTCATTATATTAGCGTAACGCAAATGGTGAATAAACAAGAAGGCCAATATGTGCCTATATTACTCACCTGGCTACCAGACTATATAAAAAGGTTACCAAGAGCAGAAAGGGTCAATATTGACGTAGGGATTAAACGTTTTATATGCTACGATCTATGTGATATTCAGCATGTGAAGGTTAGTCGTGAAATGACAAGTTTAGTCCTGAAACCATTTGGTTTACGGTTTGCTTAACATTCACTGCAACTATAATGTGTCTTACAAGCTGAAATTTCTCAATGTTTTTTTTTACCAATAAACTGTTTTTTAATCCTCTTACTAGATCCCTTAGATAAAAAAAGAAACATAGGTGCTTAAATATTAACATATATTTAGGTGTATTGCCTCTAGTTATAAGTTAAGCGTGACACAAGCTTTGGAAGAAGATGGGGGAGTCTATTCTCCTTCCAGTTTAGCAGAAGAAGGATAGCAAAAACGGGAGTATATAAACAACAAGAGCTGTCGGAGGACAGCGCGCTCGACTATATGCCTCTTATTCACATAAAGCACTATTTCATTATATTGCACTTAAGTACTTTTAAATTATATATACTCTATATGTAAAAGCAACTGAATAGATACATACATTTAAAAGTCAATCAAGGGCAACAACTCCATATTAAAGTTAAAAATCATGAATGAAAGGTATTAGATGTAATTATATTCCAAATATGAAAGCCCTAGCACAAGTACTTATTGAGAAAAATTAAAAATTAAAATAAAATTCCAACTTGCCCTAAAACTTTAACCACCCAAAATCATGTTTTTTACCCCAAAAAGAAGGTCATACTCAGCATCTTCAGCATTCAGTGTGAAGAAAGGTATTATATGTAATTAAATTCCAAATATGAAAGCCCTAGCACAAGTACTTATTGAGAAAAATTAAAAATTAAAATAAAATTCCAACTTGCCCTAAAACTTTAAACATCCAAAATAATGTTTTTTATCCCAAAAAGAAGGTCAAACTCAACATCCTCAGCATTCAATGTGAAGAAAGGTATTATATGTAATTATATTCCAAATATGAAAGCCCTAGCACAAGTACTTATTGAAAAAAAATAAAAATTAAAATAAAATTCCAACTTGCCCTAAAACTTTAACCACCCAAAATCATGTTTTTTACCCCAAAAAGAAGGTCATACTCAGCATCTTCAGTATTCAATGTGAAGAAAGGTATTATATGTAATTAAATTCCAAATATGAAAGCCCTAGCACAAGTACTTATTGAGAAAAGTTAAAATTAAAATAAAATTCCAACTTGCCCTAAAACTTTAACCATCCAAAATAATGTTTTTTATCCCAAAAAGAAGGTCAAACTCAACATCTTCAGCATTCAATGTGAAGAAATGTATTATATGTATTAATTATATTCCAAATATGAAAGCCCTAGCACAAGTACTTATTGAGAAAAATTAAAAATTAAAATAAAATTCCAACTTGCCCTAAAACTTTAACTACCCAAAATCATGTGTTTTACCCCAAAAAGAAGGTCATACTCAGCGTCTTCAGCATTCAATGTGAAGAAAGGTATTATATGTAATTAAATTCCAAATATGAAAGCCCTAGCACAAGTACTTATTGAGAAAAAATAAAAATTAAAATAAAATTCCAACTTGCCCTAAAACTTTAACCATCCAAAATAATGTTTTTTATCCCAAAAAGAAGGTCAAACTCAACATCTTCAGCATTCAATGTGAAGAAAGGTATTATATGTAATTATATTCCAAATATGAAAGCCCTAGCACAAGTACTTATTGAGAAAAAATAAAAATTAAAATAAAATTCCAACTTGCCCTAAAACTTTAACCATCAAAAATCATGTTTTTTACCCCCCAAAAAAGGTCAAACTCAACATTTTCAGCATTCAATGTGAAGAAAGGTATTATATGTAATTATATTCCAAATATGAAAGCCCTAGCACAAGTACTTATTGAGAAAAATTAAAAATTAAAATAAAATTCCAACTTGTCCTAAAACTTTAACCACCCAAAATCATGTTTTTTATCCCAAAAAGAAGGTCAAACTCAGCATCTTCAGCATTCAATGTGAAGAAAGGTATTATATGTAATTATATTCCAAATATGAAAGCCCTAGCACAAGTACTTATTGAGAAAAATTAAAAATTAAAATAAAATTCCAACTTGCCCTAAAACTTTAACCACCCAAAATCATGTTTTTTACCCCAAAAAGAAGGTCAAACTCAGCATCTTCAGCATTCAATGTGAAGAAAGGTATTATATGTAATTATATTCCAAATATGAAAGCCCTAGCACAAGTATTTATTGAGAAAAATTAAAAATTAAAATAAAATTCCAACTTGCCCTAAAACTTTAACCACACAAAATCATGTTTTTTACCCCAAAAAGAAGGTCAAACTCAGCATCTTCAGCATTCAATGTGAAGAAAGGTATAAGATGTAACTATATTTCAAATATGAAAGCCCTAGCACAAATAATTATGAATGAAAATGCCAACTTGCCCTAAAACTTTAACCGGACGCCGACGCCGACGCCGACGCCGACGCTGGGGCGAGTAGTAAAGCTCTCATATTCTTCGAATAGTCGAGCTAAAAAATACGAAGTAATTAAAAAAAAAAGAAGATATTTATGATCAAGATTCAGCATTATGAAAGTTCACATGTATAGTCAACATATAGCAAAAAATATTAAGTCTATTTTGTTTGTTTGTAATGTCACTTTAATCGTTTTAAACATGCCAGTAAAAAAACTGAAAAATAAACAAAAGAAAATTATCAAGTCAGTTCCCAAAGAGCAAAGAGCGAAATCCAGTTGGTACGAATCGTTCATCTCGAACCGAATGAATGAATGTATATTGTTTTATGGCGCATCGACAGCTAAGTCATTTAGCGCGCAATTAAATTTAATTATTCATGATCCCTGGGTAAACAAACCAGTAATAGGCTAGAAAATGTGCCTTGCCAAAGGGCACTCCACCATGACCGTATTGCCGCGACTGGGGATCGAACCCGGAACACCGGTTTCGAAATCCCCGACGCTAACCACTCGACCACAGCGGATTCCTTCAACTCGAACCGGGTACGAATCCAATGAATTTTAGAAATCGGATGAAATCCTGAAAACAGCGAAGTATTCATAACGGAAGGAAGCAGAGACAACTTAATTACTCTATGGGAACCGATGACACCTTGTCGTCTATTACATAAGAATGACCAAAATCGCCAAGCGATGACATTTACAAATAATAGAACGGCCATGCCTATTGCAGAGTTAGGTTAACGTTGTTTTTACACTTTCTAGAATTATACTGTAATATGTAGACATTTAAATAAATCATCATTGATTGTTTAAAGATTACCCATTTACCATTTATTTAAAAATCTCAATATTTTAAATAGGCAAAAACATCGCCAGAAACTATTTTCAGAGCTTTGATGAATCGGGTCGTAAACCAAACTATAAAAAAAAGCGTAGCCTAGGAAGTTAGGGGAAAGTTATTAAATACCCATTACATGTGTTTAAAGTTTTGTAATATCGGTAGAAGACATACGTATTTTTGTATCTTTCTGTTTCTTAAATAATTTTATTCAACTTATGTATTCATAAAGGTTGTTTTTTCAAACATATAGTAGTATATAACAGAGTTTTTCTTAACAATAATAATGTTGGTTGCTCCCTTTTCGATTACGTCACCCCATGGTACAAAATTAAAACCTATCCCATACTGACGCCGCGCTTCCACGCGGCGTCAATGAAGGGCAAGTTTATTATTTGTTGTACTTGTCATCATAATATTATGGATTTTAAATCTTGGCCATATTTTAAAGTTAAATATAAGCTTAACCTGATGATGATTTTTATTTCATTTGCTTAGGTCGGTAGGACTCGTAATTGACGTAAATAACTGATCGTGCTGCAAGCAATGGGCTAACTACATACAGTTCACGGGGAATTATTTACCGATCACAAAAGTTAATAAATGTTTAGCCGAAATAGGTATATAGCAACTATACACATATTATGAATAAAATGCCTATATGAGTTTTCAGAAAAATTGATACTCTGTTTTCAAAATGTTGATCCGTTCAAGAGAATTGTTCGAGTTAAACGATATGTTTGAGTTATCGCGAATCCACTGTACATAAATTAAATATGGTGGATATTTGTTTGTTTTAAGTGGATATGGAATATATTTCATCGAGAATTGATACAATTGAATATTTTCACTAGCGCGTAGTGCAAGTGAAAATGTTAAAAGTGTATCACTTCGAGTTGAAATATATTCCATATCCACTCAAACATACAAATTTTCTTTTTATTTTATGATAATTGATGATGAAATAAAGGAACTATTTGGTGTCTTCGTACCTGTTCACACGCGGACGAATCTGTGTGAATGTATTTGTTTACTACACAATGTCAGACAATACCTGGTTCTACCTGGTTCTTGAAGGAAACTATTAGGACCCTAATGCCTGTCTTTCCCCTTTGAAGTCGGTTTCGCGTGGTCTCCGGTCCGGTTTGGCATAAGTTGAATAAATAGCACGTTTAGAATTCTAGAGTAAACCTCTCTGGTTGCCACAGCTTATCTAGCTTTGCCTTGAAACTAATAACATTTTTTGCATTCACTATTCCTATAGGTAAAGCGTTCCAATTACGATTTAACACCAAATTACCCCTTTTTTCCTGAGTGACATAAATTCTATATCAAAAACATGCAGTTAGTTATTCTATTTATTATATATCTGGAATAAATCTCCCCTTTATTTTAAAAAATCATATACAAAAAATGACTTGACCTTACGAATGTTACGTAACCAATGACTGCATCATTTTAAGACATTCCATGGCTGTTCCATTAATGTTTACGCCGCACGTTTAAATCAATGTTTTATGTCATTCTTTATATTTTCTTTTGTAAGTTTCTTAAGATGTCTCTTAGGATGACATCTTAAAATATAATTGAAACACATTTGTATCTTATTTTCACTTAAATAATGATCAAAAACCATACTATCAACATTTAAAGTAAACATAAAAAAAGTAGTTCCGGCAAAAATGATATCATCACTAGTGATTATAAAAAAAAACTAAAAGTGTTATCGTCCCAGTGTTAGTTATCATTTTTTTAAAAATTAATATTGATTTTATGTCACTTAAATTTCAATGCAAAATTTGGATAGGTATGTAATAAAAATGTTTAACAACCAAAAGCATTAGAATATCACACATGTATATGCTGAACACCATGATACTTTAGTTTATACATAAGAACATAGGGCATTCATACATATTATGATGTTTGTTAAAAATAGAATATATATATACGGAATATTACGTTGCGGGAGCGATAAAAGGGCTCGTATTTCACTACAAGTAGCGTGGAAAAATCGATATCTTACGAGATCGAAGGTCGAGTAAGATATGGATTTTCCCACGCTACGAGTCGTGCAATACGAACACATTTATCGCCCCCGCAACGTAATATTCCTTTTATTATATACCTACGATCTATGAAGAGCGAAAAAACTAACAAATATTTTTTATTGGGTATCTAATTTTGTAATCTTGAAATGAAAAGATGAATGGCGGATGAATATTTACTACAATACTTAGGCCACTCCCCTAGAAAGTATGCCCAATAACATTATTAAATTAAATTTCCATTGTTTTGTTGGAGAAAATAACAGCATAATCTTTATTTGCGGGTTTATTAAATTTGACACTAGGTTTTCGATATATACAATAGAAATTTTTTTCCTAAATAGTACTGGTTGTCTGCATATTTTACTACATAGCGCAGATTCAAAACGGGAACCTCGCTGAAAGTAGACCGCGCACTGTCTGACGTCATAATCTTGTATTTTTACGGAATTTTAATCTGCACATGTCAATCTGCATGTATTTCCACTGGAAAATGTACAGGCATATAATAAATTATTAATAGTTATAAGTTGAAATTACATGCACATAAATAATGTAACCATTTCAACTATACTTCACCCTTTCCCACATATAGAAATAGGTTTCTACGCATATGCTGCAGTCGACTTTTCAAAACAGTGTGGCGATATGAGAAATTATTTATAATGAGCAATATCTCCTTTAGCCATAATGATTTCAACTAAATTAAATAACTATACATGTACTTACTTTAATAGAAATTGTTTATACTTTTGCATAGATGCATCCAAAGTCGCATGCTGAAGATATGATGTAAGTGGTAACACGTTATGTAATTTGAATACAATCCTCATATTTTCATCTTAAATACTCCTCTTTTGCTTTAGTTAAAACAAACATAATTTCGTTAAAAAATGGATGTAAAATGATAATAATCATCATTCTTAACAGATTAATTTGTGATAAGAAGTAAATAAAAATGTTTATTAAATGAAGTATAAGATAACTTCTCAAGTGATACCGGTATTAGGATGTAACACTTCTAAGCGTAAGCTGCGAATATAAAATATAAGCGAGTGATAAGGCTTATAGATTGTTCAGACAACTACCTAGTGACTGATTTGTTAGGTAATGCTTAAAACATCCCTGGTCCATTGGCTGTTGGAAGACTGTTACTTATGTTGTAAAAACGTGTAGTTTGCCCCATGTGCCTCTTTTGTCATTTATATAATTTAAATATAGATAAATATTCTCTAAATCTTTGCTCTGCATTTATTTGTATAAAAACTAAATATTTAACAAACAAAAAAGGTAAAAACATATGACTAAACTAAAAAAACATTTGCTCATCAATTCTAAACTAACGAACTCTTGCTCTGTAGTTCGGCAACTTTTACGAAACGGAAAACTATGCCCGATGTGTGCTTAGCACACAGAGAGGTAATATTTTGATAAGATGGTCCATTTGCAGACTGACCTAAGCCTTGACTGTCCGATTACATCCCTAGATGCAACTTCTTAAAAAACCGCCAACAACAGATCGGATGCAGACAACAGACAAGGAAAATATCTAGACGAATATATGGTAAATCTCTATGAATGAACGTATACTTGATACCATTGTGGCAAATGGGACCATTGGTCCATTAAGAGCAAATTCTGCTTTTGTCAGAATGTTTTCAATATTGTTTTAATAAAGATGCGTCAATAAACGTCTGCACGTGGAAAAGAGTTATGTTACACATACCTTTTCAAAGAAGCAATCAGACAATATGCTGTGTCCTCATATGAACAGTTGCTGGCGCAATCCTTGCTTAATTCGAATTTGCCCTTTCAATTAACCGCTTACGCATCAACTAAAGCAAATGCAAACAATTTGACTAATATGTTGATTTTATAGCTGTGCAGAAAAGAATTATCAAATGTCATCATTTAAGATTAGATACGAGCCGCGTCAGGCGAAAATGAACCTTGTTGCATCTCCATGTTTAAATCACATGAACGTTTAGGGGATGCGATTTAAACAATAGGGGACTTTCTAGTTTTTCACCAGATGTATAGCCGTCTTATGATGCATTTTCAGAAGATGACATTTGAAAACATTCTGGAAAAAAGAGAGACATTAATAGTTATTAACTTGTCACATTTACTGTTTACACAATATTCCAGATGTTAAAGATTTGTCCAGAGATATATTGAATTATAGTATCCACCGTCAATACCGACATTGAATTAAAAACAAAAATGAGGTAAAAGTTGAAATTGTTCATTATGAGAAATTATCATTATTTCACAATCATTTCAAAAGTCGTTTGCCTCACATGTGTCGAAATGTATCTTCAAGTTGGAAAGGGTTAAAACTTATAAGGTGGTGTTCGTAATGATGTTTACCCGTTCGGTCTTTGTTATCTTTCTGAGTAACACGCAGGATGTTTATCAACGTATGATAGCGTTCAAGACTAAATACCTGAACATGATCAGTCTTGTCGTTTGCCAAGGTCATTCAGACGAGTGTATCTTGTCAAGTCCAAACAGTACGATGAGATAATTATGATACCATTTTGAAATGCACTTTGGTGAATAGATACATTACTAAACTCGGTGATGACCAATTTCACTTGTCCACACAATAAAGACAAAAAAAGGTCTGTTGTTGAATCATAACAAATCTGTTTCAGACAGAAGGTGAATGCATGGAAGGTACTCATCTATACTTGATTGGACTTTAACCCTTTATAATACACATCAAGTCAGTAACAGGTAACATTGAAAACATTTTGTCAAAATTGTGGAAGATTTCCGAACATGACGGAACAATTATTTCATAAAGTTTAAAACATTGCAGCAAAACAATAAAATGCTCATTATGTCAAATTGTTGCTGCTACAGAGGCGTCAAAAAGGTCTATATGTGTGAAACGTATTAGGCCACCAGTACAGCCCAAAACACCCTTCCAGTGCAACTGGCAATCCTTCTCACTTGAACTATCTTAGCCCATTTTCGGAAAGCAATTTGACGCTGTCAATCATCGGAAAACTCAATGGTTGAGACGGGGTTCAAAGTCACGGCCCCTAGATTGATAGCCTCCAGCGTTACATATTGAACTAACGAGGCTGTTTTTCTATTGCGTTGTATCGGGTGGTCCTCAATCTGTGTGTATGACCGAATTAAGCATGGACATTAACCCTTTATCACACAGACGTAAGTGCGAATTTCGTCTGAACTTACTACAATCTATGTTAAGATCGAGTAACGACCGTTGATAAAACCGCTGTAACTTTATTGTAATATCACCGAATAAACCTTTCCCACATACAGACACTTTCTGACGTCTCTGCAGAAGTAATTACACTTCGTTTTTAGAGGTTTTCCATATTTTTGCAAAGATATTTTCAAGATCGTCATCTGCAGATTTGTTGCATATTGGAAAGGATTAAAGATATGCTTTACTTCTATTGATTGACTGCACTGATTACTGGTCATAGCAGGGACGTAGATAAGATATCTACGTCCCTGGTCATAGGAATAGAGCCAACTTGGTAATTCTTCTTTTCTTAGAATGTTCGTCCGACATTTATTGATTTATCAGAAATGTTCACTGTGTGACCATATATGAAGATTGTCCAAGCCATCTTGATTGGCCGAAAAACAAGCAATATTTCTGATACTCTCATGGTGCAAACTTTTGAAAAATTCGCCTCTTAAACTACCAGCCCAATTTTTAAGATTGTCCAATGCTAAGGAAGAAAGCTGTATGTAAAGGATAATTTACTTAACCCTTTCCCACGTGTTGACGCATTTTGACGCATCTGCAGCAGACGACTTTTGAAAACATTGAGACAAAACGAGAAATTGCTCAAAACAAGCATTTCTCCTTTTGCCATAAGTTTTTTTTCAGTAATTATACCTACACTTAAAGAGATTTTCCATATTTTGAGTAGACATTTTTAAAGTCATCTGCTGCAGATTTGTTGTATGTGGGAAATGGTTAAAGATGCAGTTTAAAAATAACAACAAGCCAACGAGAAATTATCTCGTCACACCAGGGACGTAAAGATCTTTTCTATGTTCCTGGTCACACTTACGGTTGTTTATCTCTTTCCCCACATACAGATGCTTTCTGACGACTCTGCGGCAGATGAAATGTTTTCAACATTCCTCCCCATAATGGTTCTTTCATTTTGAGAGGGTTTCCATAGTTTTGAATAAATGTTATAAAAGTCGTCTGCTGCATATTTGTTATATCTGGGAAAGGTTTCCCGATATGGACTAAGGACATATTAATATTAAAATGGGGAAAAACACACACAAACATATGTACTTTTCATAAAATTTCATTAACTTTATTGTCATTTCTCGAAGTAAACAGCACTGATATCAAAGAACCCTTTATTGTCCATGTGTTTCACATCACTATTCACGTGTTTTACAAAACGTTGTGATTCTTTATCTCTGTACACCAGGGCAAGGGAATTTTCTCTTGGTGTAACTGTAAGTAGCTGAAAAATAGAAATAAAACTTTCCTTAATGATAATATGTTCAAAAGCAACACAAGTGTGGGTTCAAAGGAACATGTGTGTCACCTGCAAATTAGTCACAACTGCGACAAACAGGCAGTAAGATGAGGGAGAAGTAATCTGTATCTTTATCAAGGCAAGTGATAGCTGTTAATCACCATTATCAAGGGGTCAAACCTTCAACCTCTTGGAACACGTGTGTCACCTGCAAATATTTGCGACAGGCAGTAAGATGAGGGAGAAATAATCCATATCTTGATCAAGGCAGGTGATAGCTGTTATTTAACATAATCAAGGTGTCGAACCTTGAACCTCTTGGTCCAAAGGAGAAAACTCTACCACATCTCTACAAAAGCTAGCTCTATAACAAGGCAGTATAAGTGTCCCTTTATATACGAGGGGTGATCCAAAAGTAATAGGACTTTCTTAGTAACATTTGTAATTGATACACATTGATGAAAATCATACCACATGTATATTTGATTTTGCTTACTTTATGTCAACTTAATACTTTTAATATTGTCATCCGTTTATTTATAAGTTGTGATAGAAACGGTTTGAAGCATAGGCTGGCCGCTACGTAATTTTTACAAGGAAGTACCAATTTAAACAGATATCTATTTCAAATATAAACCAACAGAAGATAACAAAATATTTATTGACATTAATTTGTCATGTTGTTCTAATTACAAAAGTTTAATGTTGCTGTACTATGATTGTCATCATAATAGTAAAGTTGCTTAGTGGCTTGCAAAGAATGTCACTTACAAATTGATGTCAAATGAAACATTTCTATATAGTAAATTATATCACAACAGAGACCAAAACCAAACTAATCCTTGGAAATGATAATTCAGTTGAGTTCACCAGGAGTCAAGCAGTCACTAGAGATGTATACATACATTTTTTTTCATGATTGGAGGAGAGAAATCAGTGGGAAATTAATCTCACTTGCAAGCGAGACAGTTCTGACTTTGAAAGAAATAGTGACAGTGTGGTTTTTCACCATAAGAATTGTCAATTGTTACACATCATATGTTACGCATTTCGGTGAACAGTGATTATGGAATGTCTTTAAGCATTGGTTACTGGGGAAGTTGATGCAAAAATAGTGTTGATATAATTGTTATTAAAGGATTTATTCACGTTTTTAAACCAACTTGTTTTACTTCAAATGGAAACGTCAGAGTGAAAATATTAGTGTGGCCCTGCCCCATGGCACTTACAATTTTCATAATCTCACAGATTTTTTTGTTTTCAACCAATTATTTAAATATTTGTCAAGTATGTAAGAGAAATGTTTACTTCTGATAAAATCAGGTTTATTCTCTACAAGATTAATTTGTGTTGAAACTATAATAAAAGTCCTATTACTTCTGGAGCACCCCATCGTATATACTTTGGCTATACAAACTAACAACAATCTGATCCATAAAACAAGTTAGGTCCTGTGCTAGATTTATACACTGCGTAATAAGTCTGTCTGCCCTGTGCCTTGTAAAAAGATAGGACTCAGGAAGTAAAACTGTGTTCTGGACAAATGTGTCTCATAAGTCAGAAATGGCTGACCCTTTCAATAGGGGCGACACTATAATAAACAAACACTTTATTTTTATACACTCCATAATGCCGCATATGGCAACACTATAACCCTTTCCCTAATACAACATTTCTGCAGCAGACGACTTTGAACATATTTTGTCAAAACATAGAAAATCTCCATAATTGAATGGATAACCTATGACAAAAAGTGGAAAACATTGTGGCAAAAGGAGAAATTGCACGTTTTGTGCAATTTCTTCTTTTGTCACTATGTTTTCAAAAAGCCGTCTGCTGCAGAGGCATCAGAAAGCGTCTATATGAGGGGAAGGGTTAATAAACAAACACTTTATTTTTATTTACACACTCAATTATGTCGCATATGGATTATTTCCCTTACAGGTACCCATTTATATACCTTGTTACACAGGAGAAATGTATGATAACCTTTTTTCTAAGAAAAATATGGTGGACTGTACAGGATTTTAACCCAGGAACTCTTGATCCCAAGACCCTTTGCTCTAAGCATCTCAGAGAAACTGAATGTTTAACCTTCCTTTCAAATACATCTGCTGGATACGACTTTTACCACAATGTTTTCAGTCTTATTTAACAAATTTACTTTAATATACATCAAACATGTATAGAAATCTTAATAGTTTTGTCTAGACGTGTTCAAAGTCATCTGCTGCAGATTTGTTGTATGTTGGAAATCGTTTACTGGAAAAATCAGTTTACCCTCTCTCACATGCATACGCTTCCCAATGCCTCTGCAGCAGACAACTTTTGAAAACATTGAGGCATAACTTTCCTTTTGCCACAAATGTTTTCAACTCGATTGAATATTTATACATTCATTTTTTCCATATTTTTGCCTAGATGTGTTCAAAGTCGTCTACTGCAGATTTGGTGTATGTGGGAAAGAGTTAATAGGACAAAACATTTAAGAAAATTATTTACAAACCCACCTCTTCATCTTCATCTTTAGCAATATAAGACGTAAAACCACCGTAATCTTCCTGCCAGTCTGGAATCAAACAATTACTTATGAGTTTGTGCATAGGAAAGGGTACAAGTTGACTTAAGTGAACAATGTGGATTTAGATCAGCCTGTATATCTACAGTCTGATAAAGATCTTCACTGTTCAAATATACTTGCAAAGACTTGTCAGAGGCTTCTGTCAACTTGTGTAGGTTCTGATACAACAGAGCAGAAACGACAGGCTGATCTGAACCTGCACTGTTCAGAAATGTCAACTTGTACCTTTTCTCATGCACTGGTTCATTTTGTAATACAACAAATCAACTAGACTCCTTTGAAAACATCTATGCAAAAATGTAGAAAGTCTCTAAAAGTGAATGCATACTTACTAAACAGAGTTTAAATCATTGTGGCTACAGGAGAAATTGCTTGTTTTGAGCATTTTCTCCTTTTGTTACAATGTTTTCAAAAGTTGCCGTTTACCATGTTTGTTAAATGAAGAATTATTAGTAAAAATTTTACATGGATAGAAAAACAATCTTAAAGCTTTGATCAATCACATGTGGTGTTTGTTTCCTGGCGACATAACCAGTACTTGCGCCCTTTTGGTTGAAAAATTCCAAAAGTAAGAATCAGCTTGTCATGATTTGAACCCAGGATCTTTGATCAGAGAGGCCCATGCTCTAACACTGCACATCTGATTGGTGACTTCACACAATTCAACCTTCAGGATGCGGCGAACAGCGAAGATCAAGATTAACCTTCTTATCTGTGTGTTAGACCAAAAACCGACTAAACAAGTATATTTAATTAAATATCTATCGGTATACGGGTGAACAAATCTGCTGGTTGGCCATATAGGGTAATTATTTGTTCCACTTTTCTTTGAAAATTATAAACATGGATAAATTTTATTCAGGAAAAAGTGGAAAATACTGCCAACATACCTTATACATGTAGAAAAAACACATTTGGTTTAGTCATTCAGTCAAAGAAGAGTTATGTGAGAACAAAAACATATTTGTCAACATCAAAGTACCAATGCAAGAGCTTTTTTTCCATTTTGAGCAATTTAATAATTTGCCACAATTTGTTCGTACATCACCTGCTGCAGAGGCATCAAAAGTTGTCTGTGAAGGAATGAGTTAAAAATATTGGCTTCAACAAATAATATGTAAATCAGGTAACTTAAAGCATTTGTGGTGGCTAACCTTTTGATTGTCGGAACCGATTGTGTGAAGTCTGTGCCACGAGTATAGAGCAAAGCATGCCTGTGCCCTGCACCCATCAACACTTTCACACATGCAGATGCACCTTGATGGCAGCAGACGACTTATGAAAAACCTATTCAATAACTTAATTTTCTTTTAAAGAGATTTTCTTTGCCTAGATGTTTACCAAGTCAGCAGCTGCATATTTGTTGCAAGTGGGAAAGGGTTAAAAGGTTCAAATTTTGTTACCATGACATCCAGCGTAGTAAATCAAATCCAGGGCAAACTCTGACCCCTCCGTGTCTGTATCATGTGCCATGGTGTAACAACCTTGGGACCAGTGACGGACCTCCAACCGGCATTTAGAGGCACAATGTTTTCCTGAAATATCATTTAATTTAAACCTAGTTTATTTCCAGCGGTTTATATCAGATAATAAAATACATAGTCACATAGAGGCTTACCTGAGAATTTGCTATTTAAGACTTAATAAGAGAAGCCATGTTTTTAACGGAACAATTTATCAAAATTATTTCAACAATTTTAGAAGTAGGTCACCCAAGGAACATTTGAGAAACAAGACAAACATTCTGACAAAGTTTCAACTTGCCCAAAGTAAAAATGCGGCCTCCATTTCTACAAAATTATTCAAAAATCTACCAGACACTTTGGGAGAAGATTTTTCAAGCTTTGACTATAGCCATGTAAGGAAAACAGCTGCACCCCCTGGGGGCCATGTTATGAATCAACATGGCTTGAAGGAATCTAAAGAGTGTCAGCCAAGAAACATTTCTACAAATAATTTGAAAATCAGCCAGACACTTTCGGAGGAGAAGATTTTTTTAAAGTTTTGACTATATGCATATACAGCCCGACCCCTGGTGGCCATGTTTTTTTACTAATTAACATGACTTGAAGAAATCTGATAGAGGGTCACCCAAGGAACATTTCTACAAACTTATTTGAAAATCAGCCTTACACTTTCGGAGGAGAAGATTTTTTACGTTTCAACCATAGCCATTTAAGACAAAAAAGCCCAGCCCCTGGCGGCCAGGTTTTTTACCAATCAACATGGCTTGAAGGAATCTGATAGAGGATCACCCAAGGAACATTTCTACAAAATTATTTGAAAATCGGCCTTCCAATCAATATGACTTGAAGGAATCTGATAGAGGGTCACCCTAGGAACATTTCTATCAAATTATTTGAGAATCAGCCAACCAGTTTGGGAGAAGAAGAATTTTTAAGTTTTTTTCGTTTGGTTGCCATGGAAACCAGAGTTCTGCATGGATCCAAAGATTTTGAAGGAATTCTGGTGAGGTAATTGAGAGGATGCCTTCTGTGAAGTTTCATTCCAATTGACCCACTGGTTACAGAGGAGAAGATATTGATGGACAACAGACGAAGGACAAAAGGAGATCACAATAACTCACCTTGTGCACGAAGCTCAGGTGAGCTAAAATTTTAAAAAAACATATTCTGCATGATTTATCTTTTTTTCAGTGATTTTTTTATTTTTATTTCAAATAATGTTACATAAATTGTAATTAATCCTTTCCAACAACCAACAAATCTGCAGCAGGTAAAATTATGGAAGAATATTTACTGAATAGGGTTCAAACATTCTCTCTCAAAAAAAGAAGAAATTCCTCAATCAGCAATTTCTCATTTTGCCACAATATTTTCAAAAGTAGACTTTTGCAGATGTTTCAAATGGGTCTGCAAGTGGTAGAGGGTTGAAATAAGAATGCCATGCTGTGATACCTATCATCCGAATTCCATCATTGCCTGTATCTGTAATTCGATCTGATTCTGTTTCTGTACTGTTTTCAGCTGATGCATCATTTGTTTCATTGCTTTGAGATTCATCAGTTTTATCAGATGATGAACTTTCACCAGCTGTGCTTGCAGCGACTTCTTTGGTTTCCTGTTTCCTGCCAGTTTCCTCTGATTCAAAATCTTCCTCAGAACTGGAACCAGCCAGCTCATGGAGTTTTAATCCAGTCAAGTTTGATAGTAATAAAAACATTGCATCAGACTGAAACAGTTCTACACATTCTTTAATTGTATCTGGCATACATGATTGGTCTGCATATTGGTAGTACCTGGAAAATGTAGCAGAAAAAATAATAATGATTAATTTAAGCAATATTATAAGTACTGGTAATCACTTTTATTTTGGCGAAAAAACCCGCCACTCTTTCTTCAGGCGTCTACAGATCTCCAGTATTAATCGGCAGATTTCGTAATCCAGTCATTACTTATCATTTAAGGTTCAGGCTTCTGTCGGCTCAAAGCAACTCATGCGGAGCCACAAGTATATATACCCTTGCTGGGTTATCGATAGCCCCCTTTTTCAACACTAAAGTAAGTGGAGAACACATATATCGTAAATACTTTCATTTGTGTCATTTGTGTCATTTGTGTCATTTGTGTCATTTGTATCATTATTACAGTGAAGGTTGAATTTCTAATTATATCAATTATATTATATGTCTGGAAAATATTTAAGGAAAAGGCAAAATTGCTCAAGATGCTCAATTCATCTGTTCCCCTATCGCAATTGGTTTTATGTTGTTAGTGTCAGGTAATGGGTTCAATAATTTAACCCTTTCCCACATACAACAAAAATGTAGCAGATGACTTAGGGAAAAATGTGAAGAATATCTATAAATGAAAGAACATGTACATGCATAATTAATGAAAAAGAGTTGAAAACATTGTGGCAAAATGAGAGATTGCTCATTATAGATCTGGAAACAGGGTGACAAAAAGAAAAATTGATGATCATGAGCAATTGTCTCCTTTTGCCACAATGTTTACAAAGCTCATCTGCTGTATAAGGGTCAAAATGTGGCAAGATGTTGGAACAGGTTAATAAAACTAGGAAGTGAGACAGAGAGGTAGTATTGTACCATTATAAAGTATTCATGCACAAAAGTAGGTGGCAAAATGTCTGTAATTTTATTTTACCTTTTATTTGGAGGGCCTCTGTTTTGCCAGCTGATCTCTGTTGATTTCAACTTGTCTAACAAAGCCTTGAATTTATCTGCCTAAAACATAAACATATTATTACTTCAGAAATTAACAAGAAGTTGGCCTAAAATGCATGTTCTTATGGAAAATAAATCAAAAGCA
The DNA here is from genome assembly GCA_031761405.1 of Serripes groenlandicus. Lineage (NCBI taxonomy): Eukaryota > Metazoa > Mollusca > Bivalvia > Cardiida > Cardiidae > Serripes > Serripes groenlandicus. Next base: position 168,644,047 of record JASEVX010000001.1, on the reverse strand, counting down.
TCATTCACATATATATTTTATATCTTTTTGGTAATTAAAAAAATGAACAATAAAAAAAAATAGATTAAGAATTTATGCTCTAGTAACTGAATGGTTCGAGGCCCATTCCTTTTGGAAATTAACCAATCAGAAGTCTAATTTGGAGCATAGAGTTCATTCTCGAGCCCAGGGAACATTTTCAGTTTTATAGTTCCAGGCCAAGACTGATAATGTGCACATCTGCTCTTTATACAGAAGATTCTCTTTAAGTTTCACTGAAGACCAGCCAGAGAAATAGTCCTGATACAAAAATGGGACAGACAGACAAATACATGGACAACCACTTAGGAGGTTTAATCCATTGTTTTTAAACAAATGACTGACTGCTTAAACCACTCCCATATGCAGCTGATGACTATGAAAACATTTAGATAAATATATGGAAAATCTCTATACATGTAATTGAAAGCATAATACAGAATGATGCTTTCAAATCGGTCTGCAGGTGGGAAAGGATTAAGAAACAATAGAATTAGGTTGGTAATGGAATTAATATATTGTTTCCTTGTGTCCTAGGCCATACCTCTAACCAAGTAAGACCTTTATCATGCACCAACCTGAAGAGGCACATGCATGCATGGACAGAAACAGGGCACACACCGTAACAAGAGCTGTCTGAGGACAGCATGCTCGACTATTCCTACGCTTATTTGATTACTGAGATAATGGACTCTAATGTAGTTGCATGCTAAACATTAACCAAAATGTCTTAAAGGGTGATAATTTGAAATATATGCAGGATAGAGTTATTTAACTTGATTATTTTCATAGGTGTGATGGTTGGGAAGGGTTGTATAACGTTTCAATGGAATGCATCAAGTAGTTACTAAGATATGGACTCTTAATGTAGTTGGACGCAAACCTTTAACCATAGGGCAACAATTTGCACCATATGCAACTAGTTCAAAGTTATTGCAAAAAATAGTTGTTTTTTCGTTAAAGGTCAAAGTGACCTTGACCTTTGACCTTATGATCCCATGACCTGTTTGAGTCAAGTGCTGATCATGACCATTACCCAAACTAAGTTTCAGGGTCATAGGCCTAAGAAATCAGTAGTTTTAAAGTAAGGAATGTTTCTGTATTGAAGGTCACAGTGAACTTGACCTTTGACCTATTGACTCCAAACTATCTAGGCATCACCAACTTGCTATGATGTATGTCCATACCAAGTTTGAAGATCATAGGCCTAGGCGTATGTAAGTTATAAGGGTAAATTCTAGCTTTCACAAAAACTTTAACCATTAACTGTTTCTTTACAGAAAGGTCACAGTGACCTAGACCTTTGACCTATTAACTCCAAACTCTCTAGGCAAAACCAACTTGAAGATCACAGGCCTAAGTGTATGTTAGTTATAAGGGTAAAAGCTACCTTGCACGAAAACTTTAACCATGAACTGTTTCCATATAGAAGGTCACAGTGACCTTGACCTCTGACCTACTGACTCCAAAGTTTATAGGCATCACCAACTTGCTATGAAGAATGTCCATACACAGTTTAAAGACCATAGGCCTAGGCGTATGTTGGTTATAAGGGTAAATGCTAGCTTGCACAAAAAACTTTAACCATGAACTGTTTCTATATAGAAAGTTAGTGACCTTGACCTTTGACCTGCTATGAAGTATGTCCATACCAAGTTTGAAGATCATTGGCCTAGGCATATGTAAGTTATAAGGGTAAATGCTAGCTTGCACAAAAACTTTAACCAACGCGAACGGCGACACCGACGTGACTACAATAGCTCCCCTTATTCCTTCCAATAGTCGAGCTAAAAAGACAATTTTGAACAATTTCCCTTACACAGAAGCTTTCTGACACCTCTGCAGCCGATGATATAAATAAAAAAATTGTGACTAAAGGGAAAATTACTCAAAACAAGCAATTTCTCTTTTAGCCATTATGTTTTCAATAATTATTTTTGAGTTATTTCCTTTTTTTGTATAGATGTTTTTCAAATCGTCTGCTGCATACCGGTATTTGTTGTATGTTGTAAATGATTAATGTACATATACCTGTATAAAGTCCTGTAATTCTATCTCTGACTCTTCTTCAAACTGTTCTTGGATACTGCCTTGAGCATGTGGAGTCAGATATACTGGATTTATCCAATCAAAGAAAACTTCATCCTAAGTTTTTACAAAAATAAACGTTTACCGGCACTTTATATCAATGAAATATAAAACCTTTGACAGCAGACAGCTTACGAAAACATTGTGTAACAAGAGCGCCAAATGTCACAAAATACGCCCGTCCTGTTTTTTGGAGACCAAGTATAGCGATGATTGGTTGTACATCAGCCAAACTTACAGAGCAGACACTGTTAGTACAGTTTTGGCCATTTCGAGGGACATAATTTTGTAGTGACTAAGATAATGTTGTAAGTTATCAAACCTGACCAAGATATTCTGCCCATCAACATATTGTCTAAATTTGGTGATGATCGGATAAAGGCTTCACAAGATATTTAGCTGACAATACCAATTTTAGGGAATTTCTATAATCAAAGGGATATAACTCTCTATCGACTGGAGCAATATGGCTAGTTATCGAACTTGTCCGAGATATTATGCCAATACACATTCTAACTGAATTTGGTGATGATTGTAAAGTTATTGAGCTGACAAGACCAATTTTAGGTAATTTCTATAATTAAAGGGCGATAACTCTTGATTGACTAAAGCGATATGGCTAGTTATCGAACTTGTCCGAGATATTATCCCAATACACATTCTGACCAAATTTGGTGATGATTTGACAAAGGCTTCTAAAGTTATTGAGCTGACAACATACTAGACGCCGCCCGCCCGCCCGTACGCCGCAGGTAAAACTATAATATGATCCGTTTTAAAAAACGGGCGTATAAAAAGAATAAATAACTCAAAATTAGCAATATTCTACACTTTACATTTGCTGTCTCTAATACACCTAAAAACGACAATTCTTAATACAAAATATCACATCAGATGTTTAATTTATGTATTACTACAAAAGTTCTCCTGTATATTTAGGGAACTAAATCTGTGGCAAACATCTTTTGAAAATTTTGTTTTCAACATTATGCAATAATTTTAATTCAAATAGATCTATTCCAAAGTTGTGCCTATATGTTACATGCCTATATGTAAGTCATCTGCTGTTCATTTGCTACATGTGGGAAAAGGTTAAGTTGTTATCTTTATTTACTTTCAGCATTATCACCAACAAATGCCTTTATGTAGAGATATAACACTGTTCTAATTTCTTAGATAATAATAAGTAAATAGGAGTTTACTTTAACTATTACCCACCTTCAGGCTTAAAAATAACAATATGCAAACAAGGAAAACAAGCTCAGCCCCTGGTTTTTTAATTGATCAGAATAATTTGAACAATCTTGGTAGAGGGTCACCCAAGGAGTATCTGTTTTGGCATTTTTCCCCCTTTTCTGATGCCGCAGCAACCAAAGTTCTGCATGGAATTGAATTATTTGAACAACTTTGAAATAGGAACACCTAAGGAACATTCCTGTGAAATTATTTTGAAAACGGTCCATTGGTTTAGAAGAAGTCGTTTGTAGGAAAATGTGAACAGACAGACAGATGGTGAGTGACCACAACTTCATGCTCAGGTGAGCTAAAAATTAGCAAAAACCTATTTTGATGAAATTACTAAAGGGTGGCAGTACTATTATTTTTGGAGAATAGATAAAATATATTTTCATCATTCATTACTGTATAAACTTACATCAACAGAACCATAGGGTAAGAGAGGTCTGGCTGGTTCCAGGTACGGTGCTGGCCTTTCTATTGGAGGTCCATGGAACCAACCTCCAATGGACCAGCGAATCTTGTCTTCACTAAATATTTCAGCTACCTGAAGTCAAAATATATATTTTATTTTTCAATTTCTTACATCAAAGTATCTTAACCACTTCCCAGTTCCCACATACAACAAATCTGCAGCAGAAGACTTTGAAAACATTTAGTCAATAGTATTGAAGCTCTCTGTAAATAAAAGATCAATTTATGATGAGCAATTTCTCCTTTTGCCTGAATGCTTTCAACAGTTGTCGGCTTCAGAGGCATTAGAAAAGGTGTGTCATTTTAGAGTCGTTTGCTGTTTAAAGCGACTGAACTCCAGATACCCAACTGTCGGGAAAAAAAAAAAATCCAATTTTAAGAAAATTTAAGATAACTGACATATTACATACCCCTATAATCGGTGAGATTTTCTTGTTTTCGTTACTTTTTCCATCGCAAATTCTACCCTGTCAGTAACGGGGTAAGTATTTTTAAATAGGAAACCCCTTCATCGGGACAATTGAAAACGACTCAAGTTCACTTTATTGATAAAAAACGATACATTTTCTACCCTGGTTTTAGTTGGATAACATAGAGAATAACATTTAGGGCGAATTTGATTTTTTTTTTTTTTTTTTTTTTTTTTCGTGCCATCTGGATTTCAGTCGCTTTAAACATGCGATAAGAAACTATTCACATCATGAAAATTGAAAGTTATTTTTAATATAAACGTTAAAAGAATTGCTTGTTTTCAGAACTTTCTTATTTTACACACTGTTTTCAAAAGTTGTCTGTTGCATCGGTGTCTAAAGTTTTTATCAGGCAAAGGTTTTAGAAGATGGCTTTGAACAAGAGCCTGCGAAGCGAATGCCAATACATGTGTATTGTTTCTAGGAAGATGTGTATAAAGTTTCATTTGAATATGTGTAACTGTTCTTGAGTTATGAGGAATGGTTAAAGTTTTGTGACAACAAAAAACAGACAAACCATCAAATATATCTAGACACATTGGCTCTATTTCTGAAGCAGATGAACAAGAAAAATTATTCTAATAATTGCTTACCGGTAAATTAAAAATGCAGTATCCAGAGTGTTAACACGATTTCCCTTTTTTTAATCCGGCATGACCCATGTTCGAAACTTGGCCTAGATATCATTTAGATAAACATTCAAGCTGCTGAAGCAAAAATTGCGGCTTCTACAGTTTTAACAGGATTTCCCTTTAATTTGGCCTAGTGACCTAGTTTCTGACCAAATATGACCCATATTCGAACTTGACCTAGACATTTTTTAGACAAAACATTCCGACAAAATTTCAAACTGCTGAAACAAAACTTACGGCCTCTGGAGTGTTAACAAGATTTTCCTTCAATTTGACCTGGTGACCTACTTTTTAACCCAACAAGACCCATGTTCGAACTTGACTTACATATCATCAAGACAAACATTCTGTTAGAGTTTCAACATGCTCAAGTTGAAAATGTGGCCTCCAGAGTGTTTACAAATTTCCCTTCAATTTGACTTAGTGACCTAGTTTTTTACCTCATATGGCCCAGTTTCGAACTAATCTAAGATTTGATGGAGATGAATGTTCTGATAAATTTCATGAAGATTGGATGCAAAATGTAGCCTGTAGAGTGTTAGCAAGCTGAAATGTTGACGACGCACGACGAAATAAAAGAAAAAAAAAAAATTACCTGATGGTATGATCCAGGAGACACTTCAAAAAACACCAGACTGTTTCGTTGTGGTATAATAGACTTTAACACATTGGTAGGCTGTATATTACCTGTAAAATAAAAACAAGAGCACCAACGATGATACAAATCACCAGAATGTAGATATCTTATTTGTACAGATGTATCATATTCCCCTTAAACCTTGGATCTGCTTCCAAGCTCTCTTGACACTGAACCTGTGTATGAAGTTTGAAGGAATTTTCTTCATAAATGAAAGTGCTAAGCAATGACATCATTTCATACAGAGATATTATAGTCACTGTGACCATTTACAAATTAAAGTACTAGGAGTGATGACGTCATTTTGTTTAAACTTTTTATATGACCTATTGTTCACTATTTACTTGACCTTTACCTTGGTCAGTTAAAGGCAAACTTATAACAAGAGGGCCATGATGGCCCTGAATCGCTCACCTGATTTTTTTACTTATTCACTTTAGCCATATAAGCCCCACCAATCAACATGGCTTAAAGGAATCTGATAGAGGGTCACCCTAGGAACATTTCTACAAAATTATTTGAAAAACGGCCTGACACTATCGGAGAAGAAGATTTTTTAAGTTTTCACTATAGCCATATAAGGCAAAATAGCCCCGGCCTGTGGTGGCCATGTTTTTCAACCCATGAACATGGCTTGAAGGAATCTGATAGTGGGTCAACCTAGGAACATTTCTACAAAATTATTTGAAAATCGGCCAAACACTTTCAGAAGAGAAGATTTTTTCTGTTTTCACTATAGCCATATAAGGCAAAATAGCTCGCTCCCTGGCTGCCATGTTTTTCGACCAATCAACATGGCTTGAAGGAATCTGATACAGGGTCACCCAAGGAACATTTCTACAAAATTATTTGAAAATTGGCGTGACACTTTTGGAGAAGAAGATTTTTTAAGGTTCCACTATAGCCATATAAGGCAAAAACGCCCCGCCCCATGGCAGCCATGTTTTTTTACCAATCAACATGACTTGAAGGAATCTGATAGGGGGTCACCCAAATCATTTATACTATATTATTTGAAAATCGGCCAACCAGTTAAGGAGCAGAAAACATTTTTTAAGTTTTTTTGTTGGTTGCCATGGAAACCAGAATTCTGCATGGATCCCAAAATTTGAAGGAATTCTGGTGAGGACATTGAGAGGATGCTTCCTGTGAAAATTCATCCTAATTGACCCACTGGTTACTGAGGAGAAGATGTTGACGCACGCTGCATGACGCACACCGGACAAAAGCTCAAGTGAGCTAAAAAGGGCAATGCTTGTTAACATATGTGTTAAGTTTCATAACAATCGGATATGAAATGATGTCGTTAGAGCAATGGCATCACTGGGACACTATGACCTTGGAATGTGACATTGACCTTTAACCTAGGTCAGTGAAACCCTACCCTGTAAAGAGAGAATGCTTGTGAACATGTGTTTGGAGTTTCACAAGAATCAGATAAGAAATGAAGACATAAGGTCGTTGGAAACATACATATTCACATACATATGGGCATATCCTTATATATTCTAAACAACCTCTCTGCAAGGGGATGATAATGTCTTTCAGGTAAAGTCAAAATTTCTTCTAAAATATCCACTGAAAACATTATTATCAAACATGTTATTGATTTCCTTGATGAAGTTTTAAAACTTTCCCACAAACAGTCGCTTTCTGACAGCAGATGACTTTCTAAATAATTTTGCTCATAATGATCAACTTCTCCTTTCGCCACAATGATTTTCAACTTAATTCAATAATTGTTCTTTCATCTATAGATTCCTTATTTTTTACTAAATGTTTCCAAAGTCATATGGTGCAAAATTGTTGTATGTGGGAAAGGGTTAACTCAATGATATCCTTTTTGCAAGATAATTGGTAGTTAAAACTACTTATGTAATATTTTAATAACTTCATATAAAGAAGTGATACCATATATTAATGAGCAATTTCTCCTTTCGCCACAATATTTTAACTCTATTCCATTATTATGCTTTTATACAGTATTTGTTTTTCTAAGATGTTTTCAAAGTCTTCTGCTGCAGATTTGTTGTATGTGGGAAAGGGTTAAAGAGAATTTCAACGTTTTCATGTAAATGTTTTCAACGTCATATGTTGCAGATTTGTTGTATTGTATATACTTGGCATTAACAAAATAAAGGAGAGGCTTAAAATGGTGGTGTTGTACCAAATATAATTTTAACATAGTAGTAGTAGTGGCTTCCCCTTTTGACCTTAACCCTACCCGTCATACGACAAATCTGCAGCAGACGTCTTTGAACATATTTTGTAAAAAAATGGAAAATCTCTATAATTGAATGGATAACCTATGACTAAAAGTGGAAAACATAGTGGCAAAAGGAGAAATTGCTCGTTTTGAGCAATTTCTTCTTTTGTCACAATGTTTTCAAAAGTCGTCTGCTGCAGAGGCGTCAGAAAGCATCTGCCATGGGAAAGGGTTAATGACCTTTAAGACTTATGACATGAGTTGCAAAGAAAGCATTACAAATGATGTAATGGTAAACTTACCAACAGTTCTGGTATTTTACCACGAAACTGTTGTGAAATGCTGTTGAATGTGACATATAAAATGTATTAACTCTTTCCCTCATATAGACGCTTTCTGACGCCTCAGCAGCAGCCAGGTTTTTGAATATATGGTGTTAAAGAAGAAATTGCTCAAAACAAGCAATTACTCCTTTTGTCACCATGTTTTCAACTCTATTCAATCATTGTACTTTCATAAGGTTTTTGAATATATGGTGATAAAAGAAGAAATTGCTCAGATTTGTTGTACCTATGTGGGTTAGGGTTAAAAAAACCAGAAACATATTCATTTCAAAACTACTATCAAAGCTGGGCAAAATACTGAATACAATACATGTAGCATCCTTCAATGATTTGGGCCATATAAAAACCGACCTTCAGAACTTTGTTATGAGAACATTTAAAAAAATTAAGACTAAAAACACAGTACATTCTGTTTGGTTGTTTTGGTCATTTATTTAACCATTTTCCATGTACAACAAATCTGCAGCAGACAACTTTGAAAACAGCCTGTCAATAATGTTTAAAATCTCTTAAAATAAAAGTGTAATTAATTAATTGAGTTGAAAACATTGAGGTAAAAGGAGAAAATTGCTCAAAGTCGTCTTATGCAGATGCTTTAGTGGGAAAGAATTTTGAAATAAAAAGCGGTAGGTAGGTTTTAATGTTGCATGTCTTTATGTAACTACTTACCATCCACTGCAAACAAATCGAGAGCGCCACCATCTTCTTTACTCCATGAGGAACTGACTTGATAATAGATAAATGCAATCCTCCGACCTTCAAGTTCATCATCATGGCATAATAATGTATCTGAAATAATTAACAAACCATTTGTTACTACATGTATTTCACTATTTCTTATTACTTGACAAGTCAGGGCTTGATAAAGATCTTTGAATATAGATTAGACAGGCTTTAATGGAGACAAATATATAAACCCTTTCCCACATGCAGACACTTTCTTACGCCTCTGCAGCAGACCACCTTTGAAAACATTGTCGCAAAAGGAGAAATTGATATATTCTTGCCTAGGTATTTTCAAAGTGGTCTTCAGATTTGTTAGATGTGGGAAATGGTTAATAAACCAATTTATCCATATTTCTTATTATTTCACATGTAAGCATAAACTCATCATGCATGCATTGATATGCATGAACAAAATGAAGGTCCTCATAAAAAGGGTCTTATTCCAAAACTGATATGCACACTGTGCACTAGTGTGTTAAATTATGAGGTTTATCATTTCACCTATCAAGACGCTTTCTGACACATCTGAAGCAGACGACTTTTTGAAAACATTGTGAATAAAAATCTCCATTTTCCCCAATGTTTTCAACATTTTTCAGTTATTATACCTACAATTATAGAGATTTTCCATATTGTTTAGTAGACATTCTCAAATTTGTCTGCTGCATATTTGCTGTATGTGTGAAAGGATTAATAATAAATGAGATAAATAACTAACTAAAAGTGTAATGTAAGAAAATATTATCATCATCAACAGCTTCTTTCTGCTCTGATGTCATGCGTATCCCTTTACATAATACAGACACCAGCCTTGCAACAGGTGACATTTGAAAAGCAATTTCTCCTTTTCCCAAAATGTGTTCTAATTACCTTGATATTTGAATTTTTTGCTTTGACTCCGACGTTTTCAAAGCAAATAATGTAGATATCTAATAGATAGATCAAAAGATTTATTCAACATGAAAGAAACAATTTTCATTGCACCATTAAACTTAACATTTATGACATACATCAGTGAAAGTGATATGCATGAACTAATAAAGCAATTTCAATAAATAATTTAGTAAAAACTCTTGTTTCCACTTAAAACATACCAGATAGACAGTTAGCCCTATCCCACATACAACAAATCTTCAGCAGATGACTTTGAAAATATCTTGGAAGAATTAAATGTGAAAAATCTCAACTTATGACAGTTTAATTTTTTTAATCAAGTTGAAAACATTGTGGCAAAAGTTGAAAATTGCTCATGATATTTTACATGTGGTAAAGTGGGAAACCCTTTCCCACATATACATCAAATCCTCCGCAGACTAGTTCTTGCTTTTCACCTCACCTGTATGCATGTATTTAGCTGAGAACATCGAAACATTATCATTCAGGGGTATCCCACACACATCAGTCAGCCAGTCCCGAAATGTTGTGCATAACAGTTGCCTAAAATATAGCCCATCCTTACAAAGTTTGAAAGTTTCAAATCCATGCAGATGTACAACAAATCTGCATCAGATAACTTTGAAAACATCTAGGAAAAAACATGGAAAATTTCTATAAATTACTACATGTATACACAAATTAATTGAATTTTTTTTAACATTGTTGTGAAAGGAGACTATTTTCAACTCTATTCATAATTTAAGCATCAGATATAGAAATATTCCTCATATTTGTCTGCTGCATATTGGTATTATGTGGGAAGGGTTAAACTTACCTCAGATTTTTAATTTGCGCCGACTCTGCTGTCTGTAGATCTTGTGTGCTCTACAAATCGACATAGAAAAAAATAATGAAAGCTGATGTAACATCAATAATAAAAAAAAAATGACGGAATCATCTAAGTATGCTGGGGTAAAACTGGAAATATAAGCAGACCAAAGAAGGTTAACCCTTTCCCACATACAACAAATCTGTACAGACGACTTTGGAAATGTATCCGAAAAAATTGGAAACTTTCTTTAAATGAAAGTACAATAATTGAATCGAGTTGAAAACATGGTGACAAAAGGAGTAATTGCTCATTTTGAGCAATTTCTTCTTTTGATGCCATTTTTTCAAAAAGTCTCTGCTGCAGAGGCATCAGAAAGCTTCTATATCAGGTAAAGGGTACAAAACTTTGTAAAATTTAAATGCAGTGAAATTTGCTAATTATAAGCAGTTTCATCTTTTCCCACAATACTTTTGAAGATGCATTAAAAGCAATTCGCATTACAAACAGGATTAAATCGAAGTTTCTTCCAATTACCAACATTATAAATCTTATTAATAAAATACACTGTATCTTAACAAATGAGCCTGTCAGCAGTGTAGATTCAGATCTGCTTGTCCACATGCTCAGTCTTATCAGAATCTACACAAGTTGACGGAAGCTTTTAATAAGATTGGAGGGCTCAGAGTCCCAGTATATTTCTTCTTTATATATATTCTTATTATTATTATGTGAGGTGCATCTACAGTGTTCAATTTGACCTAGTGACCTAGCTTTAGACCCAACTTGCCCCTAGACTTGATTGGTATGAATGTTCTGATAAACTTCCATGAAGATTTGATAACAAATGAGGCATCTGGGGTGTTCAAAAGGTTTACTAAAACTTGACCTGGTGACCCAATTTTTTACTCTACATGACCAAGTTTATAGAGCTTGACCGAGATCTGATAAATTTTCATGAAGATTGGATTTAAAATTGTGGCCTCTAGTGTATTCATATGGTCATTGAGATAAATCAGTGATTTAAGGGAGCTAACTTGTGTTGGATTAAATTTACTTGGAAAAAGAGGGTTATGTCCCTTTCATATAAATTAAATTGTATAATTAATTGAACTCCCCGCCAAAATAATGTAAAGAAATGCTTGGACCACCTTGGTATATCAGTTAATAAAATAATATATTTTAATGAAATTAGTGTATTATGTGGGGTGCATCTACAGTGTTCAATTTGACATAGTGACCTAGCTTTAGACCCAACTTGCCCCTAGACTTGATGGGTATGAATGTTCTGATAAACTTCCATGAAGATTTGATGACAAATGAGGCATCTGGAGTGTTCAAAAGGTTTCTAAAACTTGACCTGGTGACCCAATTTTTTACCCTACATGACCAAGTTTATAGAGCTTGATCGAGATCTGATAAATTTTCATGAAGATTGGATTTAAAATGGTGGCCTCTAGTGTATTCATATGGTCATTGAGATAAACCATTGATTGAAGGGAGCTAACTTGTGTTGGATTAGATTTCTTTTGAAAAAAAGGGTTATGTCCCTTTCATACAATTTTTAAATTGTATAATTAAGTTCAATTGGCCATAACTCGGGTGTTTTTGAGGTAATCTTAGTGAAATTTGCTGTCTGATATTTCCCTACGGTGTTTAAGATTTTCATGTAGTTTTAATCAAATAGATCCAACCATCCAACCATTGCATAGGTATTGCTTCAGACAGACTGATAGACTGATGGACAAGCATCTACATGTGGGAAAAGGTAAATGAAACAAGTAATAAGTTTGTTTTGTTTTATTTGGGTTTTACGCCACTTTCAACATTATTTCAGTTATATCAAGGCAACAGTTCACTTATTCACGATCCCTGGGTAAACTAAGCTAGAAAATGTGCCTTGCCCAAGGGCACTCCACCATGACCGTAGTGCCGTGACTGGGGATCGAACCAGGGACACCCGGTTTCAAATCCCCGACTCTAACCACTCGACCACAACGGATTCCTTGGATTGGAAGGAAACATACTGATAGACTGATGGACAAGCATCTACATGTGGGAAAAGGTAAATTAATCAAGTAATAAGAGAAATATATTGCAGGACAGAGGATCGTGACCATAAGAAGATATTTTAGATACAAACAAATCAAAAAGTTTTTTTAAGATTTATCAACCTTGCTGTTCACATATGATCTGTTCCATGAGAAAACCAACATTATGGTCTCTGCATAATGTATCGACCAAGATCAGCCTGCGCAGTCTGCCCAGTAATTGTATTACAATATCTATGATGAACATTTTATTTTCAATACCTGATTGAATTTTGCATTTATAAGTCATAAGTTTTTTCTAACATGAATGGACAATCTAGTCAGGAATAACAATGTGAACAGTGGCTATAGACGTGTTTGTCCTCTTTTCTGTCATCACTATTCCATGCTCTATATGTTTTTTTGTGTTTTTTTGTTGTGTAGGTTACATTGATGGCTTTGACATGTTGCCAAGTGTATTATATGTAAATTGTTTGTGTAATGCTTAACCCTTTCCCTCATACGACAATTCTGCAGCAGACAGATTTTGTCAAAAAATAGAAAATCTCTGATTGAATTAATAACCTACGACTAAAAGTGGAAAACATTGTGGCAAAAGGAGAAATTGCTTGTTTTAAGCAATTTCTTTTTTTGTCACTATGTTTTCAAAAAGCTGTCTGCTGCAGAGGCGTCAGAAAGCGTCTATATGAGGGAAAAGGTTAAGACTTATGAAAATGTATGTCTTTTTCTCGTCAATGTATATATATGTTCATTTGTTAAACTGTCATATAAATATATTCGCGGCAATGTAAAATAACTTTATAAATAAATAAACTTGAAACTTAAGTCTGTTTTTTATGATGATGTTTTTAAGATTCATCAACTTTGAGGTACACATATAGAGGATATTTCATGAATAGTTTTTTATTATCACTTCTAATAAACGAGTTTACTAAGATGATATGCTGCAAGCCTTGTCAAGCGTCATATTCAGCTAAGTAAACAAGATTATTAAAAGTGATTTTTAATAAATAAACAAGAATGAGATATTCTATTTATCACATAAAGTGATTAATGAGGCGTATTTCCAAAAAATGTACATGAAATATGCCAGTTTTGGCAAAGTGACCTTATATAACGTCAAACTGCTGATGTGATGTCATTTTCATAGGTTGGTTTCCGCATTGTTACAAAGACTTGAGCTTAAGACTGGAAACCAAACTTGTACTAAGTAGTGTCATATATATATGATATTTATGTAATGGGATTTTGACACTCCCAGCCCAGCAGGCACACAACGTTGTTTCAACGTTGAAATATAGTCACGACGTCGAACAACGATATTACAACGTTGAAACAACGTCGAAGATACAACGTTGAAATTCTATGTTGTTTCAACGTTGAAACAACGTTGAAGTTACAACGTTGAAAAATGGTTGCTGACGATGTATCAATGTTCTCACCTTTGTTATTTTTTACATGTTTTTACCAGATCTATAAACATCATCTCTGTGGTTACCTTAAAAGTTTTAATATTCATTCCTGCAATAGGATACAGTTATTTGGTATACACACACTGATAAACATGTGTTGTAAATGCCGTTTGGAAATTTGAATTATAACGGTGACGTAATTGTTTTAAATGACGTCATTCACGTGCCACGAACGTCATAGTGCAAGAGGGAAACAGATCATAGTATTGACGGGGGAAAAGTTCAATCCTAGACGATAGCTTTCAAGTAAAACAGCTACAAATAACAGATTTGTATTTATAGTGAATCAGGTAATAATATATTCATTATTTGTTTATTTTGTTTCAATACACACTATATTAACGATTTTCTTCAAATTCTGTTTGGTATTAGATCTAGTTATGTTTACAGCATATCCAGATACGAAATTGTTAGTTTTTGGGTTCGTACCAAAACATTTTCGTTCCACCTGCTTGATCCAATTTCAAATTATTTAATTATACTAGTTTTTCCTCCTTAGTTTAAATGTGATTTCAAAATATCTCCTTCTTTTAGGTTTGAATATGAGTGTAGCCTGTTTTTGGGGGGTAAAAACATAAATGTTGATGAATTTTAATTGATTTTGAGAATAGGAAATAGTTTGGTAAATTTTACATTTAGGTCAGACACGGGTGGCAACATCCATTGTCCTTATTGCATAGCTTGTCCCAGAGCCTGTAAGGACAAGTGAAATTTTATCAGGGTTCGACATTAACGGGATTCCGTGATCCCGAGGATCGTATATTTTAGTGAGGAATCTTTCATCCCACTGGCTGGCGATTCCGTTTTTCTTACTTTTGTTCTTCCCTTTAATTATATAAGTATTAAAATACCAGGTTTTGTTGCGAAAAACAGTAATAAAAAATTATTTAATGACCTATGAATTTGCATTTCCGGCTTTGATAATAAACATAAGCAGATCAAGTATGAAGAACAAGGTCACACTCTAAATAGCAGTTCAAAAATATTACATTTGCCATTATTCTTTCCTACCTAATTCTTGGTCATATTATTTTTCCAGGAAGCCTTTCCAAATTGCACGGAGGCAAAAACGAGGGATGTGATGTCCAAATACCTAAAATATGCGCCAGAAAGAGCCGGATGAGGAGGCAGAACTTGAACAATGCAATGAAAGAAGTGCAGGAACTGTTACCAGTGTTTCCCCGCACCTTTTTGTGAATGGGGCCAGGGCCCTTGGAATTGTGAAAATAGTGACAAATGCCTGAAATTGTGAATTTACGATAGTACATGTCAATCAAGGATTTTAGTTAGGATTGATGGATAGTGAATAAACTAATTGGCTATAATTTCTACTGGTTTCGTTGCATTGCGGCGCTTCTAGTATTATATAAATGTATTACAAATTAAATTTGTCCTCTGACAGAATAGAGCTAAAACTTCTTGTGAGAATAAAACACAAGAACCATAACTCTTTTTGTCGTTTTTACACTCACCATTGATATATAATTACCTATTTTAGCTCGACTTTTCTAATAATTTGAGAGCTATTACAGTTATGTGTGCGTTGGCGTTGCAATTTTGGTTAAAGTTTTGCATGCAAAGCTATTTCTAAAAAAAACGCATATGCTATTGCTTTGAACCTTCACACACTCATTGGACATCATCAAATATATTGAAAATATAAAGTGATTGTCTATATTTATATATATGTTTATATGGTTTTGGTTGAACTGTTTTTTTTCAGATATGATCGTGGTGAGGGTCTTAGTACACTGAATTTGAACTATTATTTATATAACTCTACTTCTATGATTGCTCTAATTAACCTCGTCAATTGTATGTTTTAAATAAAATTTACTGTTAAATTCACAATAAACTTTCTATGTGTTAATATGTGTGAAAAATAAAACCATTGTTGTATCACACTGCATTTGTTTGTTCGCCGAGCCTTGGTAGTGACGCTAGCTGTCAAGGGTTGTGAGTTTGAACCCCAGCTCGGCAAACATTCTTTCCGACGTTTGACAAAAGTCATTGTGACAAGCATTATTGGTCTTCCACCAATGGGCTATCAGTCTATGTAGAAAAGCAGCCAGTTACCTGGAAAGAATGTTGTATGAAGTACTGGTGTGAGAAACATATGAGTAGGTGAACTGGCCACCATGATATGACTGAAAAAATGTTGAAAACAGCGTTAAGCCCCAATCAACTGAGCAAAAACTGACTTTGGACAAAAACCTCTTCGATGGGGTACAAACAGGATTTGCTTAAACAAAGTAATGTTGAAATCCCAACCCCTATTCAACTCTCAAATCCAGACATTTTTCAACGTTGAAGTCGCAACGTTGTTTCAACGTTGAAATTGCAACGTTGTTTCAACGTTGATATCGCAACGTTGTTTCAACGTTGATATCGCAATGTCTATACAACTTTCAAATACAACCATTTTTCAACGTTGAAGTACAACGTTGTTTCAACGTTGTTGTGCCTGCTGGGAGAGAGAGCTTTATGTGATAAACATGTATTATCTACGAAGAAATCAAGGGCTTGGCGTGAAATGGTTGTAACTAAAATTGGTATTTTTTTACCAAGGTTAATCACCTCACCATAAAGTCTTTAAAAGCGTTAAATAATTTTTCTTGGTAAACAATGGAAATTTAGGTGCCATTGTTTGTTATGAGCAATGGCACCTAAATTTGCATTGTTTACAAAGGGGTCAAAATTGCCCTTAAACCAGGGTTTTTAAAATAGGTTTTGAGTTACAACCGTGTCACACCAAGCCCTCGAAATGTCTTAGTGTAATCAGGAATATAGACAATGTGTACAAACTACCTGATGGAATTTGTATAAGTCATTATCTTTTCTGGAATAATCAACATCACTCAACTCATCTTGAAGACAGTTGATGCAATTTATGCCTTGCAGAAAGTTGGGAATTATACAATGACAAAATGGTTCTTGAAAAAGCTGGCACTCAGGCAAACCTGAAACAAACAACAGATTGCAGATGAGTCAAGACAGGCAAAAAAAAGTGTTTTGATGGTACTCAAGATTTCCCACATATACACATTCTGACGCATTTGCAGCAGACAACTTTTGAAAACACTGAAGGGTGCAGCGCCTTTCCTCTCAATTTTGTGAAGACTCCTTAGCCTTTAGATTTTGTGAAATGCAACGCAAGAAATTGTGAAAATAATTACGCACATGATCGCAAAATTGTGAAGAAAATTGACATGTATTGTGGTCAAAAAT